>VXAY01000710.1:1018727-1124399 GCA_013399855.1 Oxyruncus cristatus | reverse complement strand
AAAAAAAAAAACAACCAAAAAACCCCCACCAAAACCAAAAATAGGAGGGGTGAAAAAAGGAAGGCAGAAGTGAAGAGATCCCCTCCGCTTGCCAAAGTCTTTGTCTCCGGATGAACAGCGATGGGGGAATGGACTATTCTAGAGAGGCTACTGGAAGCTGCCGTGCAGCAGCATTCTACTATGATAGGGAGGTAAGGGTTGCGGGAGAGCTACGGGGGCACCGGGGGGGATCTCCTTCTGTCCGGGCGTGCCGGCCGGCGGGTCGGCAGGGCACGGGGGGGCCCGGCCGTGGCGGGNGCCGTGCCGTGCCCTTCGGCCGGGCTCTTGCGGGCTGTGCCTGGAGCGCGCGTGCGTGTGCGGTGGTGTGTGTGGGGGGGGGATGCGGCACAGGGCGCCGAGGCGCGGGGACACCGCAAACGCCGCCGTCCTTGTCCTCGAGGAGCCAAAGGGCAGCGGACTGTCAGTGGGGAGACCCCACTGACATCGGGATCCCTCTGCCGCCACGACCCCGTGCCGCACCCTGCCGCGCTCTCGGTGTCCCCCCCCCACCCCGGTCCGTGTGATCGCTTGCTCTCCGAGGGGGCCGGGTGGGGGGCAGCGCTGACCGCCGCNGTGGCGGTGTCAGGGCCGGGGCCGCGGCACCGGGCCCGGTCAGCACTGGACAGCTCCCGGCCGCGCGGCGGCGGCGCGCACTGACCGGCTTCTCTGTTGCAGGATCCTGCTGACCGTGGTGGTGATCTTCAGAATTCTCATTGTGGCCATTGTAGGGGAGACGGTGTACGATGACGAGCAAACGATGTTTGTCTGTAACACGCTGCAGCCAGGCTGCAATCAGGCTTGTTACGACCAGGCTTTCCCCATTTCTCACATAAGGTACTGGGTGTTCCAGATCATCATGGTGTGCACTCCCAGCTTATGCTTTATAACGTACTCCGTTCACCAGTCTGCTAAACAAAGGGAACGGAGGTACTCCACTGTCTTCCTTACCTTGGAAAGGGACCAGGATTCAATGAAGCGTGAGGACAGTAAGAAAATCAAGAACACTATTGTCAATGGGGTGCTGCAGAACACTGAGAACTCTACCAAAGAGGCAGAACCAGACTGCTTAGAAGTGAAGGAAATCCCCAATCCTGCTATCAGAACTACAAAGTCAAAGATGAGGAGGCAAGAAGGCATTTCTCGGTTTTATATCATCCAAGTGGTCTTTCGAAATGCCCTAGAGATTGGATTCTTAGTGGGACAGTATTTTCTGTATGGATTCAATGTCCCTTCCATGTACGAATGTGACAGATACCCTTGCATTAAAGAAGTAGAGTGCTATGTCTCTAGACCCACTGAGAAGACTGTATTCTTGGTGTTCATGTTTGCTGTCAGTGGGATTTGTGTGGTGCTTAATTTGGCAGAACTGAACCATTTGGGCTGGAGAAAGATCAAAATGGCAGTGAGAGGAGTACAGGCAAAAAGGAAATCCA
Organism: Oxyruncus cristatus; assembly: GCA_013399855.1. Taxonomy (NCBI): domain Eukaryota; kingdom Metazoa; phylum Chordata; class Aves; order Passeriformes; family Cotingidae; genus Oxyruncus; species Oxyruncus cristatus. The sequence goes on along the minus strand of VXAY01000710.1, from coordinate 1,122,927 downwards.
TATACGAAATCAGAAATAAGGACCTGCCAAGAATGAGCATGCCTAACTTTGGCAGGACTCAGTCAAGTGACTCAGCTTATGTGTGAGGCTGTGACAGAACTGAAGCATTGTGCCAGGTGGAACAAACCCAGATACCATTAGAGAAAGGTACATTGCTTAGGCAGGCATTTTATCAAACCACCAAGAAAGCCATTAAGGTATTGGATCTGCACTTACTGAACTATCTGCAAAATGCAGCACTATGTAAAAGACTGAAAAAACAGATATAAAACCATGCTTGATCTAGCCTTACAGCACAGCTACTATTATTCCTACTTTTTTTTTTAATGATTGGGTATTATCTGTCAGTGAGGCAGCTTTTTGGTTGTCATTAGGATGTTTACAGTTTGAATTGTCTGACTAATTGTTGTAAATGTGTAGAATGTTCATATCAAAACTCTGCAAGGATACTCTATATGGGGTGGGATGGGGTGGGATGCAATATGCAGACATAAGCATGTTTTAAAGGAGGGTAAGCGCACTGTAAGGAACCTAACCACAGCTCAATCAGGATATCTGCGTTCACGTATCTCACAGATGTCTTATATTATTTTGTTTGTCTAAATCACAGACTTTATTCCTGGTGTGTACTACTAGCTATTTTCTATCATGGCTTGTGCATCAATTAGTTATGCTAAACAATAAATGCTGAATTTAATTTTACCATTTTTTGTTTGCCTGTCCACACACACACACACCAGAGACCTTAATCATCTTAATTAGTTGTGATCTGCAAAATTTATCAGTACATTTTGACTGATTCCCTAATATGTGCATGAATAAGATGGAGTTGGTTCATGCTAGCCAACTTATGTATTTACCTACAATCACCTACGATGACACGCATACCAAAGGAAGAGAGCTCATTGCGTTTAACTGTGAATATATCACCTTCTCTCTGCTCTTATTTAATATAAGTGCCATACTTGAAGCAACTAACTCTGTACTTAGTCAAAAGGTTGTCTTGGGATATCAGCTTGAGTAAAATGATTTTGTACTCCCTTTTGTTTATTTTATGCTATTTATTTAGTCATTGCAATGGTAAAAAGCGGCTGAACTATCTATTGGTAAAAAAAGTACTTGCCTTTTTTTTTTTTTTTTTTTTGTAAGCCAGAGAGATTTGTTCTTCTGTATTCTTGTATACAATTGTAAAAAACATACAGGGTCAAAATAATTCACTTACAACAATTATTCTTCAGGGTTTAAAATGTCTTGTTGGTATTCTAAACTCTAAGTGACAGAACTTAGGAAATCTGGACTATTTTTTATGTCTGTTTTCCTCCTTAAGCAAGCTTCCTCTGTCTTTAAAGCCTGATCCAAAGCCCACTGACACCAACAGCCTTCCTTCTGCTGACACTAAGGGCAACACAGTTGTCTGCCAAGGTCACGCTAGGAATAGCCAGAATACATTTACCTATAAATGAAACAATTGCAGTTTTTCATCAGGGAATCCAAATATTAACCTCAGCTTTTCTGCCTTACAGCTGGTTTAAAAAATGTGCTGTTCATGTCCCATCAACTTACTGGTAAGCCACTGGGGCAGTCACAAACGAATCTCTGTTAACAGCAACCATTTTAATAGAGGATACTAAGTTTTACTTACAGAACTTTTAAATTTTTTTTTAATTCCCATTAAATTCAACAGAAAATATTCCTCTGGCAACAGTAGGAGTTGGATCAGGACTAAAAAAAAACATATAAGTGCATTTCTAATTAAATAATATCTGCCCTTTAAAGAAAAGGGCCAAAATGGTGCTGAAAAGGGGTACTTTATAACATAAGAAGGAGACATGGGCTCCGAGTCACAAATGGCCTTTTGATTGTATTTTATTTCAAGCCTGAAAATGGATTTTGTTGTATATTGGCTTGGAGATAATGCACATAAATCTTTTCCTCTTGGCTTACAATAAACACCTTAACATTCCATTCTTGTGGTTTGCCAGTATTGTCACTTTAAAAAATGTTGATTAATTCTTAGATAGTCTATCCATTATCACATTCATCTGTGGTTTTTTTTCTTCCACTGTGAAACATAAGAGGACTTTGAGATGTATCATGTTTTTAAAGATTTAAAAAATATTTTTCCTTATATATAAAAATGAGGGTTTTCCTGATTTGATTATAGAAACCTAAAAAGATGGATTTCTCAAACGATTCTTTGTGATAAAAATGCACACTGATATTGCTAGTTGACTGCATGCTCACTGGAAAACTGCATGTTATTTTTAGAAGGACAACATGGCAGCTAAAATCTCCATCTGCAAAATAACAAGCTTGTGAAGATTATTATTTGTCACACAAATCCAAGTCTGATTTTCAGTTTTCAGAGTCCTGGGATAGCTTTCAAAATCTCTTTTTGAACAGAAAGGACAAATATTTTTTTGACAATCGTAGGCATTGCTTTAATGTGAAAGAAATGGGAGATTGTGTGCAAAGGGCTTGATCCAATGAAAATTAAAGTTGAAACAACAAAACTCACACTGAATTCACCAGGCTTTGATTTACATTCGGCATAATTTCCTTTTATGCAGAAGCCCTAATGCAATTTTTTTCCAGTGGTTGCATAGCAGTGTTCAGTCAAACTCTAGTGAAGGGCATGTCTTGAAAGCTGTAAGATTTTAATACCTTGAAATTCTTCAGGTAAAATTTAGAAAGTATCTGTTTATATTAGTCAATGCAAATTACACAGTTAATATTATTTTTATGTAGGTGCACATTTGTGCTCCAGTAAGTTGTAAGTCTTCAGAATTGTCCAGTGAGAAATATATCAGGAAATATAAATGCTAATTTAATCAACAGGATCAGTGATAAAGTAGGTAAAGACTTATATTTTGACCAACAGAAATGTCATCCTCAATTTGGAATATCATTTTTCCTATTTCAGAGGAGAAATGAAATGGTGTCAAGAGATCAGTTGTTCTAACCTTCCTTTTAAATTGTAATTTTTCATTTCTTACTACCCACTCATGGGCAAGAGAAATATAGCAAAAACATTTTTTGTCAATGTATGTGAGAGTCATATGATTAATGCTAATGGACTGTTTGCATGAAAGCTGACTATTCATTTACAGAATAAATGCTTTAAAATTGTCACAGCAATGGAAAAGTGTGTTAACTGAGCAGCACTGAGTGAACACGAAGCTGAAGGGCACATTACTGGCCACTTATGTCTTGCTCCTGCCTTAGTGAAATAAATTGTCTCACCATTGACATCTCTGTAAGAATCAGGCATTAAATATGAAAATTGAGTTAATGTTTGATTTGTTTGTTGTATAAATTGCTTTACACTGGTAGACAATATTATATGCCATCATATGTGCAAACATAAAAGTTACGTTCACTAAGCTCTTATGGAAAACTGCAATAGAATCTAATACACTATTGGTTTCATGGAATTTTAAAATTTACATGAAATAATTATATTATTTCATTTTTACATAAGCTTCTCTTACCTGTGTGAATTTCAAAACCTATTTACATACGAGTTTTGAACCATTTCACCAGATATTTGTAATATGCAATGAGATTCTATTAAAAGATTTAAAAAAATAGGATTTCTTTTTTAGTAATGAAAACTAGATACATTTTTACTTGGGGAAGCTGGATTGACTGTTCCCATGAAGAATTTAGTTTCAGAGATCTTTGACTTTGAAGAAATATGAGGGTTTTCATCTTTCTCAAGGGAAAACTGAAGGACAAAGAGATCAACTGAGATGAATGAATCACAGAAGTGGTGAAATGAATTTTAGTTTGTTTTACACTAGAGAAGTCAGGAACACTCAGATTCTCCAAAGTGGGTGCAGTAGTTGTCTTATGTTACACCTAAAAGGGTAGGACACAGCTGCTACTATATAGAACCATAAGAAAAGATATACATGAAATGTTAAATGTGATGAAGAATTATTTTCATCTATATGTAAAAGAATACATTTGTTTCAGGGCAAGAGGTTGGACCAGGTGTACACTGTCCTGGCAACACTCTGCTATAATCAAGCACACTTTGCTTGATTATAAATATTCCACCTTACTTCTTCAGCAAAACAAGTTAGAAGTATTTGTTTGGTGTACAAGTATAGAAATGGGAACTAAAAAATTTGGGTACATCTTGAGAACACAGGCATATGTTTTCATCATATAGGGTCTGGGCTTGTTCTTCATGAATTTAATGGTAAGACTTTGTTTTCTATAAGACCAAATCAATTCCCATCTGGGTGAACACAGTTCCTGTATTTCATGAGATTAACAGAAGAGATTACACTATTTTTGTATTGCATACCCATCCCTGGAAATTTTGGGAAACTTTTTCCAGAAATTCTATTTTATTCTAAGCTTTCAGAAAACATACTGGGTTATTATCAGCTACTAATACCAGATTCTAAACACCATCATCCTCTCAGTGAAACTAGTATCTCCAAAAATAGTATCTCTGTGCTACCAGGAAGTGCTTCATATCATGTCTATTAAAATGTACTAAAGAAGTCAATCAAGATTCAGCAGCCCATTAGATAAGTGCAGATGTGGAGAATTCCATAACACTGCATTACAAATAAACCATGCATATACGTGTTATATAACATTAAATATTTACAGGATTGTTAAAAATTTTACCTAAATTGCATTACTCTGTTACAGATTGAATTTCAGATATGGATACAGAAGTCACATATCCAGAGACAACTGGAAATTCTGCAAACAATGAACAGGCATATGGTCTTGCAACTACATGCAATGACCTAACCAGATATTTAATATGTAAAAAACTCAACAATGACCCTTTTCCCATGACTTCTGGAGTTATGGGCTATAGTAGTCGCTTTAGAGAGTTTAACTGAGCAGGTTTGTGTCTAAGTTATAGTTTAAGAGGCTTGTCTTCACTGCATTAAAATCTATTGGCTTTTTCCTAGTGGTGCCTGAAATACAGGATGAATCAGATGACTAGGTTGTGGAGACCCACGTAAAAATTGACTCTCCGATATTCCCTCAAAGTGAGAATTACTTTTGTATTCGACAAAATGTGAAATTAAGGTAATTTGCTACTAATCCACCTCTTTTTGTGTGTGTGGCGTGGTTAGAAATGACACAGGAAGGTTACCAGTACCTTGATAATAATTAATACGTCCTAAAGTGATTAAGCAACTCTGGACTTCTGTTTCTTTCACTGACAATATTTGTTATGTATGATTTCTCTATAAATATATTTCCTGGCATATAACTAAATGTAACTTTGATTTTTAAAATATTTTATGAAGTTTCCAATGAAATCACAATCAGTATTTTCATATTTATTTTTCAGGGAAAAGTGAAAAGACTGATGTTTGAAATTGACTATTTTTTAAAAGGTGTTATTAATAATTAATTTTTTCCTTTAAATATGCCTACAATTTTTTTTCTGAGGAACACTAAAGTAAATAATTATTTGTACCACTAAAGCGACATTGCCTTTGGAAGAGATGGATTCCTTTTCAATGACAAGCTTTATTTGTCAAATCTAATTTTTTAACACTGAACGGGGATTTTTTTTTAACATATTAGCACTGCATATTTTAAAGAGGTAATTTTGAGGAAATATATGTAACAGTAAAATTTGAAAAGAACAAGGATTTGTGGGTATTAAAGAAAAACAGGTGTGCTATGGGACTCAATTTTCCCTACTTATTGAATATTTTAGGGATAAAAGCACATTCAGAACACATTCCTGAGCAAATATACAAGATTCCTTTCATTATCTCTTATGTAAGCATAACATTTCTAGAAATTATTTACAACTATTTCACAGCTTTTCTTTGAAGAATTTAAATGATACATTACATTTTCCAAAGCCATCATAAATACTGATGTCACAAGTTTCACCCCTAACTTTAGTGAATTTTTGGGTTTTTTTTGAAATGCACCACTGATTTGTTGTGAAAAACATTTTGCCATCAGAAAATTTTCCCATGAGAAAACAAGTAGTACTTGACATTGATGTCTAGCAGACTTTAATGGAACAATCAGACTTTAAACTTCACATAAAAGTGTGACTTGTGATGAAGATGCATTATGAATTGAGTTATTTCATGGTCAAAAGAACTTAAATAAAGTGACTTTTGTATTTGCATTGCATGTGACGTACTGGAGACTCAGGTATACTGAAGAAAGATAATGGCCATAGGAATTTCTTTACTTTCTCCTTTGAAAAAAAGAAAACAAAACCTGCTCTAACAATGTTCTTTGCATAAGAAAGTGCACAATTCTACATATACACTTATGTACAATTCAGAGAGGAGTCCACATGAGACATTGTGAAATGGTCACAAGCAAGCGTAATTGAGCAATATTTAGTTTACATATATAGACAGATAATGTGTTCAATTCTTTCCCATCATTTTCTCACGTGCAAGTGGGAACATAATTTGTAAGAGCAAGGAAATAGTTTGTTTCATTTGCTGTATATTTGTACCTATTTCCCCAAAGTAAAAACTTCATATTTCTATCTCAAGAAACTACATGAAATTACTGAGGTTTCTCCATTTGAAAAGGGGTAGAAGCACATTTCTAAAAAATTTTAACATGTTTACATCAATTTCACAACTTGTTTTTTTTGTATATAATTCTGTGTGGTGCAAATTTTCCTAATGTATTCTTCCATTTAATATTGTGGTTATTGTTTGGATTGTGTTTCCAGGGAACTGCAATTTTTTGTTTGTTTGTTTGCTTTAAAATTATAATTATTAACTCAGATTCTGCACATATGTTAAGGTGTTGTAATTTTTAAAGAGTGCCAGTAAATACAGAATTTTTTCAAATTTGCACACGGCAGCCAATTATGTATAATTTGAACTGTGAGGGTTTGTTTTTTAAAAAAACAAACCATAAAACAGAAGGCTTTCATGGATCACTTTAATTATTATTCCGTTTAAAGAAATTATATCTGCTGCACTTATTAAGGTAGTTTGTATGTAAGTGGAGACTGAAAATTTTGTCTGCTTTCAGCTATGTGGTTGGCAGCTCAGATTTCAGCTTACTTTAAACCAATAGGACCACAGTGAATGATCAGTTAAGAGAACCACAATGCTTAGTGGGACATACCAAAAAAGAAGTGAATTTTAGAGTGATGTTGATCTCATAAATAACATATATTGAATTAAATCAATCTTTATAGTCTAATCACACATAAGCAAATAGATTATCATTGTATACTGTTGGGAGTCATACTAAGAAAAAGGCAGTGTTAATTACTAATGAGAGGTCTTCTTTTAAAAAGATCATTAATTTTTTTAATTTTTTGGATAGTGGTTTACAAATCCCTTAACATGATGCAAAGATTGAAATGTAACTGTGAAATTAGCCCATCTTAGTTTATTGAAGCACTTCTTAAGTTACTGAAATGATAAATACATCTTTGTTGATGAAATACTTCGTAGTACCACGGTGGTAGTGGGTCAAGAGTAGGACTTGATCTCAGAGGTCCTTTCCAACCTGCCTGATTCTATGATTCTGTGATAGAATCATAGAATCATAAAATATGCTGAGTTGGAAGGCACCCATCAGGCTAATTGAGTACGATTAACAGCTCCTGGCCCTGTGCAGGACAGTCCAAGAGTCACACCATGTGCCTGAGAGTGCTGTCCAAACACTTCTTGAGCTCTGTCAGGCTTGGTGCTGTGACCACTTCCCTGGGGAGCCTGTTTCAGTGTTCAACCACCCTCTGTGTGAAAATCCTTTTCCTGATATCCAACCTAAACCTGCCCTGAATCAGCTTCACAGCATTTTCTCGGGTCCTGTCACTGGTCACAAGAGTGAAGAGATCAGTACCTGCCCCCCCCCTTCCCCTACTGAGGAAGTTGTAGACTGTGATGAGGTCTCCCCTCAGTCTCCTCCAGGCTGAATGGACCAAGTGACCTCAGTTGCTCCTCATACGGCTTCCCCTCAAGGCCCTTCACCGTCCTTGTGGCCCTCTTTTGGATGCTTAAGAGCTTAATGTCTTTTTTATATTGTGCCCAAAACAGCACACGGTACTCAGGGTGAGGCTGCACCAATGCAGAGTAGTTCTTCTTTCTCATATATGTGTACTCTTCAACTTTGCTCAGCTGACAGTCAAGAGAGAAGGGTCTTTGACTGTATCAGGTTTATTAGACTGCAGTAAGAGAACAGACAGATAAAACATTTGTAGTACGATTTTTGAATTTGGCAGCATGACTCCCATTAACATTAATGCTGAGTCTTAGAGTATTAAGTAGAAAATATGAAAATATCCATCCCTGCTGTTTGCTCAGCAACTTGAATTTTCTACTGTAAATTAATACAATATTTTGGATTCGCTTTAAACTAATTAAACTTTGAGGCCCTCCTGTACTTTTTCATGAAAACACGTATCAGGGAGAAGCTGTCTTGTCAGCATGAACATATGGTTATCTAAATTTAGCCTAATTTATTGAAAAGGTGTCAAATTTGATACATTGAAACTCTTGCACCATTGGAATAGCAGCTCACACTTTGCTGTATTACAGAGTTTACAGTGGGAAACTGCCAAAAAACTATACAGCATTGAATATTTGATTCCTCTCAGTACTGAAAGGCCTATGAATTCCTTCCTCATTTGTTTCAATGACCTTCTGCTTTGAAAAAAGGAGAAAGAAAGGAATCCTGCCAATATTATGGTCAGGAGGTCTGGCTGTGCTAAAGTCCCTAACCATGCTGTCTCCTTAGCAAATATGTGAGCTTCTAAAAAAATATAAAAATGGAACTGTGTTTAGACTCAGTCCTAGTCAAACAGGACTTTTGCTCAGACTATGAATGATACTATAGGCTGTGACAGCTGCCATAAGGCTGCTGCAATCATTTGTGCAAATATTTATGCGATTACCACCTAAATGGCCAGTGGTCGAGTGTCTGTCTTGAAGATACTGTATGGCTTTCATAACTGTTAAAAAAAGTTAAATGCTCTAACTTGTTCTGGTCAAGATCTCTTCATGCAACCACCTACCAAGAAGCAAAACTCTCATTCAAGCAACCGTGTTTTCTCAAATTTTATCCTACGACAGTGGATCATATTCTCATAGGAACTGAAGAACACAAAACTGGCTCCAGTCTGTTCAGCAGCATAAGCAAAACCACAGGGGAGGGAGGTAAAGGGAACAGGAAGAGCTGGCTTTGCCAGTCTTCTGCTGCTAAGGAGAAGTGGGAAGGAAAGCTGTGATTACTGCTTGTCCTTGACTTCACCCCTGTCCTTGCTTCTCAGAGGCGGCTGTCACCTCGCATATGTGGCTATTTCCTGGACCCAGCAGCTGTGGTGAGCTCTATGATTGTACCTGCTGGTTTCTCCTGCCTGCTGGTGCCTTTGCAGGGGCTGTAATGGGCCCAAAACCTGAAAGACCCCAGCAGTTGCTAGTTCTCACTTCTCCAGGGATGCTTTCACTGTCTTTCAGAAAGACATCAAGAATTTTTCTTGTGCAAGACAGCTGCCTGTAATATCATGCCCAAGGCAACTCTTGATAATTCATGTATTCACTCCATACTGCAAAAAAAAAAAAAAAAGGCTTTAATAAACATGAGATTTTAAAAATGAAATTAAGGCTATAATTTCTCAGTTGCTAAGAGATATTTCTTGTGTTGAAACATTCATCCAGAAATGCCGACTCATTACGGAATGAATGCGTATTTCAAGTTAAATTCTACCTGCATAAATGTGAGGATACTCCTGTCAATGCCAATTAGAAATCCTGAGACTTGTCTGAGAAAGAATGTAATATCACATGCAAATTAGAGAGAAGAGTAAAAAACAATAAAGTTAACATGTTCTTAAATTCCCTTCTATTTATAGAAACCCACTACAAACCAAAAAAAACCCCAAAACTTCCTTCTTTACTTCTGATGATCTTAATAGGTGATCTTCCCCTTGATATTTTTTTTTAAAAACCTTTTTGGAACACTTTTTCTCTGGCACTCAGCATACTCAGAGCTTCAGGATAGTTCAACATTGAAGAGGAAAATACTTAAATACATAAATATCCTCAAGTTCAAGAAGTCTTCCAAAGAAGAAAAATATAGTTGGCTGTACACTCTAGAAATACTTTAAACTGTTTTTTAAAACAGAATTTATCAAGACAGTAATTAAACAAACACCAGAGGAGACTAACCTAAAGTGTTTAAAGAATTGGGAAAGTGAATTAAGATAGTCATTAGAAACTATTTAACATACTGTGTTGTGAATATACACTTTGCTGGATCTGATAGCCCTGAGACGGATGAGGTCTCCACAGCTCCAAGCCCCAGGTCCAACCAGTAGCAAGACTGAACGTGAAATTCCAGAAGAGACTATATATATGTATATATACACATATACAACTTGGATCCCTCCAGCAGCCCAGCTCAGACACTCAGTCTGCACAGCAGCTGCCCCTGGATCCCCAGTTGCTGTCACCTGGACATAGGAGCCCCTGAGGCTGCAGCCCCACTGCAGCTGCTGGTGCAGACCCTGCACTCCCACAGAGACACACAAACACACATGTACACACACCCAAAGCTGGCACTGAGCTTCACTCACTTGGAACTCTGTCCAATCGCTACCACCCAGGGCACATGGAATCACTGACCCCATGGTCTGACTGCAGTTGCTGGCCCCAAGACCCCAACACAAACACTCAGCAAAGTCCTTTACCCAGGAAAGAGTTATAAAGAAATTTGAAAAGATAGAACAGGCTGAGCTGGTCAGGTGCAGCCTATGGGCAGAGAAGCATACCAAGGAACAAACTGCACCTGGTTGGCCTTTATCTACCCTTATCCCCACACTTGTTCCTTCCCAGACTGTCTAAAGCCCTTCCTTTCCCCACCTTTGGCTGGTCTACTGACCATCCCAGAGTAAGTCTTTAAATGCATTTCCCTTACATCCCATGATATGACCCATATCCCTAGGCACATTTCCCCACCTCAACTAGGGAAAAAACATCAAATGGTGTTGTAGGCATAACTCATGTTGATGAGATTAATAACCATACTCTGCTGCTGAGAGTAACTCTGAGAGAAGCCTAGATAGAGCAACTATTCCTTTGAGTCTCTAATTTGGGATCCCTTCTTGCTTTTGTATCCCTGCACTTCTATGGGTTGATGGCTCCTCTGATGGATGTGGCAGTAATTGTGAAGGGTATTGTTTGAGCCACCCTGCCGTTATCCCTCTGTCCTCTTTTGTGGATGTGCACATGAGCTTCGATCACATAAAAATCTTTCATTGGGTACAAACACAGGTTTTAGAAGCTTTCCTACGATTGCCTGAGAGCTTATGGCAGAAATGCATGATAGAAAAATTTTGAAATGGCCACAGCTGTATCCTTGTGAGATCTTGTACATCTTTCAAACTGCTGATGGAGTTTTAACTAACATGGTGGACTTTGTAAAGAGGAACGTGAGCTGTGCAAATGTGGAATTTTTATTTTGCCTATTTTGTAAAGGTAGTCGATTACTTTTTGTCACTTCTTTTCCTCAACTAAGTGAAAGAATTTTACAATAACTTGAGTGAAAGTTGGATTCACATTTACTAAAGAGTTCCAGCCTGAGGAGTCTCCCGGAGAGAAGAGGAGCTGAGAGCTGGGGACACTGACTTCCTAAAACATCTTGGCTGGTTCTGCAATACCTGTCAGCACTCTTAGATGCCAAATGCCAGTTTAGAAAGCAGCTTCTATCCTTCAAAGCTGTATGCTAAATTGCTTTCTTGGATTGAGATGTTAAGCTCTACAGCCAAATCAACAGGGAGAATTCCACAGTTTCTGTAAAGACAACAGGATTTCTAAGCATTTAGGATAATTTGCATCCAAAGTTGAAGGTGAAAAAAAGTACTCTTATCTATAGTGTACTTTCCATGATTCCATTCTTATTGACAACTGTGTTGTTATAGTACATAGCAAAAAACTTAAAATCTGGAAAGTTTTGACCATCTCTGATTTACACTATCCTAAAAATATGAAGGGAGAGATAGGCCTGTTTTGTTGCCTTTTTTCTGGTTTCATCAATTTTATTAATCTGGTTATTTCAAATGATAGACTATATCTCAGCCCTTGCTCTTGTAACTCAGTCCCTGTTTTTCAGCTCGATGGCTGTTGACAGGCACAGAAGAAAGTATTTCAGAGCATATAAAATGTCTCTCATGAATGTTCCGTTAGAATCCCAACAATCGTCTACTTGAATAATTTTGCACTGTTCTATTTCAGATGGCAGGTTCACTGTGGAACAGACTGAAGGCCATTGCATGCCCTCTTGCAAGGGCAGTGCAGTAAGTGCAGCACACATGGAAAAAATATGAGGACATAAACAGGCAAATGAAAAAGAATGTGCACAAATCTTTACAGTATGGGTTGTCCACTGTGGCCTGGACACCTCTCACCAGTGTACAGAGGGAATAATTCCATGGAGATTTGTAGACTGTGCAAACTCACATTTTCGCCATGTCAAAAGAGAACCAAATCTGGCACTGTTTACAAATAATGTTGTAAAAATATAATTCAGTTTATTCTGTTTTGCAATTGTTACAGTTTTATGTCAATATGAACTGTATGACACCTCAAAATTAGCAAAACAGTTTTTTAAAATTATTATTCCGGTAACATTTTTGGTCAGCTTGCGAGTGCTCCACTAAAGTCACATGTGTGTCCAAATATGCATATATATATACATATATATATATATATATACACACACATATATATAGTGGGGATGTGAGGTTGTACTGACTCCATCTGTGTTTAAGCTGTCCTTTCAATCCTAACAAAAGGAAACATTATGAAAGATCCTGTTCATTGCACAGACATCTTAGGCCTTCCACGTGCACTGTTCTTTGACAGCTGCTTAGCCATGGGCTTCTTTTGACTTCATTCAGGTGACTTTAAAAGCTAATGACAGAAACACTTGTTAAGAAAAGCGAGTGGCTCAGCCCCATGGCACAGCAGAATATCTTGTTATCACTGTGAGAGAAAATTCAGTCACCTTTATTTAAGGGTTATTTTGTGCAACCACTCGTGTTGAATTTAGCAGTTATTTTTGCTTACTTACTCCACTGACCTGATTGTACTTTGAGAAAATGTATACATCTCTGTAAGCCATCTAATCCCTCTATCCCCTGTTGTCACTCACTCACTCACTCACTCACTGGGGAGTATTTCCATGTTGCAATTGCACAGCTATGATCAGTTGTTGTAATGAGCCTGGCCATCGTGTCACACCACCCTGTTAATGCCTACTGAGTGCCATCCTACTAAGGTTCAATGGCCCCATTTTAACTGGTTTTATTATATTCCCCTGCAGGCAATTTAGGGACTGTATTCTCTGTGATCTGTGGGTTTTCCATGAACCTTAAAACAAAAAACCCTATAATCTTGATTGGGGATGTTCTTTTATTGTAGCAATATGGTTTATTCACTTGGTTTCCTTTCTTGAATGTGAGATATTTCTTATTTCTTTAAATAAAACATTTTTCTGTGGACTATTTTTTAATATCTTATGTACAACTAGCAGTCTGTGGATGACAGGTTGGAAAAAATATGGAAAAGATAGAGTCTAGAATAAAACTTAGAGGAAATCCAAAGGTCTAGTAATTAACTTTAAAGGTCAGTATCTCACTGGTTTCTAGTGCTCTGCTCTTAGTGGTGGGTAAACCCATGTTCCTAATTATTAGGAAGCTATTCAAGCTTTGAATATGATATATCTGATATCTATATCTGATATACATCTGATATGTATATAACATACCACACAGATTACATATCACATATTTAGTCAAGTAGATTTAGATTAAGTAGCTCATCTTTGCAAGTTTCATTATGGTTCACCTTTGTAACTCAATATATGAGCCACATTACTAAATCACATCATCACTAAATCAATCATCAGTAAATCACATCAATGTAGTTAAAAGTTTTTTCCTACCTAGCATTCCTGTAACACAGCACTAAGGCCAAAAGTCTACCCTTGGTGTTTCTAAGCAGCTAAAAGACGTTTGAGAGAGTTTTATATATATACAGCTGTCAGGTCCAAAAGCTCCCCTAATACTGTTTACCAAGTTAAATTGTTATATTAAAAATTCTTGCTTTGAATTAGCTTATTTAAGATAAAAGCCTATAGTTAAATATGTTTCACACATGCTTCTCCCACCTTCTGTCTCACAGTGCTGCAGAAAAAGAAGAAAACTGAAAAATAGTGGCAGTTCTTTCAATTTGGAGCTTCATCCTTTATGCCTACAGAGGTGCTTATGACTCTACAAATACCCTGGAAAAACAAAGCAAGATCTGGGAGTGAATTAAGCCTGTAGATCTGTGAAAGGGCAGAGGACAGAGCACTCCTTGTGCAGGATTAGCCACAGTGGAGGATTGTCAGCTCACCTCAGGTCAGGGACTGCACACAGTTCAAAGTCTGACAGCCACCTGGAAGTCCTGCTATTAGCAGCTAAGACTATCAGAAACTTTGAGTTGTGTAGGAAATATTAATTTCCCTGAAAACCTTGTAACATTTTTACAGATGAAATTAGTGATACTTCCTATTTCCTCTTGTGCATGGAGCCAGCACTTACTGCTGTTGAAGTTGTATTTTAGGACCAAGAAGGTGTTATATTTTAAGATTAAGAACTTCACCAGAAGTAGGCCAGTTTATATGTCTGGAGGATCTGACCATTATCTAAAACTTCGGACAAAAAGAAACATGTAGAATTTCAGTTCATTAATTGAACTGAAGAAACCCAAGGTTGCTAATAAAACAGTAACGTGTAATTCATCAGCTCTCCTGAGCAAAACTGGATGAATAGAAGTGAATCTCATTATGCAAAAATCTTGAAGGTGAAAGAGCTGCGAATTCCAAAAATATTCTCCATGTGTAGTGTGGTGACACCCGATGAGAGCTTGATATCAAGGGAAAAAGTGAGATATGCATTTAATTGCAGCCCTCTAGCTTCTGAAAAACTAGCTTTGCAGGTCCTCTTTTTCTAACCACCAAATGAAGTTTTCATCTGAGTGAGGAATAGATTATAATCTTGAATTTACTATCTTTATTTCCACCAAAAAAATGTATGCACATATAAACTGGTACTGATTTCTTGTGAAAACTTCAATAAAGGTTTTTGTTAGGTAAGTGTGAAAATTAGTTTTCATTTTTCAAAATGACCACTCAATTGAATCTTTCCTTAAAAGTTTTTTTCTGTTTTTTGGGGGGATGCAAATTTCAGACACTTTTTACAATCTGATCGAAAGAAATTTTACACATTTTTCACTGGCAAAAAATCCTCTTCAGCGTAAGTGATTCCGTTGACAATTTTACTTAATTTATAAATCTGTCTTTGAAAATTACAACTTTGTGCCTGATCTGTTCTAATTTATTCTTCCACTTAACCGAGGCTATTGAACGGTGCCTTGGTACAAGGTCAATTTCAATGACCAGCTTTTCTACAATCTTTTGACACTTAGCAAAGACAATGCAAAGATAACTAACCAGTTTTGTCACTTTCTTGATTATTTTGTGGATATTGCACACAAAGATAGTTATATGATTCATGCTGCTACATTTTCACTCTCTAACTGTGAAGCAAACATTTCTGGCTTGTTGATTTGAAACAAGTGTGCAAATTCATAGCAGACCGTTGTACTGACAGAATATCGTCCAGTAATAGTTATTAAATGTAAAGATTGTATTTAGTCTGTATAATCACCCTTATTTTTTACTATGTCATTCTTACCTTTGTTGTGGTCTCTCAACCAGTATATGCCGTTAAATTCTGCTGTTTAAGTCATGTTCTTTAGACTGTCTAATTTTTATTTTTTTTAATAACAAACTGTGTTAGTTTATGAAAGGAACATGAATGGTATGAGAACATGGCAGGTCTTTGAAATAAGGTGTGCTTTCTTATAGAATAACTACGGGGTGCAATGAATCTGACATTTGATGATAGCTGCAAACTAATTCACAGTGATCAACAGCCCCACAACATTAGCATCTAACGTCAGATGAGGAAAAAAATCTTGTGGAAATCTTATTTCTTGAGCTGGGAGTCAACCATCCTCGGTACTGAGATACTTCTGTGAATGTTCTTTATAAGTTGTTTGACAAAAATCTAACCTACTTCTATAATTACCAGTTCTGTTGTATTGTTAATTGCAATAAAAGGCAGAAACCAGTGAAAGGAAGAATGGTCAAAACAGGCTGTGAAGCAATTGTACTAAAAATTATTTGTTCCTTTGTTTACTAAAACTGTACAGAGAACTAGGTAAAAGTTTCATTATTTGAATTTGACCAGTGTCAGAGAAGAAATGTTATTTGATCTATATTGCAGGAAAACATAAGGTGAAGAATATTGATACACATCCTTAAAATTAATACAAAGTAAATTTTGATTTACTAATTAAATTATGTGAGGATAAAAATAGAAAAATAGGAGACCATGCTTTACCATGTATGATACTTTTATTAAACATTGCTATTGTTCACATCTGATTATTCTGTGGCCATTCACACTGTACAGACCTACTGACTTCCTATTGGTATGTGTATCTAAGAGTAGAATTTAGTCCAGTGACTTCATCTGCTGTCACATAAAGTAACCAGATTACTTTGATAGGAAAAACCACAGGGGGAAAAATGCATATATCTGTATGAATTAATTTGATTTAACTACTGCAGGATTGGATTTAATGATTAAACACACTCTGTTCTCTGGTAAAAAACAGGTACCAGATGGTATGCATAGCAAAATATGTTTGCTCTATACCTGCAGGTTTTGAAGTAAAATGTAACCTTCCTAACATCTGGTATTGTACCTCAGGACATCTGAAAGTGCACAAAGTTGACAGATATTATCAGATTATAGAAGGTTATGTTGAGTAGATTTAATCTTAGTTTTATACAGATAGTGGCACAAACAGTTAGGAACATAAACAGCATACCAAGAAATATCACTTCCATGAAGCATCTTATGTGTAATTTGTAAATTGCCAGTTGTGCAATACCAAGTTTCTTAGAATAGCCACAATTGTCATATATAATTTATTCTGTAGTTTCCATTGCTAAAGACAAAAATGTACAGAGAGTTATCTAAAAATATGTTGACATGCTCGCTTGTTTATAAATAATAAATACTTTTGTATTATTTCCTAAGGGAGCTGTCAGAGAAGAACTCCAACAACCTACAGTATCTCTTCTTTTCA
This sequence comes from Oxyruncus cristatus, assembly GCA_013399855.1. Classification (NCBI taxonomy): domain Eukaryota; kingdom Metazoa; phylum Chordata; class Aves; order Passeriformes; family Cotingidae; genus Oxyruncus; species Oxyruncus cristatus. Next base: position 1,105,735 of record VXAY01000710.1, on the reverse strand, counting down.
GTAGGGTTGACATATGACATTGTTGTTCCATTTAAACAGAGGATCTGGATAAGTTTAGAGGCATCAGTAACTCAGTACTGTTATCTTACAGAACTGTATGGATACATACAGCCCCATTTGAATTCCTGAAGAGGTTGCATTTACAGTGCACAGTGCAGTAGTTGGGAACACTGTAGTGACTATAAGCCTAGCTTTCTCCTTGAGCTACTCAGGGTTTTTAGCATGGGTAGCCTTTGCCTTGAACTTCAAGCTAACTCAAGTGTCTCCTCAGAGCACTTCAGAGTGTTCCAAACTGGTCAATTCCATGGGATATTGAGTGCCTGCTTGAAAATTCCTAGTATATCAAAATTCTATGGCATATAGAATATCATATTAGTAATCATGTGATCATATGATTTGACAATTTCCATATCTATAATAGCTACCTGAAATATGTTTTCTTTTTTTCTTGTGAAATTGGCTGAAGATTTTCTTTTGAAAATGTAGAAAAAACACACTCCTTGTATTGTACCTGAACTGTTGTGTTAGATTGTCTGGTTAAATAGTGTGTACCTGGAAGCGTGAGAGGAGTAAGTGGATTGATACCCATGCTGGATTGACTTTGACTCCCCATTTCAAATTAACAGAAGAAGAGCCTGAGACTAAGGCTTCAGGAACAATAGCAGTAGAAGTTTCTGATGCCATACTAAACAGCCTGGAGGAGCTGGTGGAACCTCTTCATGCAACCGGTGTTACACATGTATTCCAACCACCGTTCAGATGTCTTGTGCTCTGCTGGTGGGTTGTAGTTCGAATACCAACAGAAGAGTCTGACAGAGATATTTGGCCAGGATAGCTGTGGCCCTTATCATATGAAAGTGCCTTAAGTGTTCCAATGAAAACTTGAATGTTAATAATGTCATGTCTCCAGGCATTGAAAATAAGGTGGAAAAATTCTGAAGGAAAATCACCAGACTATGCATAGTTTGAGTTGATCAAATACTTAAATTACAGCCTGAATATGAGTTCTTTCCTAATAGAGTATGGCTAAATACTTTGCCATGCTCCAACGTATGAGTTTGGATATTTATTTGGCCAATTGTATTAAGCTTAGTAGGAAATAAAAGCTACAGTGTGCTCCATTTTTCAATTTTGTTCAATGGATTTTTTTGAGCAACATTATATTTATAGGAATTGCTGCTTTGCAACAACTTATTCCTATGCTTAATCTGAAAGCCAAAATCTTGAAAACAGTTTCATTTTTAGGTATGCAATTCTCAGAACCCAAGATATTATTCTGAGTAGTTAACTTTTGCTTCTCTATCACCAGTCTGAAATTACATTTTAAGAGAAACAAAACTATATTGCAGAAGGTTGTTCCCTTTTCCTTTTATTCTCAGGGAATGACACTTGAGAAGTTTTGTTGATAGTACCTGTCCCAGATATTATGACAGTATCTGTGCTTCTAAGAATGGCCATCTGACATTTGCACTAAATAATGTGCTATTCACAAAATAATGGCAACAGTTTAACTCAGTACAGAACTTAATAAATACAGGAATAAATATTGCACTCAGAAATATTGTTCTGATCCAGATTCTAAATGAAGCAGCTGTCTTTTCCCTTATATTAATAGGCAAAACTAGATAGCAGATATACACTATGTGAACACTCCCAGTCTTTATAAGTTCTCCCAAATCCAGTATGCAGAATGGTCTGAGCAGCTATGGCATTTTAGTGGTTAAAATCAAGGCTGTTCAGTCTGAAACCTGGTTCTGTTGAGTGCAGTTATTTAAATTTCGATTTCATTTCAGTGTAATGTAAAGCAGAGGGAGAGACATGGGCATTTTATGTCCTTCACCGCGGCTGGGAGAACAGGCATTGTCAGCTGCAGCCCACTGTCAGTCTGGACACCTACCATTCTGCTGAGAAAAGGTTTATGGTTGGTCTAACCTAGGTGTTTCTTGGGGGCAGGTGGACTTACAGGCCAGAACACTGTCCTGCTGAATCACATACATTAGTTCTCTGTAAGCCATTTCAAAGACCTGCTTTAAGACCTTGCTTATGCAAGCAAGTCATATAGATAATTAGCAAAAAAAAGGAATTGTGAATGAGGGCATGAGCATGTCAGTAGAGTGAGTTATTTTGCTCTCTTGACAGTCAGTAAAGCCAAGTGGGACACAGAGAGGCAGTCTGACTTTTATTCTGTGTTCCTCTTTGTATTTCGACCTCAGAAGTAACATTCTGAGCCTGGACAGAATGGAATGTTAGTGTCTTGCACCCTTCGAATGCACTTTTTCTGCTCCCATTTAAAGAATATGAGAAGTAATAAGCTCCTATGACATTGCAAGTTGTTCTGTCTCCTCTGAACTGTGGAGGAGACTTGACCTTGCAGGTATGTAGGAGACCTGGTCTGATAACAACATGTGATTGAAGGTGGACAATCGAAGAGGTAATGGCAGCCTCATCTGAAAAGTATCCACCCTTCAAGTGGGAAAATGTCTCTTTCGGGTGGAAATGTTAAGCTGTTGTAACTTGTTGATTTCAATTTTGAGACTGTAGGTTGGGATACATAACATCTCTGTTTTATTGTTAGCTGGAAAAAAATATTGTGAGTGTGGTATCATAAAAGACTATTCTTGTACTTCATCTCAATGTGAATAACAAGGATGCTGTACTTAATTATTGAGCTAACATGTTCTTAGTAGGCCAAAGAATGCAGGTAAGACAGGCGTATTTGGTAGGTTAGGGTTGATATGTCTTCTGTGGTTGAAAAAAGAGAGAAATTCTTGTTATCTCAGTCTATTCTTCTGGACAGAAATAAACTGGTGTGTCTGTGAACTTTTAATAATTGATGACACAAGTGCATATTTACTGGGTAATTCCCACCTCATCTATTATCTAAAAGACGCAAAAGTATTCCCAAGTAAGAGTGGACTGATGTAGGTCTGGGGAAATTCTGTTTTTAAAAAATAAAAATAGCAGGGCCAAGTGCATACATATGGGTTTAGTGTTCCTTATAAGGAGCGGTATCCTCTCGACCTGTTTTAAGGTGCCCTTTCTAATGACTTGGATTGGAGGATAAATTTGACCACAAGTATCATACTCAAACTCAGCACCACGGTAAACATAAACAAAAGATTATAGTGAAAGCAGAACTGGAAGAACACTTGGCAATTAATGGTCTTTCATATGAAGAATAACCTTATCAATAGACCTGTTTGAATTGAAGATACAGGAAGAGAATATGGACTTTCCTGGCTTTGTCAGCTTGCCTCCAGTAATGCTGAAAGTTCCTCTGAAAATAATCACCCCACTTCCCTTTATTCCAGTTATTCTTCCTATGAGAGAAGAAAAACCATATACTGAAGCTTGAAGAGCTTCTTTTGAATTCTGGTGTGAGCAAATACTCATATTTTTGTTCTATCCATACTTTACTCTACCACTGTTGCAGGAGGTACAGGTTCTCTCAGAACTTAGTAGACTTGCTGCAATTTTCCTCTGTTTTCTAGTTCCCTTTCCTGACCATATTTTCCTTAACTGCAAGCAATTGAACTACACCAGAATACACACTTCAATATCTATAATCTCCTCTAAAACCTTATTTAGCAGAGAATAAATTTTACCTTATTTAGTAATTGGTTTTGTTCTTTCTGCGTTCTAGTAAATGGATTCAAGGAGACCTTGAGTCACTGGGAACACCTCCATGAAACTAATTCTCTTCCCACTACAAATCAAAGCTGAAGTAATGAAGCACTTCAACAGAAAGATATTTCTCTAAACACAGCAAAATAGGAACTAGACTGAGAACTGAAGAAATTGTTTTCGGTCAAAGGAACTTCCTTTTTTGTGTGGCAGCAGTCAGATATCTGAAACACTGAAGGTCCAAATAACTTAAATTTTTTTGGTTTTATATATTTCTGTATAGAACTGTGTAGAAGAATTTGAAGTACTTTCTCAGACCATGTGTAAAATGTAAGTTTTTGAAGCAATACCTCTGTCAGTATTCTGAATCTAATATCTAGACTAAAAACCAGAAACCCAAGCCATTTATAGGGATCTGGAGCTTAAGAAAATCAGAGGTTTCAAAGATGATATGTACATAATAAAGAATAAAGCAGAAAGTAAAATGCACTAATGATTCTCATTGAGATAATAAGAAATTCCAGATTATGAAAATCAGGTTCCGATTGTGGTTTTGTGAAAGATAGAAACAAGGCACAAGGCATTTTACCTCAGCACCAGGCACACCAGGGGCCTCATCTTAGGACAGCTAATACAGAGAGCAAGGAAAAAAAGTAGAAAATGGATATAACTATGTGTAAGGCACATTAACAGATTGTGTGAAATCACATAGTAAAAATCTGCCCAATCTCTTAGTAGCCAAAACATGAAGAAATTGAGGCCGATAAAATAAGAGTCTGTAGAGAGAAATGTTTTCATTCTTCATTTCTACAATATTTTAGAGGAAAATGCAAGAGCAAAATATGTATCTTTTTAATTTATTTATTGTGTAAGTTAAAATTTTACATTTCTGTTATAATATTTAACGTTGAGAAATAACTTGACAGGCTAAGCTGAATACAGTAAATTAATTAGAAGGCAAAGGGGCAAGGAATACATTTAAATCAGGCTCAGCATAATGGATAGTCCAGGGACAAAAAGAGGATGGTATAAGCTTCTTAAAATCCCTGGATTACAGAATAAACTTTTTTTTTCCCCCTCCATTAAAATTGCTGATTCACAAAAACATGAGTATATTAAACCTATTCTATAGTTTAAAATTATCTTATGTACTGTTTGACAATTTCAACTAACTCTTGCAACCTCTTTATAAACCATCCCAGCTGAAACAGATGGATGTGTAATTCAAATAATGAGCTGGATCCTCTCCCTGTAGCAGTCAATTATACAGTTTTTTTCTCAGTGTAGTATTCAAGAGACTAAGATCTCTCTCTATATATAGATCACCTGAAATGACCTTGCTTATGCAGTGTCAGAGCCAAAACGGAACAGTAGGTTATCTATCTTGCTGTATTTTGAAAAGCGCAAACTGATGGTTTAAGAACCATTATACCTGACAATTGCACTTAAATTGCTCCCAATACTTACCATTCTGATCTTTTAATGCGATACTTTCTCTAGGTAAACTGTCCAGAGACATCTGATGTCTGAACAGGAATGCCATGCAAGGACTCCTAATAGCGTTGTATTTTGCTGAGGAAATGGTGACAGTGAGGGAGTGTGTGCTCATCTCATTAACAGTAAGCGACAACCTCTAAAAAGTGAGAACTTATGGCAAAGATTTAATTTGCATTTAATATGAATATGAAATCATCTAAGGACCTGTCAAGTAGTGTGTGTACAATGTTCATCAAAAGTATTACATAGGGACTTCTCTTCCTCTGTGCTTCTAAACATGCACTCTGGACCAGGTAATACTGTAAGAATTTTCACTTACAAAAGCATTTGACTGAGTGCTGTGGAAATTTTCCTTGATCCATAGTAAGGTATCAATGACAAAGCCCTAGTGAACTGTATCATAGGATTTGAACACCTCGTTAACAAATGAAGCAAACTTGTTAAGATTAGATGGGGGCCTCAGAGTTGTTCATACACATTAGATTCATCAGGAGTTACCAAGGAAAAGAGATACAGTACTTGCCTTTGGCTTGCAAAGCTCTGTGGAGAGTACAATTTATGAATTTTTAGGGTAACACCTAGAAAGCCTCTTAAGGCTGTGTGATAGGCTGGAACTATACTGCACTCATGGAACAGCTTGTCTGCTGCTAGAAAGAAAACATTGTTCTCTCAAAAAGTGAGAAACACAGTAATTTCTATTCTGTTTTGTATGACCTGTTGGCATGCAAATATAAACTTTAATTGTATGTGGCTGCAGTCAAAATGATGTGAAACTGAAGAAAGAGGGAGATGAAATCTGGATCTGTGGCTAAATACAGCCTTGAAGCGCTTCCTTTTGCAAAGAGATGGGATATAATATGCTAGAATTCATAATCTGATGAATTTACATCCTTTATTTTCTGCATGAAGGGATATACAGAGTCTCTGGAATTCCTGTGTTTCACGATATCCATGAAACAACTTGTTTGTATAACCTACAATTTTGAAATAGTTTACCATGTAGGAAGGGCTCAAATGTATTGATTAAACAAGCTGTAGGAAGGGCTCAAATGTATTGATTAAACAAGCTACTCTTATGCTCTGATTTACCATATAAATGCAATTAACAATTGTATTAGTGCACTCTGAAAGTACTAAAATTTATTTTCTCTGTGTATATGGTTCAAAAGTACATTTAAAACAAATGGAAAGAAAAATGTTGCAAATAACAGAAAGTATTTTTACTCTTTATTTCAAAATTACTTTACTTTTTTCTTTTTCTCCATTCTATCTTTCAGGGTGATTAGCAGTTCTAGAGCATTTTAAGTGTTTCAATCCATATCAAGTTGTGTTTCTCACTTTATTAAGTGAAACCTGAAATTTGTCAGACAGGGCATCAAGAAATGGAAAAAGAGTCAATACTTATCATTTGAAAAAATGGGTTAGGAAAAGAGAATATTTTTTCATCAGCTGCAACTCTGTTCTTTGTTTCTACCTGTGCCTGGGGAAGGATTGATTTATACCCCAAAACTATCTTCCACTAGAAAGGCTATCCATTGAGAGGATTCAGTTCAACACACATTAAGAAAGTTTACTTGAAGGAGATCATTCCTTCCCACTCCACAGTCTCGGCTCCGGAGATGGGCAAGAAGTTTAATGTAGGAGAGAAGAGGGAACTCGGGGGGACTTTAGGAGGGGGGCATAAAAAGATCAGTTTGGAACATCTAACCAGGAGGATACAAATTCTTGCTCCTGACAGTTTTGACATAATAGTTCAGAAGTACAGATTAGCTAAGCACTCCCTACTTCTAGTGTTTATGACAATGGGTGGGGAAAAAACCAGAACTCTAAATGTAATGTCCAACTTGGTTTGCAGCAAACTAACTGGACAATAATAATTTACTTCTGCTCTGTTTTGTTTCTGACATCCTATTTACTTCTTTGAGAGATGATAGAGACTTATATACTAACGATGTGAACCTTCTATGATCTCTATCAGAAGGAGAAAGTTGTGCAGCCAGTATGTGAAATAGTCTCTTTGAGTGACTCTTTATTATGGATGGTCATTATAAAAAAAAAGCGGCCCTAGAATAACTTTAACCTTTCAGTAGCTATGAGGCTGAAGCTGATTAAATAAGACATGACAAAATTTAAAATTTTTACCAACATCTTTCTTGAAAAGAAAATAGCATTGCAGGAGGTGTAAAAAGTACATTTCTCACCTTTTCATCACTCTTGAAGTCTGCTTTCAGTTTTATGCAAAATTTATGCTATGCTAGGGGTCTGCAGTTCTCATATGCTGATGGTGATACTTTCAGGTTTCTTTTAGTTTGGATGGGGTGCAGCTGCTATGACAGTCAATGACATGAGATTGATGATGTACCACACTCCTTTTGTATTTGTACCACATAAATAGAACAGCACAGATGGATTTATGCTGCCTTATGATACAGTCTCTTGCCTAACAATAGATTTTTCCTTAGCAGCTGGTAAAGCAGGAGTTTCATTGTCGTATCTGCTTATGCTCATTTATGTAAAGTGGCATAACTAAGGTCTGCTGGGGACTGAGCAATCTAAATGTTAGCTAAATCACATTTTTTGTGTGTTCTCTATGACACTGAATGGTAATGTGTGGATAACCATTTTCATATTGTAGGCTGTAAGGCTCCAACAGTTCACCCATTCCTGCCAAACAATGACCAGTATAAGCCTAAATTATTAAATCCACCTAGAAAATACAGTATTTGGACCTTTGTTCTCCTATTAGTCTATGTTTTTGAAAACTAAAAATAAAAATCCTTCAGCAATGTTTTTTTTCTTTTATGTAGATGTCTGGGCTTGTCAGAAGAAGAACTAATTAATGCATCTCAGTTCCACCATTGCTTTTATTTGAGAAAGGAGACAACTTATCCTTTTCATTGCTCAGGGCATTGTCACAAGGTAAAAGGAAGTTCTGTTACAGAGTACAGTGAGGTCGGTCATAAAATATAGCTTATTACTTTTTGTTAATTCTTTGTTGCTCCATACCTTTGTATTTTTCTGGAATTTGCTGGAACCTGGGTGAAATTTTTGGACTGGATTTGATGCCTTATTTGATTTGATGTAGTCACCATATCCTTGGTTGACCTCTTTGTTCATAGTGCTTGAATTTCCTTTTCAAAGCAAATGACTCTCAGATTCTGCCCTTCCTCTAGTTTTATAGCTGTGACTGTCTCTCAGGCATCCCTTAAGAAGTTGTTGGTTTTGTTTTTTCCATAGTCTTCCTCTTTATCACAGCTTAGAATTCCATGCATGCAGAAGAGCATGCACCCAACACCTACTTGCCTTCTGTGTTATCATGCTATTCTCACATTTAAGTTACTGAAACTGATTTCTAGATGTAAAAAGGAATATTATAAACATGTGAAAATGTTTTGTTTTCTTTTTTTTATAAACATATTTCCATGTCTAGAAAATCTGACTGGAGTTTTCTCTATACTGAAATAAAGTACTTTTATTTAAACAGTAAAATGTAAACTTGCATTACACAGTATTGTTTAACTTATTCATCAATGACTTGATAAAGGGGCAGATGCCTCCTCATTGAGTTCACTGACAACACAAAGCTGGAGGAGTGGCCGATACCCCAGAGGGCTGTGCAGCCCTTCAGAAGGGACCTCAACAGGTTGGAGAGATGGGCAGAGAAGAACTGTCTGAAATTCAGCAAAGGCAAATTTAGGGTCCTGCACCTGGGGAAGAATAACTCCATGCGCAGTACAGGTTGGGGGCTGAACTGCTGGAAAGCAGCTCTGCAGAGAAGGACCCGATATGTCCTGGTGGACATCCAGCTGTCCATGAAACAGCAGTGTGTCCTTGTGGGCAAGAAGGTCAATGGTATCCTGGGGTGCATTAGGAAAAGCAACGCCAGCAGGTGGAGGGAGGTGATGTTGCACCTCTGCTCAACCCTAGTGAAGCGCATCTGGAGTGCTGTGTCCTGTTCTGGGCTCCTCAGAGCAAGAGAGACATGGAGCTCCTGGAGTGTGTCCAGTGGAGGGCTACCAACGTGATTAAGGGACTGGAGCATGTCTCTTACCAGGAAAGGCTGAGGGAGCTGGGACTGTTCAGCCTTGAGAAGAGACAAATGAGGGGACCTCATCAGTGTTTTTAAGTATGTGCAGGTAGGGTATCAAGAGGTTGCAGCCAAGCTCTTCTCAATGGTGCCAACCAATGAGGGTGAGGGACAAAGAGCAGAAAGTTCCACATGAGTAATAAGAAGAGCAACTTTACTGTGTGGCTTACTGCTCACTGGAACAGGTTGCCCAGAGAGGTTGTGGAGTCTTCCTCACTGGAGTTATTCAAGAACCATCTGGATGCAATCCTGTGCAATGTGCTCTAGGATGACCCTTCTTGAACAGGGAGGTTGGACCAGATGACTCACTGTGGTCTCTTCCAACCTTACCTACTCTGTGATTCTGTGAAAATAAGAAAAAATATTCTGAAAAGTATGTCCCCCAAGTTGTGACAGCTATTGAAAATGGAAAAGTTCCCTCAGCTTGGTGAGCAAGGACTTTAGGATAGTAAGTGGAACAGTAAAGGAAACACTAACAAAATATAATAAAGGGAAAACTGGTTTAAAATATTTTTATTTAATTTATTTATTCATTATTAATATTAACAACACATTAAAAGCAACATATTTAAACTAATCACATGAAGTAATTGTTTGTACAGCTCTCTGTGAAATTGTAGATTTTTTTTTTTTTTTTGGCTAAAAACATTTTTATACCCTAAATGAAAAAAACTGCCTTTGACAGATTTTTGGAAACAAAGTTGTTTGGGTCTTCAAATACAATAATCTTGGTCTAACCTCTGGTTCAGGACATCTTTAAAGTGCAGACTGCTGGAAGCTAAGATGACACATTGGGAAGTGTAGCTTTTGTGTTCATGCCCTGTACATCCTGTAAAGGTCATATATTTAGGTTAACAAAGTTTCACTTGGGGCAGTACAACTGTATTTATTATTTTAAGAATTATCCTTACATATATATATATATATGTATATGCATAACCTGGTTCCAACATAATATGTTGTGCTGTCAACCAATATAACAATAATGTCCCGATTTTATGACCTCTCCATTCCTGTCATGGTCTTTGTCCAAAACTCAGTCACATATGTTATAAACTGCATGATACCACATGATATATGATAAGACTTGCACTTCTCTAAAAGTGTCTCCAAATCCTCAGCGCTAAAATAATCTTCATGAATTCTTTTATACTACTCTTCATGCTTTTCTGCTATTTCAGCTTCTTCTTCCTCCAGTTTCTATGTCTTCTCCTCATTCTTCAAAGTCCTATACTTTCCTGGCTTCAGTCTGTCTTTCATCCATAGCTATTTGGCGTCCATCTTTTTCAACACTCATTTCCATAAGTCTTCACTTTATATGGTGATCTGCTCCTAGAATTGCTTTTGAGCTTGAGTATGTTACTAAGTTACATCTGCCAAATCACTGTGCACTATCTTTGACCAAATTTTGGCATTGAAATAAGTCTTTTTTATCTTTTGAGGAGAGAAAGGGAAAGATAGTTAAACAGAGCTGCTACAAGGTATGTATCTCAATTTTACACAGTGTAAACTACTTTTCAGAGTCAGTGCACAGCCTTGGCTTCTTCTGGGCCATGACTGTGACTTAGAATGGATATCTTCTGCTCTACAGCATGACTCAGCTTTGACAACAGCAAAGTTCATGCTGGATGCAAGAAGAGTGACAAATGCCAAGTTGTATCAGAGAGGTAACATGTGCCACTTCCTTTGAGATATGGATCATGCTTGGCTCTACCACAGGTCCATCCTGTTTGTGCGTACCTTCTATTCTTCTTGTTGGAAAGTCATAAGAAGCTGAGTCACTCTCACTTCTTTGGTGGAAAGTAGGAAACTTTCAGTTCTACTGGTGACACTGGCTGTGTTATTCAACTTTATTTTACCCTGTACTACCAAGCTCAGACAAAAAACTGCCATTTCTATAAGTTTCCCATTGAAGTTCTGATACTTCTGTTTCTGTTTCTGAATAAATTAAGTTCTTTAGAGCAGTACTATACTCTTCAAAATAGAGTTATATGCTATATATATATAAATATATATATATATATATAGCTATATGCTACGTGACTACTGGAAATGATTCTTGTAAAATTTAACTCCTGAACTCTTGCAGTTTAACAGTGTTGTAGCTGTCTTGCCAAGATAAAAGCAGCATTTCTTAGACTGGGTTCCTAAAGACAATCAGCTTATGCAAGCAAGATATCTATCTACTGAACCTATTCCTCACCTAACAGTTTTTTAACCTTAAGAGTGATTTCAAAGAAGATAAGGAAATCCCAAATACAAGTAATGTCTTGGAAGTTCTGAGAAAATTAACAGAGGGAAAACAAAGTAAGAGGTCTCACTGAAGATGAGCTCAACTACCTTATTGTCTAAGAATAACTCCATGGCCAATCAGTGCAAATGCAGCTGGTAACAGGCCACAGCTCATGCTGTCTCTCCCCCAGTGGAGGGTTCAAAGGGAGAACAGAAGGAGCTGTAATCATCACAATGAGGTAAGCAGCAGGGGGAGAGAGTGGAATAAAGGTTATAAATCTACAGGAAACCATGCTGTTGCAGTTCTGCCTCTCCTGGGGCAAATTGACTCCCTGCTTTTTAGGTTCTTTTCTTTCATAAGAAATAGATTATTTCTGTGACTTGCTTCTGTCACAGTTTCTCTTGCAGTTTTAGATGTCAAGTTTTAGGTGTTAGTACCTATTTCATTCATCAGTTTTCATACAGGCATTTTCTTTCTGACTGATAGTTCTAATATATCTGCGGATACAAATGGAGAAAACATGATACCATGGCATAATAATCAGTGTGATCCTGCACTGCATGCAGCTGCTGTCGTGATTCATAACTGTAAACAAATGATACTGTTTCTTGAGGACACAAGATGGTGTCTTTAGCTATTTTTATTTATTGCTTTAAAATGAATCTTTCAGAAACATCAAGAAGTTTTGCATGTAAAGTGAATATGCTGCAGATAATGCAATAAATGAATGAAAATTCAAATAGCTGAAATAAAGAAGGAATTCAATCCTGCTTATAAAAGAGCAAGATGTAATGGTTATAATTTCATTCAGCAGAAAATTTCCTCAAACTAGAGACAAACACAGAAATTAGAGAAATACAAAAAGGATCAGTGGAGCAGATACTACAAAATATATAAAAAAAAGCAGCCGTGTACTAATAACATTGTTATTAGTAACTACTAATAATTGTAATAATATAGCAGTTAGGAGTTGAATCATAGGGAGCAGTCTTTTGCTGTCTCAAACCCTTTCAGTGATTTCAGTGAAAGATGAAAAGGTACTGAGGGTTTTACCAGGTAAAATAACACAGCAAAACCCATCCTGACTAAATAATGTGCGAGGAGACTCCATGCAGATAAGCACCACAGTGCTCATTCATGCTGTGGCTCTACCTTCTACAGCCAACATTCCTGGCAACTGTGAAACCACAGAACTGGGCTGCCTCCATGTGTTTGGTATTTTAAGTCATTTGTGTGGATGGAGGATGAAGATAATTGCAGAGGGCAGAGGAGATTTTGAGAGGATTCAGAGCTGTTTACTTACTGTTTCTTCACTACATGCACAAGAAATCAGTCATTACCTTTGGCTTGGAACAAGGGAAAATGGCTATCGAATACACAAGTATTTGCTAGTGTTGTTTACCTTTAATGATAGAAAGGGTGATTTGAGTCTTAAGATACTTTTTTTTAGGTGCTTTTAGAAGCTTTCAGAGAGGACAAGGGACACACCTTTCTCAGGATTATGTTAGACACTTAGATATATGGCTAGAAGGCAAATTACATCCTTGAGTCATGATAGTTATACCTGGTATATCTCTTAGTTTGGTTTGAGTACATTTCTATGGGTAGCTTATATTACTATGGAAAAATAAGGTAGCCTAAGCAAAGCAATTTCCACTTTTAGATATTATGTTCTTCATCAACTGTAATTAACAACTACTGAATTAACAATTCAGAAATACAGAACCATAAAGTAATAGACAATTTTAGCTGTCAGAAAGGCTGCTATAAGTCAGTTACAGTGGGAACATATTGTGGTCATTGCCATTCAGTGCTCAGCCAGATCCTGGAGAGAAAGCAAAAACCTGAATGTGTAGTTACATACTGCTGAGTAGAGATTCTGCTTAGTAGCTGTTCAATAAATGGCTGAAAAGAAAATTGTTTTTATAAAGAAGACTTTAACATATATAACAGTTTCTGTGATGATTAGTAAATATGTCTCTCTCCATCTGCTCTGAAGGAATGGCTGGCATGGCATTTTCTGTGCACTTCGCCTCACAAACCCACAGGAGCAGCTGAAAGCTGCAAATCTTGGCTCTGCTGAGCAATCCACTGAAATCCATGTGGAGTTGTGGAACGCTTTTTTTTAGCTACCCCAGGCAGCTTGGCCTGGTGTACTGATAGCAGGTGGAAAAATCATTTCTCTTGTCGCATCTCTGAACATGGGAGCCCTGTTCAAGGTGGGGGGGAAGAAAAAGTGGCCTTGCACTTTTCTTTTAAAAGATTGCCTTTAGAAGGTTTTAGGACAACATGCACAACTGGTATTGGGGTTCCTCGACTACGTGTCAAAATACAGCAAGTTGTAGCCAAAAACATTGGGGCTCTAGGAATTCTGCTTCTTTTCAGCAAGGGCAGTCTTTCCCCCCACACAACGAAATTTTGTATATTTTTAACAACTTTGCAGCTGCTGTCATCATGAATATCCCTTAGTTGCTGTACTGAGTTGAATTTGCTGATAACTGTATTCAAAGAGGAGGGGCAGTGTCAGTCTCATGAGGAGCCTAAGGAGGAAGAAAGGCATGGACCTCTCCCTCTTTTCACCCACATACTGAATGATTTGGATTTCTTTGTAACTTAACCCAGTGGGGATGAAACCGTGTGCTGGGCTTGGGGCTCAGACTGGCTCCTTTTTCTTCTAACACCTGCTCTGTTCAAGAAGATGATTCTCTTTGCATTATCAGTAGGCAGTGAGATTAGAATAGCATGACAGCTGGACTTATTTATTGGGAGTTTATGAAGCAGGTTTTGATTTGAAATACAAGCAAAATCTCAGCCCAAACTATGAAGTTTGTCTGATTTTGATTCAGATTTTTTGGCCCTTTGTTGAATGGTTTATTAAACTATCAAGCCTCTTGTGCTGATGTCCAACCTTGTAAGCCTATAGCTTTGGAAGGAATGAGTGAACACAAGGAATGTGATGTGTGTTTTTCTTAAAGTCTTACAGAATATTGTAGGCAGACCTTAACGTTTGCTTAACTATTCATGAGATGAGAACCTTCCATATATAGAAAAATAAAGGAATTTTGGCTGAGAGGTAGAACAGATAAACCAACAACACAGAAAAGCAAGTTGGACCAGGTTTCGTGTTGTGAATTCATGCAATATAGTCAGAATAAATTAACAGATAATAAATAAGAGAACCCTATCAAATCTATTTGCTGCCTTATGGAAAAAACATACATGATGGTATTCCAGCTGTGAATCTCGACATACTATTCAAGCAATACATTTTATAATCTAGATTATGAATTAAGATATTATCTCTGTTCTAAAACCAGATCACTGTGTCAGCTTTGCCTTTGTCATTGTGCAGCTCAGCTGTAGCTCACATGTGTTCAAGCATTTCTCTGTAAGACACAGTTGGAGTCGAGGCTCCCATTGACAGAAACATATGTGGAACCGGCAGCCATTAAATCCCTCAGTCAGAGTTTTCTGGCAGACACAGATGAAAGTTGTAGCAGGCGCCCTTCATTCTTCATGGAAACAGACTTCCAGTTTCACGTGGGGTTAAGAACACTGAGTGGCACATGGCGGACTGCAGAAAAAGTACTTGGATTTCAAATACTTTTCCAGACATACAGTTATTAACCCAGTTTTTCAGTAGAGGCTGTTTATATTTAGGTAACTAAATCCCTGTAATTAAATGCTCAATGGAAAACTCTTCTGTGTGCAAAATACTGATTCATGTGCCAGTTAAAGCTTCCTTAAAGCTTTATGCTTATGCTTGCATCTCTCTCTGGTATTTCTGAGAGTCCTAAGGGCTAGAGTTATTCTACCGACTCTGAAAAATCATTATATATCACCATGACATAGAAATTTTGCTTTGAAAAAAGACTTCATACGCTTGCCTCTCACTTAAATGGCTGAAATACATTTATGATGAGATCCTGGCCTTATTTTGTTTGGTGGGGTGTTTTTTGCCATTGTTGTTAACGGAATGATATTTGATCATTTTATCAGGATGTGTTTACATGGCACAGTGTAGCTCTGTCAGCTAACTGAATAATACCTGAGTACTCTGTATTAGCTAATGAACTCTCTTTTTTTGGCAATAAACCATAGTATCTCTGAACAGTTGTGTATTACAGAATGTAGAAAAATAGATTTACAGAAATACAGGTGTTCAGTCAAATCAGGAAGGTGGTGATTGTTACCAATGCACAAGACCAAATACAGGATGGTGCTCTTATGAAAGCACAGGTATCAGCCATGAATCAGAAAGGCAGAGTATCCTTCGGATTAGTTCAGCAGGAAGACAGTTTGCATTTACATTGCTGTTAAGGTTTTTTGAGATGCTGCAGAAGGAGGTCACATTGCTGTCCACTTTGCTCTTATCTGTTCTGCAAATGTGAAAAGCCAAGCAGGGATGTTTTTATTTATCAGCAGCTGAGCAGGACTAGAGCAAATTTCACTGTGACATTGCATACTGAGGCAATTCTGGTATTGACTTTAAATGAAACAAGAAGAGGCTGGTAAATGGATGCTCTGACTAATGGCTGTCATGCATTCTCAGACTGATTGTAGGATAGCAAAATAACATCTTGAAGTGGAAGGCCTTGTTTGTTTCTAAGTCAGAAAGAAGAGCTTAGCTCTTGCTAGACATTTATCCCTGGGTAGTCTGGTGGTAATGCCAGTTACAAAGCAGAGCAGACAAAGGGTTTTTATTGCTCTATAGAATATTTAAGTGGCTTCCATTCTTGATGGGTGACAGTGTTCAGAACCGGAAAGTCTTTATATGACTGTCTTTATATATATATATATANTATATATATATATACATATATATATATATGACAGACTTTATATGCCTCAATATGTAATGAGTCAACTGTTTCAAAGAAGAAGTTTGTGGTGTTTTCTTAGGAGGGGAAACAACTCACTGTGCTTTTTACCTTCAGGTGGATTTTACCTTCAGGCTTTTCCCCCTCTCTTTTTTTAGGGAGTCTTTAAAAACATCTACGCAATCTCCAAACCAGCTATTCAAAGAGGAATAACTTTTAGCAGAATGACATGTCAGTCATACTGAAACAAAGAGAAGCAAAAGAGGGCTCCAAGCCAAGTAGTTGCTACTGCAGTTGGTCCAGCAACTGGATGTAAAGACTGAAGTTAAAAACAACTCCAGGGCTCGGCTTTCTGTTCACATGTTCAGCCTTGTTTCGATGCTTCTTCCAACAGAGGTTGACATCAGAAAGTTGTGACAATCTGTACCTAGCTCTAAAATAATAGTAATTATTCCTTTTACATGTTTACACTGTACGTGTAGTCAGATACATTTACTCTGCTTTGCCTTCAATGTAGAGTTAGAGTACTATGTGGCTAAGGATATATGCTATTACTGAGCATGTGTAATTTAATTTATACATTTTTTTGGATTGGTAAATATAAATATATGTACACCAACTTTGAAACTCTTTGAAAGTTTCCACCATTCTGAAAGTGCTGAAGCTCAGTTGAATTCAGTGGAGTAAATTCCCTTTTATCTCTGTTTGGAATGTATACTTTTTTTCTCAAAGAAGTCAGATCTTTGATTTCCACAGGGTAAGAGTGTATGCCTCCAGCTCTGGGTCAGAGAATTGCATAGTTATTAATTAAAACTATCCTTTTTCATCAAAACCTGTCTTTAAATAACTCTGATGCCAGTGTTGCTTTATCTAAGTCTTTGTCTGGTCCACTGCTTCTACTGAGTAAGAAAAGAAATAATAGGTCATGAGACTGAAATAACTCGTGATGTGTGATTCTCTCAAGGTCTGGTGGTTCTGTACACAATATCAACATGATGGTGCCTGTCTCTTTAGAATCTGAATGTTCTGTGAATTTACTGAAACACAGTCACAACTGCACATATTTCTATGCCATTTTTGAAACGTTAAGTCTGAGAGCGAAATTTGAGCTTTGTTCATTCATCATCTGTGTTTTACTAACAGGCATTTGGATTTCAGTTGTGCATGGGATACAATACAGTTTTTTCTTTGAATTGAGTAGTGTTATGTTTAAAAGCAGTATCTAGAGCAAGATCTGAGACAAGGGGACTGTCCAGATGAGATTAAGCATGAAAAAATGCCAGTGCTTGTAGAAATGATCTGACTCCATGGGTCCAAAAGTGTAATAATGTCACAGAATGGAATATCATAGTAGTAAGCTTGCTCTTAGCTTCCAGACAATACTAAAAAATCCGCCCCTCTGTACATAACTCAGTCATTTCATACCAGGTGCCATACAGGAAGAAACAAGGGTTACAAACCCCTCCTGTATAATATAGAAAAAAATAATCTAACCCTTAGAAAAATCTTCATCTAAACTAGTTGCCACATGGCCCAGAACCTAAAGCTCAGTTTTGCATATTGAGTTAAGACAAGCTGCCAGCGCCAGTGACAGTGACTTTTGGATGCATGCTGGAGTAATGATTGGAAAATGGCTAAAACCCTGGTCTTGAAGAAACCTGTGTGTGCATGGATGTCCCCCTAAGCTTGTAGTACGTATCTTCATGAACACTGTGTCTCTAAAGGATTTGTAAGTCAGTAACAAATTAACTCACTGCTGGTAAAGCCATTACCCATTTGGATTAAAAAATAAATGTTTTCTTTTATGACAGAGATGTGAAATATGTTTTTCCTTGGTTCCAAAGAAGGTTTTACTGTATGTTGCTAACCACTGATTCTCTGAACATTGAATGTCAAATTCATTAGCTTGGGCTTATCCACTGAAAATGGGTGAGGAGGAGGAGATATCCTCTTCCTAATAGAATTAATAACTGCACAGCGGTTTGCAGCTTGAGATCAGAATATATGATGCTGCTATTTGGCCTAATCATTTGGGACATGGAAAGTTCCAGGGTATTGATAATTTCAGAATAAATTTAGCTCTTAAATTTGAATTGGTCCCTCCAGCACTGCTGTCAGACTAATAGCAGTGATAAGAAAGATCTCTTCCCTTCTTAGGTAAGAAACATTCAGGCAGAGCTTTAACCCATCCCCCAAACACAGCACTGTTACTTTCACAGCATTAACTGCATGATGACCGTAGGTAATGTATACTGCAGGTTTTATGCTGGCCATTTCCATTTCATTTTGCAAATCAAATCTGTGTAGTTGGATGGGCTAAACCTTGACACCTTTAACCCTCTTGGCTGATTGGCTTAAATGATGAGACAATTGAATTAGCAAAACAGAGTATATACTCTCTCAGGTCTTGGAAAAACCATGTAACTATCTGATTCCACCTTTATTCAAGTATGCCTCAGAACAGGATTTGGCCAAAATTTGCAAGATTTGATGGTTGTTATGATACTTTCTATGTATAACTTTACAGAAAGTCATGCACCCAGAGGTAAAAACAACCCTTAGGCATGAAGGATGACGGAGAAAGCCTGGGACTCAATACACAGGTTGTGTGACATTACCTGGCATCTGGAGCAGGGAGGGCTGTGATGGTGTGGGAAGGCAGTAGGGGCAGATGCTCTGCTGCTTCCTCTTCTCCTAAAGCGTAGCCTTCAGTTGAAGCAACTCCTGCAGATCTACTCATCCAGCTGATGCACAGAGCAGATTCCTTCTGCTGTTTGCCTAGTGCTCAATCCACCCTATTCTGACCAAACACTGACACACAGTTTTGATATTCAGCACATGGGAGAGACTGCCAAGTTTTATAGCTCATTAGTTACAAACTATCAACAGGGAAACATTCTGTCCATCAAGTACTGAAGCTGAGACCTGCGCTGGTATATAATATAGAGGCCTTGGTGTTTCCCACTAAAATGAGTAAGTGCCTTAGAAACAGTACTTAATTTGTAAGTAAATAAAGTAGCAAAATAGTTATGGAAGTGGGTATTGTTTCAAGGAACACATGACTAAGAACACAGTAACCATCACATGAGGAAAACAAAGTATAAAAAACCTCCCTCTCTGCCTCTGTCCCAGCTCCCTCTTTCCCAGCTGTAAACACGGCCCCAAAAATGATGTAACTTCGTCTGTGGTGGCAGTGCTTCCATAGTCTCCCTCCTTTGGCATCTAGGACAGTAAGACAACATGGTCACTTCACTGGCACTCTTCAAAGCCAGTACTTTACACACCCCAGAGGGAAGGAAATTGAATCAGGAGGATATTTATAGATAATTCAGATGGAATTTCTGATTGCTTTGGAAAAACAGCAACTAGGAATTTACATGAAATAGTTGTGCCCTTCTTTCCCTCTTGAAAAAGATCTACACTGTAAAAAGAGGCATTCAAAACTGTGGACTCTCAGAATAAAAGTTACTTGCACATTTTTAATTCTTTTCTTCTGTACTTATGCATTATGAAAGCAGAATTCATTCAGAGCCATTCCCATGGCCTGTTCCTATAAAAGTTGTCAGACTAGATGATCAAGATGGGCCCTTCTAGTTTTGTAACCTATGGAATTCTGATCTAAAATGACATGATCACACACCATTTTCCCCTCAGCCATGCCTATTTCAGTGCACCAGGTAGATCTGTACTGTGGTTGAATTAGTTTGCTGTCTCCGGGATAACTGTTTCATTTGTTGGAGAATTTGTGAAATGTATAGGGTGGAATGGGTAAGTTTAAAAAAAGTAAAAAAAAAAAAGACAGTCACTCTAAGTAACTGGATTCTACCCTTGACTCTGTCACATAGTTTCAGTGTAGTGCAAATTTCGAGTGGCTTTCAACGTGAAATCACTCATTTCTGAAGATGTAAGTTGTGTTGCTGAGCACTTTATTGAAAATGCTGAGCATTTAAAGCTGTGATTAAAAGCAAAGCCTGTCTTTTGTACACAGATGCACAGAATTATAATTTCTTTTCCAAAGGGTTTGAAATCTGGAATCCAAATTAGTGCAGAATTCTGGTATTTATGTATCTGACAACAAGAATATCCGCTTCCACGGTGGTGAAAATGAATATGAATAATATCTGTGAAGAGATGTGAATTCTGCACAAACAGAGGTAAATAACTCTGCATTCAGAAAAGACATCAATTGATGTGCCTTAAATAAGACAGTATAACACAACCATTTATGAAAATAAAGCAAAATAGGAAATAGCTATTCATTTCTCCACTGCACAAAATGAGAAATATTTCTATAGAAAATAAATCTAATTTATGAAATAATATTTTAAAATATATGAAAATGAGTATATATGATTTTCAGAAACATTTTAATGATGAACAAAGTTACATAAAGGCTAAAGTTTTGGGCTTATTTAAATTGTGACCTATTTTCAGATAACTTTTATTAGACAGAGATCTTCACTGATCCCTCAGTTACAGAGAACACTTTTCACTGTGCTTTAAAATCAGTAATAACAAAGTACTATCAGAAGAAATTAAAAGGGGTTAATGTGCACTCTACAAAGTAACATGAAGTACTTTATTCTCAAGACGACTTTTGGATCTAATAATTATATTCCTTGGTCTGTCATTTTGGGAATGCTGATCAGAAATGCTTTTAAGATATCATACCTAAAATTTTAGAGTTGTATAATTTCCCACCCACTATGTATAAGCATTTCCCTCAATTGTTGAGTAGCTTTTTCAAACCTTTGCTCTGCTATATCAGACACCTTGGCACAACCAGGTGTGGAATGTTCCAAGGAAATAACTGCAGTTTGACAGCACATGGGCATGTGTTGTGATCTTGGAATACATGAGTTTGAATCAGCCATACTACTGATGAATAAAAGGGAAAAATACAGCTGCTTATAAATAAACCCTTGAAATGGAGGGAGGAGGGATCGATACTTCTGGGAAAGTTTAACCTATTCAATTTTTAAACAGTTCTGCTTTGCAAACAGAAGGCCTTTTGACCAGCAACTCTAAGGTCTACAGCATTTTCAAAGATAGCAGAAGACTGGGCAGAAACATTTAGCCATTGCTACAGATAACAGCTTAAAAAGGTGCACACATATCACTTGCACAGAAATATTTTTCCAGTCCTTGTATCAGATTCATGAATTCTAGTGCAAGGACTAAGGAGTAATTCTCTGGGGACTAAAGTCACTTTCAGCAATGGCTAAACGGTCAGTTTAATAGAGAAATAAAAAAATTGAGTTGGCAAACATAGGTTCTCTCTTCTAGATGTTGGGACCTTCTGAGATAGTAGGAAGAATCTAATTCTGCCTAAATCGAAAGAATGCTGCTGTTAAGCTGTAGCTGTGTTTTCTAAATTGCAAGAATTACAAAAGAAGGATTTTGGAAGATGCATCTGATTTACCACTTTACTGTGCCAACATGAATTTAACAGGTGTGATGCATCAACACAGTATTATGAGCTTAAGATAAATTATAGCACTCTTTTTCATCAAGCAGCAAACTACAGTGGTGCATTGCACAAAGCTCAGTGTGTTCACTCACTAGGCATTTATGCCTGCTGCCTAAAATAGAATGTCTTTCTGTGATGGGTTAATCCCTCTTTGGCTCTGATCCTGGGTAGATTACTAGTTATAGCATGCTATGAAAGACTGCTGTGTAAGGCAAGTATTTCACTTAAGTCACTTTGCCACATTCTCTGGAGAGTAGAAGAGTCTTGTGCGTTTTCTCCTGATGCAGGGAATAATTTCATTGTCTTTGCTAAAGTTTCCAATATATATTTTGATAATTATCTTTACTGTATATTAGAATGTCCCTAATCATAGAACACTTTGAATATTAGGGAAGAAATCAGTCTTTGATTTTGCCTAGGAGTTCTAGTCAGTGTGTGTTCATAATTAGAGCACAAAATGTATTTGGTAATTATGTATCACTTGGTTTTTTTAAATTCTGGAAGCCTGAACTTTATGACAAGACTGCAGTGATAACTGCAGTCTACTTTATACCCACCTGAAGGTCAATAAGTATCAGAGCTTGGCAAAGAAAAAAAGAATATTCTCAAACACTACTCCATAAGAAAAATGAGTTTATTTCATCTGGATTTATGTGCCCATTTGGAGTACCTTTTCATTGACATTCAAATAATTGAATCTTCCTAAAATGAATGTGTGTAGAAACCAAGTTATAAACTTCAGAAATGTTAGTTTTCTGTCATGTAGGGATAGATTTAAAGTGCTTGATTTCTAAGATGGGCTAAACACTGATTTTTATCAAAGCAGCTCATTTTAAAATTCTCTAGCTTGGTGTCCAAATCACTATCCTCATGTGCAAGTCAGAAAAATTTTGTTCATTACAAGTTGCCAGAGCTTGATACTTGGTCAGAGACTGGAAATGGTACTGTGCAATAACCATGGGTAATTGGTGCTCCTGAACATTGTGGGAACTTCATGAAGAAATGTTGAGATATTAGCTCAACAGAAATTAAAATTTCACCCCAAAGTCCTGAGTTACTATGAATAAAGATAATTCATGAGGAAATTAATTTGTTAACATTTGTGAACAAAAAGGAGAGAAATCCGCTCTTATCTGCAGCAAATATGGGTAGATAAAGAAGTGGGAAGTTGTACCAGGAGATGATTAGATTAGAAACTAATAAAAATTTTGTCATGGAATGAGTTGTAAAGCAAGCGCCCAGTGAAGCGTGGAGTGACCATCCCTGGAATTGCTTAAAAAACATGTGGTTATGGCACTTGAGGACATGGTTTAATGGTGAACATGGTGGTGGTGTTATTTTGACAGCTGGACTGGATGATCTTAAAGGTCTTTTCCAACCTTAATGATTCTCTGATTCTGAGAGAGATACAAACAAAAAATATCAATGAAATCAGGTAAATTAGAGATTTTTGTTTTAATATTGAACAAAAAGATTAAAATTCTGTTTCTCATAGAAGAGAAGGATCAGCATCAGGGCCAGAGTAGTGAATGCTGACATCAGATTTTTTCAAGGTCGACTGGACTATTTGTACTAGAGACATCTGCCAAAATCAACAATGCCATATCTCACCTGTCAGAAGCTACAACATAATTGCCCTTGAGTGAGTCATGTTAACATCCATGTACTCAGCAATCTAAGCAATTATAAACAGGTCTCTGCTCTCCCTACCAGTCATTATAGTTATTTGTTTAATCAGATGCTTTGCCTCAATTCTAATTAATATGACTTATGAGCACTTAGTGCATACTGGAAAGATAAAAGAGAAAAGCGACTTTGCTGAGGGTCTGGGCAGTTGTCCAAAAATCCTAAATCTATAGTGACAGACAAAATTGGGTTTGATTCACAGGAGAATGCAGTATTACAGGGAGGGTTGCTGCTAGCTGGTGAGAAAACAGCATCAGTGAAATTAAACAAAAAAATTAAGACTGTAAAGTAACCAAACTTTACTTTTTCTAGGGCATGACAGTAAATGCTTCTGTAGCAGTTTCAGGCATTGCTGACTGTGCTGGGACATTTACATGACGAAAAGCTCGATTTTGGTAGTTTCATTTTGTAAAGCACATTGCTATAGGAGTTAGAAACATGCATTTCAACCTCAATATATTATATGAGAAATGAGGCAAATTATGTCCTTCTGACCTTGGTTACCTGTAAGTTCATCCAGTATTCAGGTGATGACTTAGATTTTCTGAATAGCAGATGTTCAGAAATTGGGAGACAGAAGCTGGCCAAGAAAGCTGCCTCAGTAGCAGTGCAGGTTATAAATTCAGCATGGACAATCTGTTCTCCAAAACAGAGCTAAAGTGATTTAAGAGGTTCATCAAGGTCACTGAAGAATACTATACAGCAGTGCTCCAAAGCACCAGCTGTCAGGACTGTCAAGTCTTGCTAATGAACTGTGGAATCTGTAGAAAATAATACTAATGCTAATTGAAGCCTGAATAGCTTGAAACCTAGTAGGTGGTGGCTATTGATTTATTTCCTATAATAATATCAGCTATGTAGAATGGGGAAATGCATACTTACCTATAGTAGTAGTTAATCCATTGCTGATGCCACTCATACAAATATCTAGTAGGTTTGAAGTCCTCTTCATGAGATGAGGAGTTTGGCTACATATTTTGCAAGATGATGGATCACTTTTTGTTTTTCTACTAAATCCTGAACAGTGGCTTAGTTTCAAAGAAAACATATGAATGCTCTGAGTCCAAGAAGGGTTTGCTAGTCAGGGCTTCATCCAGGGGGGTGGTATGGGTCTGAATAATCTGGGTTAGAATTTAATTAATCTCTTTCACAACCCGAGGGTGGGCTTTGGGGGAAGAGAAGGGGGCCTTTTTTATAAAAGAAAATACTGTGACAATGTACTTTATAATGAGCATAACACCAGTTGTGTCTTAGATATGTGAAGGGATGTTAACAGAATCATGTTTCCCCTTGAAGATAAGGGAGAAATGTATAAATTCTGCAACTTTAGGGAATTTGGATTTGAGATAAAAGCTAAGTTTCATGTATCTATAAAAACTGAGCTTTTAATTCAATGTTGAACTCAGAGCACTGACTGAATCTAACTGCTGAATGGTAGTTTGTCTACTGGCTAAAAACCTCAAAAAATGAAGATCAAACTGGGGGCTTGGAAAAGTGCAGTTTTAAACTTAAGAGCTAAATTTCTCTCAAGTTGCGAATTACACACCTACATCACATCTACACCAGAAAAAAACTCAGTCTAGTTCTGGACCCAGGCATGGTCTGAGTGTAAACTTGTAATACTGAGTTTAACAGAACTAGCAAGCCTGACTTCTTCATTCAGGAATCTCTGCACTGCATGAAATTTGTCTCTTATGCTATCTTTTGAATTCAGTCTCATTTTAAAATTAGGACTTAAATACTATCAGAAACAATACCCATGTCTAAACAGCCTGTCTCTCAAGAGGTTGTACAAAACACATAACAACCATGCTTAATTTCAATGCATTTTGTAGACTGTGTGCAGAACATTCAGAAAACATTTATAGAACATCAGTCTGGGACTTGATAGTCCCCAAGTACAGAGGTCCAGGCAGGTTCTCCACCGTAAATTATGTTGTCGTTTTAACTGAGTTTTTATACTTTATTCTTGAAATTAAGTAAATAGGGATCATAACCTGTGAATGGTATTTGTGTGGGTATGTAAAAGATCTGTAGAAAGGCACTTTGAGTTTTGGGACTGTGGGTCTATCTCTATCACCTAAATGGTTCAGACCCTATTAGTCACCTATTAAGTTATTATTACTGAGACACATACCTTTCATGTAAGCAGACAGACCTCCCTTTGCTACTTGTCTCTGCTTGTACTGTACCACCGTAGCTAGTAAATCCATTTAGTGACAAGTTGCAAGTTTTCCAGATTTATGCTGTGTTGGACTATGCCCCATGTTATCTGTTTGTACATATTTTTCAATTTAGCCTCTTACATAAAACTCTGGGTTTTGAATTGTAATTAGTTTCAATTAGAAAGCAATTAAATGCAAAATGTTGTCTTATGAGTGTCCTAATTGCGTTTATGCTCTTCAGGTTTCATTTCACACTATGAAGACTGTAAGATTTTCTTGCCAACCAAGTCTTGAATTTAAAAGTGGAATGGTGTTAACTGAGCTTTTATGCTTTCTCAATGTTATGACAAAACTTTAGTAATGTTTTATAATTGTTTTTACAATACTCTGACAATCTCTGAGAGTAGTTATCATAAGCTGTTGCTAACAGGTATACAGCAGATACGTCTCACTGCCATATATCTGGTTCCTGAGTAAAATAAAAATGAGAAGTATTTCAAGTCTCAAGAAGTTTAGGATTTAAATAGTGGAGTTCAAAAGGCATGCATATTTTCAAGCTAAGACAAAGCAAGCCATCATTCTTTGATGCAAATGAAATTATTATATGATTTTTCTTCCAAAGATATTGCTTTTAGTATCCCTTTTAGACTGCTGGCAGAACTTTGATCTTTACAATGCATGACTGTAAAGAATGCAATGAAAGTTGGCTATTATTCAGTTAACTTCCTTGAATTAGCTCATCAGCTTTGGTATTTAATTTCCTTAACTCAATAGAGAAACACCTTCCTTTAGTACCACAAATCCTAAGATGGCCATTAGAATTGATTTCACCTCTAATGTTCAGCCATTATTGACTATTTTCCAAAAGGCATGTATTTTGTGGCAAACAATTGATAATACTTTAAAGACAATTGCTCCAAAATCTAGCTTTCTGGTTCAAGTAAGAAGGCTGCAGAAATGGGAGATTGGTGTGTCTGAGGAGTCTGGATATATAGGTTAAAAATAGCTGATGCATCAAATGGGTCAGTTTTCGTGTAGGACTTATATGGTGAAGAGGCTGAATCTACTAAAAACTGTTGAAGCATGTATTTTTGGAAATTAACCATTTGGAAGCCTGGCCCAAATGATTTCAGTCCCTATTGCAGAGTTGAAATATATACTGAAACTATCTAGTGACTAGTAAACTCGAAATGCTCACAAGTTGCTTTCTTCATTAGAACATGGTTACATGATTACAGATTTTGATTCAAAATGCCTTTAGGTGTTTAATAAGTGTCAGGTATTACATGCACTACATGTACTTTCTATAAAGTAAAGGTCTCAAAAATGTTTGAAAGTAAACAGTAACACGTACACACAAAAAAAAATTAACTTAAGAACAGTCTCATTCATGAAAGAGCAAATTTAACATGAAAAGTTTCATCGTGGTGCTTTACACCCTTGGCTAGCTTTACTGTTTTAAATGTATTGATAGAACCCATATATTGTATAAATCCAATGCTCTTACAGTTTTGTTTCCTTTTCTATTAAAAACGTAAACAAATCTAAACCAGTGATTTTCAGAAAATGCAGCTTGCAAATACAGGAATACTTATTTCTGATTTCTGCATTTAAAAAATTTGCTATAGAATACTGTATGCTTAAAAAAATTGATAAAGTATTTGTAGCTCTTAACAGTGATTATTTTATATGCATGAAGTATAAAGAAAAAAAATGTAAGAACTGCACAGTTGCCATTATTTTGTTTTGCTAGGGCTGAAATAATCTTCTATAAAGGAAAAGAAAGAAATTAAAAACTAAGAAAAGAAGTTGATATAGCTATATATCTCCATTTTTCTGACTAAGACTTCTCACCATATCTTAAAAAAAATATTAAAGTACATCATGAACTTACAGTAAATGTTTAATTCATTTTGTCTTAGGTGAAATTTAATCAGAAATTTAAGTTCTTTACTAAATATGAATATGATAACTGATTGGCAAAACACAGCAAGAGTTTAATCAGGACTAATCAGTGAATGTTTGTGAGGGCATGAGTTACTGGTACATCACTCTATGTGTCAGCCATGACTAAAATGTTTGTATTTGCTGTAGTGTGTTCTCTGAAACCAGTTTGTTTTAGGATTATACCTTCACAATGGGAAGCAAAATTACTTGATTTTTCACATATCAAGATCCTCAAAGATTATTTAGTTTCTAAGCAGGAAAGAAATCCTGTTAAACTGTTGAAGAAAAATCCTAAATTATGCCTGTGTGACCTCTTTTTCTCAGTATTTTGAAATGAGTTTAATGACTCATTAGATAGCACAGTGGCAGTTCTACCCTACTTCTTGCAGAAGAAAAACACTAAAAAAGCATAAGAGGATTATATTATCATTAGGATTCCTTCTGAATTAATAAGCTTAGAAGGAACCTGAATTACAATAGGAGAAGATGAGTTACAGTAGAATATTCCACACTGTACCTTGGGTCTAGTTTGGAATCTCTCCCTGCAGCCAATTTGGATGATGTGGTTTAGAAGTCTCCCTTTTGTCACTAAAGGTAATTAGGCAAGGCTCTATTTAGAGAAATTTAATACTTCTAGTAATGAATGAAGATCATACTATCTGGCATGCAGCTGCTGCTGAGAATATCTTATTCAGACAGCATTTATACACTAGGGCAAGAAAACAGTACTCAGTATGGACATGTGCTTTGCAATGGTTGTGGAATGTCACTCAGTTGCTCATGCTCAGAGCTCTAGAGGTTGTATTAATGACTTTCCACAGATTCTTCCTGATGAAAGAAAGTTCAGAATGGATATACATCCAGCCTGCATGGCTGAATGGGAAAGATTTTGTGGATAAACAGATGTTCCGTCTTATGTGGGATTTTAAGCTTGATCATTTTAGGGCAGATGACAAGAAATATTAACTTGTCAAAAGAGTAGTTTCCCACCATAGACAGAAGATGCAGAAACCACACTCAGAATATCTTATTTTAACTTAAGCAGAGGAGTCTCAAGTGTTGCAGTGTTATTTCGATTATTTTGAAACGGACAATCTGAAAAAAACAGTGAAGGTGTCACTTCTCACTTGCAGTATTTTCAACTTGCTAAACTTGATAAGTGGACATCTGAGCAAAAGATAAAACACCTCAGGACTCTTTAACACATCATCAGAAACATGCTTTCTTTCACAAAATTGTGTCAGAGGAACTAAGACTTTCTTAGTGGTTAATTATTTGTCTTGAGTATTAGGATAAAGAAATAATCAAAACATTTCAGTAGGGTATAAATAGGAGTTAAAGTTACTATTTTAATGCAAAATGAATTATTAATACTTTATACATGATGTAATGATCACATCAGATCACATTACAGGAGAAGTCTTTGCTTTGTAAGGCATTAGTGCATATAGTATATAAATGAAATTCACAATTGGAGAGAGTGGTGAGGTCTTCCCTGAGCCTCCTCTTCTCCAGGCTAAACAACCCCAGCTCCCTCAGCCTCTCCTCATAGGACTTGTGCTCAAGTCCCTTCACCAGCCTCATTGCTCTTCTCTGGACCTGCTCCAGCACCTCAATATCCCTCCTGAACTGAGGGGCCCAGAACTGGACACAGCACTCCAGGTGTGGCCTCACCAGTGCTGAGTACAGGGGCAGAATCATTGCCCTGTTCCTGCTGGCCACACTGTTCCTGATACAGGCCAGGATGCCACTGGCCTTCTTGGCCCCCTGGGCACACTGCTGGCTCATGTTCAGCTTCCTGTCAATCCAAACCCCCAGGTCCCTTTCTGCCTGGCTGCTCTCCAGCCACTCTGTGCCCAGCCTGTAGCGCTGCAGGGGGTTGTTGTGGCCAAAGTGCAGGACCCGGCACTTGGCCTTGTTGAACCTCATCCCGTTGGAATCAGACCATCTCTCCAGCTTGTCCAGGTCCCTCTGTAGAGCCCTCCTGCTTTCCAGCAGATCAGCACTCCCCCCCAGCTTGGTGTCATCTGCAAATTTGCTGATGGTGGACTCAATTCCTTCATCCAGATAGTCAGGAAAGATATTAAACAGGACTGGGCCCAACACTGATCCCTGGGGGACACCACTAGTGACCGGCCGCCAACTGGATGCAGCCCCGTTCACCACCACTCTCTGGGCCCGGCCCTCCAGCCAGTTCCTAACCCAGCACAGAGTGCCCCTGTCCAAGCTGTGGGCTGCCAGCTTTTCCAGGAGTATTCTGTGGGAGACGGTGTCGAAGGCTTTGCTGAAATACAGGTAGACACATCCACAGCCTTCCCCTCATCTACCAGGTGGGTCACCTGGCCATAAAAGGAGATCAGGTTGGTCAGGCAGGACC
The DNA here is from genome assembly GCA_013399855.1 of Oxyruncus cristatus. Taxonomy (NCBI): domain Eukaryota; kingdom Metazoa; phylum Chordata; class Aves; order Passeriformes; family Cotingidae; genus Oxyruncus; species Oxyruncus cristatus. Next base: position 1,075,829 of record VXAY01000710.1, on the reverse strand, counting down.
TGCCCCTCCTAAGCCCGTGTTGGCTGGGTCTGGTTCCCTCTCTGTCCTGTAGATGCCATGTGATCTCACTTAGGACGATCTGTTCCATCACCTTGCCAGGCACCAAGGTCAGGCTGACAGGCCTGTCATTTTCCAGGTCTTCCTTCTGGCCCCTCTTGTGGATGGGCATCACATTATCCAGTTTTCAATCATCTGGGACCTCCCTCGTGAGCCAGGACTGGTGATAAATGGTAGAGAGCAGTTTGGCAAGTTGCCTCATCACCCTGGGATGAATCCCATCTGGTCCTATAGAGCTGTGAGGATCCAAGTGGCTCAGCAGGTCGCTTACTGTTTCCTCCTGGATTACAGGGGGGCTATGCAGCTTCCTGTCTCTGTCTACTAGCTCCTGAGGACAACCTGTATTACTGTTGAAAACTGAGGCAAAGAAAGTGTCAAGTACCTCAGCCTTTTCCTCATCTTTGGTGACTGAGTTCCACCCCATGTCCAACAAAGAATGGAGGTTTTCCTTGCCCCTCCTTTTGCTATTGATATATTTGTAGAAGCATTTCTTGTTATCCCTAACAGAAGTGCCTAGACTGAGTTCAAATTGTGCCTTTATATCTCTAATTTTCTTTCTACATAACCTAACTATATTCCTAAACTCTTCATGAGTATACAGCCCTTTTTTCCATGGTTGATAGGCTCTTTTTTCCCCTAATTTCCTTCAAAATCTTTCTGTTCAGCCAGGCTGCTGTCTTCCCTGCCAGCTTGCCTTTTGGCATGCTGGGACAGCCTGCTCCTGTGCTTTTAAGACCCATCCCTCCTGGAACCCTTTGTTTTTAAGGGCTGTTTCCCAAGGTACCCTATGAACCAGTCTTCCGAGTAGGCCAAAATCTGTCCTGTGGAAGTCCAAGGTAGAAGATTTCTTGATGGCCCTCTTTGTGTCCCTGAGTATTGAAAACTCTATTATTTCATGGTGACTGTGCCCCAGACGGCCTCTGACCACCACATCTCCCACCAGCCCCTCTCTGTTTGTGAACAGAAGGTCTAGTGGGGCCCCACCCCTGGTAGGCTCATTTAGCAGCTGGAGCAGGAAATTATCCTCCATACTCTCTAGGAGTCTCCTAGACTGCCTCTTCTCCGCTGTGTTTTTTCTGCAGACATCCGGCAGGTTAAAGTCACCCACAAGAACAAGGGCTGATGATTTTGAAATATCCGCCAGCTTCTTGTAGAATAATTCATCACCCTCTTCATCCTGATTGGGTGGCCTATAACAGACTCCCACCAGGATATCAGCCTTGTTGGCTTTCTCCCTGATTCTGACCCACAGGCACTCAACCTTATCATTACTGATTTCAAGTTCTAAAGAGTCAAGAGACTCTCTAACATACAGAGCCACCCCTCCACCTCTCCTACCTTGCCCAACCTTTCTGAAGAGATTGTAGCAACCCATGGCAGCACTCCAGTCATGCCAGTCATCCCACCACATTTCTGTGATGGCGACTACATCACAGCTTTCCTGCTGCACGATGGCTTCCAGCTCCTCCTCTTTGTTACCCATTCTGCGTGCATTGGTGTACATGCACTTCAGCCAGGCTGCTGATTTCACTTCTAACTCTGGCTTTCCACCCTTAGGCTCATCTTTGGAGAGCCTGGTTTCAATCCCTTCCCCATTCAAATCTAGTTTAAAGCCCTCCTGATCAGCCCCGGCAATGTACGGCCTAGAGTCCTTTTGCCTTTGCTAGATAGATGAAGCCCATCTGACTTTAGCAGACTGGATACCATAGAATTTGCCCCATGGTTGAAAAAAACAAAATTCTGCCGACGGCACCAATCCTTTAGCCACCTATTGATGAGATGGGTTTTCCCACTCCTCATTCATCCTTGCTACTGCAGGTGCAAACACCACCTGTGCTCCTGACCCATTAACTAATCAACCCAGCACCTTGAAGTCCTTTTTAATTAGCCTGGTTCCTCTTTCATTAATGTCATCACTGCCAGCCTGGACCACCAGCGGTGGATAACAATCAGAGGGCTGGACTAGCTTAGGGAGTCTCCTGCTAATATACCTCACTTGGTCTCCAGGAAAGCAGCAGACTTCCTTGTGGGGTGGGCCCAGTCGTCATATAGGGCCTTCAGTTCCCCTCAGAAGGGAGTCACCTACTACAACTACCTTTCATTTTTTTTTTTATAGCTGTGGTTGTAATCCAGCTGGTAGACAGGGTGCAATCAGGAGACCCTCCAAACAGATCATCTTCTCAACTGCCCTCTGCCTGACTCTCTGGGTCCAGGGCCTCATACCTGTTCTTTAAGGGCACCAGGGGAGGTGATGGGGGTTGGGAGCGGATTGTTTTACCTCTCCAGTCAGGGACCTGTTTCCATGCCCCCTCATCTTCTTGGTTTGCTCCATCTGCCTGATGGCAGGAGAGGTAGGGCTTCACTGTCTCCTGCTGGGCTTCTTTTGGGGGCAAAAGGGTGCAACTTCACCAGTCTATTCCCCTTTCACTCTCCCTAATACTTCTTAGCCTCTCCACTTCTTCTTTGAGCTCTGCCACTGGGCACAGCAAATTGTTCACCTGCTCGCATCGTGTGCAGGCATCTCTCACGCTGTCCTCTGGTACTAATGCCAGGCTCAGACACTCTTGCAGCCAGTGACCTGAACAGCTGTGTCCTTCTCAGGGTGTTCTGTCTGGGTTAGCACTCTCCCCTTGATAGCAGCAACAGTGGCTTTCGTTCATTTGGACACCATTGCTGGGTCTAGTTGTCTTGCAGGAAAAAAAAAACAACCCAAAAAAAACCCCAAACAAAAAAAACCCCAAATCACAGCCGCACACCTACCTCACAACNGTTCTGTCTGGGTTAGCACTCTCCCCTTGATAGCAGCAACAGTGGCTTTCGTTCATTTGGACACCATTGCTGGGTCTAGTTGTCTTGCAGGAAAAAAAAAACAACCCAAAAAAACCCCCAAACAAAAAAAACCCCAAATCACAGCCACACACCTACCTCACAACCCACCAGAGAGAGCTGGGAGGGTGTTTGTGCCCTTCCTGCTCACCCTGCCTGAGTGAACTGCCATGCAAAATGCCGTGCCACAACCTCACTGACATGCCATGCCCCTGTTTGCTTGCTCCTGTTCTCTGTGCTCTAGGTCACTCGTGCTCCCTGGAGCAGTTTAAATCTCCTGGCAATGACCTCGGCTTGACCTGCTGATCAGCTGATCAGGCCTCACAGGGCAGCTGGTCTGAGCTGGGAGCAGTCCTCCCTTATGTGTTATTGAATTCCAATGAAATTTTAAATTCCATGTAATTTTTCAAATGTAAATTACATTTCAAAAATGTATGAAGTGTTCTGGAAATTTTGATCATAGGTGTAACATTTTTCAAGTATCAGCCAAAGTGATTTTTTCACTACTCCCATTTACCGCAATGCCAGAACTTAGCTCTCAGGTATTTTTATCCTCAGTTAAGTGTTCCTTGCTTCATGTCAAAAGTCACTGCACAGTGCATGTAGGTTATTATTAATGCCTCTCGTAGAGTAACATACTCTGTTCATAGGATCAATAATTGTAAGATTGCTATTACCCATTTGCACAGTAATATACACTTAAATGACTGCAGCCAACTGAATAAATCCTGATAACTCATACTTTAAAAACCATTAATGTTTAGAGGAGTAAAGAACTAATTAATATAGTCAGTATAGTCATTATAACTGAAATGTCCAAAAACCTCAATTTGTTCATGTTTGCCTAGATAGTAACGAATGGACAAAGATGGAATTGGGTTGGTTGTCATGGCAAACACAACGTAACTGTAGCCCATTTTAAAGGGAAAAAGAAAAAAATTAGCTAGTCCATCTTGTTACTTAGATTTATCACTTTTCATTTAATTAACTCAGATACTGATGTATTAGGCCTGAATTGTGTGAGTTACACTTATTCCTTGTGTTGTAGAAGAAAAACATGTATGTCAGCATCATTAGGCATGAAATTTTGTCTCAAGACTGAATCATTCAGTGTTTTGTTGCTTGACTTTGCTTTTCTGCCTATTTGCATGTCTGAAACTGTGTGTTCATCTTGAGGTTATCTCAGCTGAAGCAAGCTTGCTGAGCTCTCTGTTGAGCAAAGCTGTTAGGCAAGACAGTTGCATGACATTTGGTTTAATTTGTTGACACTATAAATTCCTGAGTTCAGCTCTGATGGAAGATAGATCATGTAATGACCCTGGGAAGAACTTGGAGCATTCTTCGTGTAGTGGCTTCAGACCAGAGAACAGTGCACTAATACCAGATTGGCAAGCAGTCAGAGAATTTTGGCAGTTCTTGTTCTAATGGATATATGAATTTTACCTTGTGGCTTAACACTTTTTTACATATTCTGCAAGCAGCTAAAAATTATTATACTTTAAGGGGTGTTTTTCATTATTCAAAACACGGATTGCAGTAAATTGCACATATGAAAAAAAGTGTTTATCATGCCTGTCTGCCCAAGAGGCATTGAACAATCCTTGGATTTATTTTTGCATGGCTAGCAGTTATAGAAGGAATAAAGAAATTAGAGCAGTACTTACTAGACATGAATACAATATTTCTGTCAGCATTTTGTTATCTAAAAAAGATTAAATAAATCTTACGGTATCTGAAATTTTTTGTTATCTAGAAAAGATTCAAAGAAGTTTATGGTAGCTGAAATTTTTTAGTTATTAGGGGTTCCTAACAATCAGTTAGGAACTTTCAGTTCAAGAATTAATTTTTCAATCTCTGTTAAAAGTGTAACTTCCAGAAATAATTAAGGATTTTGCTATTTTTGGTATGCTACCCATATATTAGTTTCATAAAAATGAAGAAATGCATGCCAGATAAAATCCCTCCTACTACCTGTTCTCCAGATACCCAATCCCCTGAGCTGGAAGGCAGGGGGGGCAGAATGAAGCCCCCACAATCTAAGGGGAAATGTTCAGAATCTGCTCCATCCCATAGACATGCACAAGTCTGTGGGGCCAGATGGGATCCACTGAAAGGTTCTGAAGGATGTGGCATAACTCCATCATTTACTTGCAGTCCTGTCCTATCTAACCACGGAGGTCCCAGATGACTGGAAGTTAGAAAATGTGATGCCCCACAAAAAGGGCTGGAAGGAGGATAAAGTGAACTACAGGTCCATCAGTCTGACCTCAGTTCCAGGGAAGGTCATGAAACAGATGACCTTAAATGCCATCATGGCACACAGGCAGGACAGCCAGCATGGGTTCATGAAAGGTTTAATACATGAAAGGCAGGTCCTGCCTGACCAACCCCACCGCCATACATCTCCATGTATGATAAGGCAACCCACTTAGTGGATAAGGGAAAGACTGTGGATGTTGTCTTGCTGGGCTTTATTAAAGTCTTTGTCGTCGTGTAGCACAGCATCCTCCTGGAGAAACTGACTGTTCATGGTTTGGATGGGTGCACCATTTGATGGGTAAAAAACTGGATGGCTGGGCCAAAAAGTGGTGGTGAATGGGGTTAAATCCAGCAGGCAGCCCCTCACAAGTGGTGTCCCCAGGGCTCAGTATTCGGGCCAGTCCTGTTTAATATTCCTATCAACAACCTTGATGAGGGGATCAAGTGCACACAGTCAGTTTACAATGACACCAGGTTGGGCGGGAGTATTGATTCACTGGAGTGCAGGAAGGCTCTGCAGAAGGATCTGGCTGAGGCCAGTGGTATGACATTCAACAAGGTCAAGTGCTGAGTCCTGCAGTTGGGTCACAACAACCCCAGGTAATGCTATAGGCTTGGGGGAGAGTAGCTGGAAAGCTGTCTGGTGTTGGCAGAACCTGTAGGCTCAGGAGGAACTTTGTTGCTCTCTACAACTACCTGAAAAGAGGTTGCGGGAGGTGAACATTGGTTTTATCTCTCAAGTAAGAAGTGACAGAATGAGGGGAAACAACCTTAAGTTGCACCAGGGAAAGTTTCTGTCGGATATTAGGAAAAAAATTCTTCAGAGAAAGAGTGGCCAGGCATTGGAACGGGCTTCCCAGGGAGGTGGTGAAATCACCATTCCTGGAGTTATTTAAAAGACATGTGCGTGTGGTGCTTAGGGACATGGTTTTAGTGGTGAATACAGTGGTACTAGGTTAGCAGTGGCATTTGATGATCTCAGAGGTCTTTTCCAACTTTAAAAATTATATGATGTTATGTTTTTAAAGACTTTACAATTAGAGGGTTGTCTAAAATATACTGCATCAAGAGTTTATTTATTTTTTCAGTTGCATGATTTTTCATCAGCTTCTTGCTGGTCCATACTGAAAAAAATACTAAAAATATTGTGTGTCCCAGATCTACCAGTCCTCAGGGTGACTGTGCTCTTGCAGCCATATTTTCACAGAGAAGAGATCCTTGAAAACCACCCACCATCTGTCCATGCTCTGACAGCCACCCTAATGCAATCAGCCAACTCACATTCAGACGAGAGAACTTCAGGCTCTGCCCCAGTGGCTGGCTGCTCAGAGGCCACCATGTGCCCTCCCCTCAGGTGCCTGAGTCAGGGTAAAAGAGAGAAGATTGAAAATACAAAGAAATAGAAGTGAAAAACTCAGAAATCCCTCCTCTCATCCCTCCGTTAAGGCAAGTGGTGATAAAAATTAAATAAAATAATAAAGAAAAAAAAAGACCTGAAGGGAGTAAGCTGCCTGAGAAAAACAGGATTTAATCTAGTTTTGAGTGGCTTAGATGTCAAGAGCCTGGGGAAAACAGCACAGGAGAGGAAGCCCAGTTCCATTCGGAATATCTGCACTGTCCTTCTACATGTAGAATATTTGATGATTGCCCTTGAAAATCCTCTCTGGTTTGTTAGATGACTGGGAGATTCTCTGAAGATATATACAAACCACCACTGCAACTTTCTAATGTAGGACCAAAATGAAATGAGAAGAATGGCACAGTTTTTAATGTCCAATATTTCTTCTGTTAATTTACCTGTATGCCTTTTTAATCTACGTAAAGAAATCCAAGAGGCAAATCAGAGTTACTCATAGCTACTGATTTTATTAAGATGTACTGTATTTGCTATGAATCTGTTGCCTGCTTGTTTCATTTATTTTTCCTTAATGCTTCTAGGGTGATATACTTGTCTAAATGAAGCTCACTAAACATATGCAAATACTTAATGACAAGCTTAACTAATATGTATTTTGTGAATCTTGCCTGCCTTTGCAGTATACAAAATATAGAGGAATAGAACATGTTTTGTTTCAGGGCAGCAGTTGAATGAGAAACAGAAATAGGACTGAATGATTTGAGTCACAACCAAAAAATTTCCCACTAACACCATTGTGTTGATATGATGATATGGTCTGAAAACAAACAGCAAATGATAGCCTGGATGATGCTTAAAATTTGTAAGCTTTTCTATAAAATTCTGTCTTTGATCCTAAAATTTTGCATAGGCCAGACAATCTGCTAACACCCTCTTCAAAATGCTGTCTATTGTAATTTCTGACACAGAAACTTCCATTGTAAACATTTTAGAACTTCATTTTGTTAATGAGCAAAAATGAGCTTGCCTGTCACTACACAGCTAATTGTGGGACATGATGAAATAGTGGGAAAGTCTGAATTATGTCTGCAATCTGAAAGCTGCACAGAGAGTTTTGGAGCTGTGGTTTCTTTAGGCATGTGGTAGAAAAGGTTTCTTAGAAAATGTACTTCAAACACTTTCTTGTCACAGCTTTCCTCTGATCTCCAGGTTTCAAATCCTCTCCTGAAGTGAATTCAGTTTGTAATTCACTAGGCTTAAGTCACACACTTTGACATGAATTACACTGTTCACTGAACTGGAATAACTTCATAAATAATCCTCCTTCCCTGGAGAGTCCAGTCTATTCATCATTCTCTCCAAAGTTTTCTCCCATGTAGATTACCATACATGGAATAAAAAAAGGAGATGCAACCAATAAACGAATTCTAGCTCCTTGTGAAAGGTGATAACAGTGCCATATCTTATACTATGGACTGGAGAAGTCAAGCTGAATTATATATTACAGACATCTTACCCATTCTGCAGTGTCTGTGTTGAAGACCATTATCTTCAGTCCTTTGGGAACTGCAAGGAAGTAAAGACATGGAAGCTTGGAAGAAAGGAGAAAAAAGAATTTAAACTTTTTTTTGGCCAGAAGCAAATTTTAGTTTATTATTCAGCTGAGCTCCACTGTGTTCCACTTTCAAAGTTTCACTAGTTGTTCCACTTAAAAAGCGTATGATAGCATGTAAAAGAAAGATTCCTTTAAAGTAGTATTTCTTCAGGTAAGGTCTTCAGACTTCTGGCTAACATTAAAGAAGCTGAATTTGCCAAAATAGGTTAGACAATTTTCACTTAGATTTTCTTTCATCTATGAAACAAATTTGGTGTTGACAAACACTAGTCATGTCTAGACCAGGAGGCTACTTATTTTTTAACTCATATTTCAACATGAAGTAAGTTCAGAACGCACTCCAGATCTGTAAGAGCCTACACATATGTATTTTTTTTCATATATAGTTTATGAACATTAACTTTGTTACCTAGATACTTAAGATCTTGGCCTTTTTCTCTCTTTACATGGGGCGTTTATGATGTCTCATTGACAAGCAGAATGATCTTCCCATAATAGAGGCTCTAATATGACTTGACCCAGATCTTTAGCAGTCTGCACCATCTACCCATTTACAGTCAACATCCACTTGCTGAAATGCCATCTATGTGCTGGACTCCACTGTCACTGAACACACTTTAACAGGATACACACTAGGACAAAACATAAGCTTTGTTATGTCTGACAGAATTAGTGTTTAAAAGCAAAATAACTGTCAAGTATTAAACGGGAATTTCAGCCAGCTGAGAGAAACAGTAATCATGATTTTCCTTTTGTAACTGGAACATTTCTTCAAAAGTGTCATAGAGAGGGTTTTTGTCCATTCATAACACTGGGTTAAGTCTCAGAATGGGAAATTTCAGAAGACAGTTTTGTCAGATGAAAAGAACATAGTTTTTTTCTGTACAGTCACATACTTTTGTATGTGCGAATATAGTTATGACTGGCTTTTCTTGACTGCATTGCAATTGCAAGAGAAACATTATGCAAGTAAACTAGAGCACGAAGGTTTTTGGCATGGACTAGAAAAAGAATTTACATATCTGTGTGGTCTGATCCTTTCACATCTGTATTTCTTTCTGTTCAAAAAGCAATATTTCAAATGAAGAAATTGCTTACTGCTCAGAACTCCTTTTGTCTAGTAAATAATAGAAACAATTAGAAAAAACCTCATTCTGCACTAAACATCCAATAAATCACATCTTTTCTGGAAATGCACTCTCTTCTTTAGTAGACAGTTTGCATGTAGACACTTTTGGAAGAGTATCTCAGGATTTCAAATCTGAATCAGTCCATCAAGCCAAGCTTCTCCCACCAAGACAATGTTTTTTGTAACTTAGTAGGGAAGAAATTGTAAAAATTCCATATGAAAATGTTAGATATTTTAACTTGTAATTATGCATAAAGTAAAACAGCAACAATAAAAGCCTAAACATAAACAACATTTACAACTGAACAGCTTGTATGAGGATAACTTTTGCCACTTCACACTCCAGTGACATAGTACCTTGATAAAATGGCTCACTAGAAACAGATGAGAGCTGTTGGGATAAAAAGCCTGTAGCAAGTTTAAACATCATCCAGTCTATCTCATCTAAACCTATGCCTGACAGCATAGAAAGACTTCATAGTCTTTCTATTGCATATAACAGCACAGGTAACATATGTCTTTTTAATAACCTTTGGTTTGGTAGAAGATGCTGCAAACTGAGAATCTGCTATTTGTTGCAGGCAAGGGAAAGGATGTTTGAAGAAAAAAATATTGTGAAATACAGTGAATTTATTGTCTCTACAGAACTTACTGTAGGGTCTATCTGAACAACAAGTTGAAGAAAAACACATATTGGCATTTCCATTTCTTAAGACCTGTGTTCAGATCTTCAATTTCTATCAGAAGTTTAAAGGATTAAGAATAAACAGAAAAAAAAAAGGGAATCTGGAAACATAGTCGGTGCCTTACATAGGAAAATTCAGGAAGAAAATCAGACCTTTGTGACCTCAGGGAACCTAATAAAGCTGCTGCTTGATTAAAACAATGACCTAATTTCTGCCCTCTCCCTTTTTGTGGAAAATAAATATTTGAGAAAAACAATACTGATGCATTTCTGCACTCATCTAAAAGAAGAAATAAGAACCATCTCAGAAACCTGCCTTCTTTTCATCTATACCCTAAAAGTTTATGAAAGTTAGCAAAGATTTATTGAAAGGAATTATGAGCAAATCTGAAACAAGTTCAGTCTTGCATCAACTGAAAAATTCAGGTTTATTGTGAGTTATCCAGCTTCCTTATTTTACTTGGGTTCGTCTCCATTTCACTGCAGCAGCTGTAAATAAAATGTGTTGAGCTCAATTGTAAGCTGACTCTTTGAATCTTAGTTTTTGCTGGCATCTTCAAAACACCAGCTGTTATATTTCTTTAAAGGATGAATACATTTTGGACATGCCAAGAAAGAGATTATGTAACATCTTGCCGGAGACCTTGACCACTGTAGACTAGAAGTCATCCCTAAGAACATCTCACTTCTCAGGAGGTCAAACCTTTACTCAAATACGTCGTACAAGAAACCACTTGAGATTTGTACCTCAATTACATGTAACTGAAGAAAGAGAGTAAGTTATTTTCACAGATTTCACAGAATATCTGAGTTGGAAGTGACCCACAAGAATCATCAAGTCCAAGTCTTAAGTGAATGGCCCATACAGAGATCAAACCCACAACCTTGGTGTTATTAGCACCATGCTCTAACCATTTTGAACTGATCTAAACCATACAGTGAATCTGACCTCTGTATGAGCCTGGCAAAACCACCCCTGAAATTATGTGTGCAGCCCTGGGCCTTATCAGGGGTATTCAACAATGTCTTACAATACACAAGGGCAAACTTTGACGCAAACTTTGTCACTTATTCAGTGCACCCATTGACATATCTAGGCAAACTCCTGACCTCTTGAAATTAAATTATCCTCTTCCAGTGCATCAGATTTAAAATGATTTTACAAATTGGGATAAGCTCAATTTATCCTAGTTTTTCAGATTAAATATTATTAAAATCCTCCCTTTTTCTGAGTCACCTTTCTGAAGCCTTCCTGTCCAAATGTCCTTGAGAGTATTATCAACATTTGTTTAGCTTTGAGACATTAGGAAACATTAAAGTAAGAAAAACAACCAAAACCTGAACTGTGTCTTACTTTATATTTCCTGATTTTTTTCTTTATTATTTGTTTTTAATGTCATATAATGAATTGTTACCCCTATGATTGGATTATTATGGATTAAAGCCCTCATCCAGAGGTAATTTCTAACTATATTTTGCTTTAAATGCAATTAATTGATTTGGATATAAGCTCAATTAATTTATAAAAATGATACTGTTTGATTTAATTCCAAACACCATTTATTGTTCAAATATTGTTTACTTTGTCTTTATTTTGACAGCACTGAAATGAGTGTTCTTTTTTCCCTGACATAAAGAAGATTAGAATTGCTCTTCACATCCCTTTTAAAAACTACTTTTTGGTACAAGTACATTGTAGTTTCAGGACTGGCAATAGAATACTAAAGCAGTTTGCAAAAATTCAGGACAAAACTGAAACCACCAGACAGAAGACAGTTTAGGGAACTATTTGTCACATGCATTTTTAGTTGCAACCATCTTTTCTTACTACTTTTAACTTCAGAATTTTATTATAAATTGTGAAATCCCAAGAGAATTACCTAAGAGAAATGAACATAACTTCAAAATAGTGATCCAAATAATTCAGATTATCTAAAGGCAAATAACAGCTGTTTACAGTGAGAGTTGATGCCCCTACCTAAGAGTGAACAGAAAAGTTTTTTGATAGAATATAGAAAAAATACAGGTTTGGTTTTTTATTTTTATTTTTGTCTGGTTTTGTTTGTTTATATAAAATGCTACATGGCCCTTACGGCATCATCAACAAACAATTTTTTTAGAAAAGGAATTGCACAGATATTTCTTAGAACTGATATACTTTTAATTTTTCCAGAGATAAGGAGCTATTAGGGAAACCCTTCAGTTTGGATGATATTTTCCAAAGAGTTGAAATGAAGTAAGTAGCATGGAAGCATTTACAGGTCATTATACAGAACTCTTTACAGAGAACTCCCCATGCCTGGGACGGGGAAACTCTGGATGTACATATAAACGAGGGAACAAGAGGCTGGAGACTAGCAGAGAACTGCAGAAAGTTATCTGGGAGTCCTGGCTGACAGCAAGTTGAACATGAGTCAGCAGTGCCCTGGCAGCCAGAAGGGCCAACTGTGTCCTGGGGGGCATCGGGCAAAACATCTCCAGCCAGCTGAGGGAGGGGATTGTCCTGCTCTGCTCTGCACTCACTTTGAATATTGTGTGCAGTTTTGGAACTACAGTGTAAGAGGAATATAAAGTGAGGAGGGAGTGTCCAAAGGAGACGTTGAAGGGTCTAGAAGGGAAGCTGTACCAGGAACAGCCAAGGTCACTCGAATGGTTCAGCCTAGAGAAGAGGAGACTGAGGGGAGACCTCATTGCAGTCTACAACTTCCCCGTGAGGGAAAAAAGAGGGGCAGGGACTGATCTCTGCTCTGTGGTGTCCAGTGACAAGATGTGAAGGAATGACCTGAAGCTGTGTCAGAGAAGGTTTAGATTGGATATTAGGAAAAGGTTCTTTGCCCAGAGAGGGGTTGGGTGCTGGAACAGGCTCCCCAGGGAAGTGGTCACTGCACTAAACCTGACCAATTTCAAGGACCACTTGGACAATGCTCTCAGGCACATGGTGTAACTCTTGGGGCTGTTCTCTGCAGGACCAGGAGCTGGACTGAATGATCCTGATGGGTCTCTTCCAGCTCAGACTAAAGAAAATTTAAAATTTAATTTTCAGATGTATTTTACCTTTGACATGAAGTGAAAGACCTGTAAAAAAGATGGTACATGCATCCTATGTGGATTTTTGAAAACACTCTTCACCACTCTCTATCATTTGATTTCCATTTTCTGTGTTTGCAGATGATGTAGTGCACCTTTTCTTGAATGTTCATCAACATACATTAGATAACCTCCTGAACTTCAAAAGTATTTCACACCATATTCTAAATTTTTATATGATTCAAAAGCTTAATTAATGACCCAAAAGTCAAGTCCTTGAACTTAATTGTTTTTTATTTGCTCTTTTGCAAGATTTTATATAAAAATAATACTTCCTCAAGATAAGGGGTTTGGTTTTTTTTAAACAGGGTTTATAATAAAAGTCAGTTTCACCAAAAAAATTTATTAGATAATCGTTGATATAATATCCAGACAGAAACTTTCAAATATTTTAGAAATAACATGTTAAAGTCAAGCTCCACTCAAAATCAGTTATTTTTTGTCTCTTATTATACTGAAAAGCTAAATGAGCAAAAGAATGTAGAGCTACTTTGTTTAGAAGTGCGTTCTGAACATTTGTGAGTTGGTTCCATTGTCTTATGCAGATAGGAGCTATACATTAAGAAAGAAGAATGAATAAAGATTAATCTGTTCACTTTCACATTATGTTTTGCCTTTCAAAGGAGGATAAATATGTTTTAATTGATGAAAAATAGAGTAAAAAGCAACCAAGAAATACATAAACACTTTGTCCTTTAGATTTCCATTCTTGACACCTTCGTTACCTCTTTCTGCTACACCTGAGACCAAGTTTTCTAGTTTTCACTTTTGACCCAATCATTTTTCTTTGTGGAATACTTTTTACTCTCTTATGCAACCTTCCTTGAAGTGAAAAAATGATACAAGAATTGCCTTTTCAACATGGATGAACCAGTATCAACCACGGTGCTGTCCAAGGCAGAGAAGTGAATTGATTTGGGGAAATTAAATATTGATACTGCGTTTTCAGGGCCAGCACAAAACTAGGCAATTTTGCAAATTTTGCATGACCCTTTGAGAGTTGGTGTGAAAAGCTATTAAAGTATAAGTAGGACAAGCAGCTAAAAGAGAGGAGTCTGTAGCTGCCACACCAAAATTCTAATCTATGGTGTGCTAGTTTTGGCTGGGATAGAGCTAAATTTTCTTCACAGTAGATAGTAAAGGGATTTGTGCTGAAAACTGTATTGATAATACAGGAATGCTTTTCTTGTTGCTGAGCAGGGCTTGTATAGAGACAAGTCTTTTTCTGCTTATCACCCCTCCCCACCAGTGCAGAGACTGAAGGTGCAGAAGAAGTTGGGAGGGAACACAGTTGGGAGAGCTGGGCCCAGCTGACCAAAGGGACATTCCATACAATATGGCACTAGGCTCAGTGTATAAAAAGGAGGGGAAAAGGAGAAAGGGAGAAGGTTCAGAGTCATAGAGTTTGTCTTCTCAAGTCACTGTTACCCATGATGGAGTCCCGCTTTCTTAGGGATGGCTGAACACCCACCTACCCACAGAAACTGGTGAACCTTGTTTTGCTTTGCTTGCACATGTGGCTTCTGCTTTCCCTATTAAACCATCTTTATCTCAACCCACTTGTTTTCTCACTTTTACTCTTCTGATTCTCTCTTCTGTTCTACCAGGGAGGAGGAACAAGTGCCTGCATGGTACTCAGTTGCTGGCTGAAGTTGAAACACAGCATACGAGTTCTTGTGAACATTCTTGCACAACTCCACAGAATGTAAAATAGTAAAGAGTAGAGTCCAATTCTTTAGTGAATGGCCCACACAGGGTTCAAAGTCACAACCTTGCTGATATTAGCACCATGCTCCAGCAAACTAAGCTAACCTCAGGGGTGTGCACTATCCTTACTCAGACAGAAACATAAACTTGATTCTATTTGAGTATGTGCAATTGTACCTGCATGAAGCAAATGTGGAATTGTATGTGAATTTTACTTGGAGTTGATCCTCAACTCGAGACACACTAAAGGAGTTCCCTTCATAAGCTGCATAAATAACTAAAGGGCACAAAATTCTGGGCCAGTCATCAGTCAGAGAAAGTATTTGTGTTCTTATGTACTATAAGGCTGACTGATAATTTTCATACTGGCAGTATTTCTCTATTTTTAGTTATAAAAAGAGAATATAATATATATATATATATAAATATATAAAATATATATACTATATAAATATATATAAATATATATATAATATATAATATATAAATATATATATAAATAATATATATATACAAGAGTGGTAATACAAAGAGAATACAAAGACTTATCATCTGTGTTTTAAGTTGGGCACTAGCTTTTATATTAAAAAATGAAGAACCTCTCACTTTAGTGGCTATTTTTTTCAGAAAAAAAAATTGAGGCCGATATCTCTATTATACATTTGAAGAACACTTAGGTCAGCTAAATATACCTCTCTACAGAATGTCATCCACTCTGTGTGTGTGTGTGTGTACATGAATGCACAGTAAAGGACAGGTCATCAAGCTCTTACAGTCTAGACAGTTTGTTTGTATTAGGAAGGGACACGTTGAAGACTAGGCCATAAGCTGATCATTCCAGGTCATAGATTGGGAACAGCCTTGGCAGTGGTATGTGATACTCAGCAAGACTGTTTTTCCTAACCTTTATTTTGTGTCAAATTCAGAAGCATGCTTTCTACTCACACTAGTGAACACACCTTGTATCTATCTCCAAAACAGGACTGATGTGAAAAACAGTGTTGCAACTTGTATTTACTGCATCTACCAAAGAAAGGTTCCTTGGCTTTCTTAAAGAGAAATGAACCCACGTAGTCAGCTTGATAATTTAGAGTCAGTGTTCACTTTCAGAACAGAAAAGTTCTCTTCTATTCTTCTTGTGTATTCTTACTTTCTTATACTTCTCTCTGTAAGCAAAAATCAGTTACAATAATGTTACAATAACATAAACTACTGCAAATTTCATTCTGAATTGTAAAAAAAAGGCACTCTGAAGCAAAAGTGTCATTTTATATGTTTTTCATTTAGAATAAACTGTATTTTTAAGAAGTTCTAATTGATGAATTAAAAATTGCTCAAAATAGAGAAAATCTAAATAAGAAAAAAAACCTCAACCCAAAACATAAACTAAAATTGTAAATATGTTTCAAGCCTTATTTTCCTACATTTAAATCTTCTGTGAAATATCTAACTTCTGGACTTTACTTAAATATCGTATAACTCTTTTTCAATAGTGTTTTTATGTTATGAGTTCTGTATTCTTGTTCTGTATTAACTTTCTCTATTCTCTTCAAGATGATCTCCTTTTTGCCAACTATATTTGCTCTTTTAAATACAAAAACTACTTTAGTAAATACATTTTATGAAACTAGCTGTATTTATTGCCCCTACTTTGTCAGCTACTAGTTCTTGAGCCATTTTATTGTTATTTACATTAAAATGAGTATTCTGATGACTTATAAATATTTACTGAAGCTCAATTTGTAATACATAATTTTGTTTCCTGTACTTTATAGTTCTTAAATCTTTCTCCTTCACAGACTCTCAATATTTTTTTTCATTTTTAAAAGCCTTCTGTTTATTGCTTCCACTAATCTTTAGATCTCTGCTTAACCTCATTGCCTGCTATTGCCCTTTTCTACATTTAGATTTAACCAGCATGTCAGTTACAGTCTCTCCAGAAGGTTTCTTACAAAAAAAAAAAAAAATCCATATTTATGTAGTACTCACGATATCACAACTTTCCTCAAGTTGTGTGTCCTGAAAAATCTCTACTCCTCCTGTTCTATGGGAAATGTAAATAGAAGTGCAGATAAGACAGAAAATAAAAATTTTTGTTGCTGTTGTTTGAAAAATGTTCCTCCTTTTAAAATAAACTCACAAAAGTCTTTGTGTGCACCCCTACCTTCCTCGCCATTTGTGATAGAATTTGGAAAGAAAGATAAATTGCAAATAGATCTAAGTCTGACACACAAAGACTGAAGTGTCTGAAAGAAGTCTGAGAGAACTTAATAACAGTGTACAAGGTGCATCTGAGAGGATAGAAGAAAATATAAATGACTCCTTAAATTTTAGACTAGGACTAATTATGACCATGTTCTCAGTGTTGCTCACACATCATGTGGTGGGTGAGCAATTGGCTCACAGGTCAAGCACAGAGGGTAACAGTGAATGGTAACCTGTCACCAGTGGGGTTCAACAGTCTCCGTCTCAGGCCCTGTGTTACCGACTGGGGAATGAGATGCTGGAAACAGTGCCACAGAAAACGACCTGGAGGGTCATGGTCGATGGCAAACAGAACATCAGGCAGCAGTGTCCTGGCAGCCAGGAGGGCCAACTATGTCCTGAGGGGCATCAGGCAAAGCAGCACCAGCTGGTTGAGAGAGGTGATTGTCCTGCTCTGCTCTGCTTTGGTGTGGCCTCACCTTGAATACTGTGTGCAGTTTTGGGCACCACAATATAAGAAGGATATAAAGCTATTGGAAAGTTTCCAAAGGAGGGTAACAAAGATGCTGAAGGGCTTTGAGGGGAAGCTGTATGAGGAATGGCTGGGGGCACTCAGTGTGTTCAGCCTGGAGGAGACTGAGGGGAGACCTCATTGCAGTCTACAACATCCTCGCGAGGGAAACAAGAGGGGCTGGCACTGACCTCTTTTCTGTGGTGTCCAGTGACAAGACCTGAGGGAATGGCCTGAGGCTGTGTCAAAGGAAGTTTAGGTTGGATATTAAAAAGAGGTTCTTCACCCAGAGAGTGGTTGGGCACTGGAACAGGCTCCCCAGGGAAGTGGTCACAGCACCACGCCTGACAGAGTTCAAGAAGTGTTTGGATGATACTCTCAGGCACATGGTGTAACTCTTGGGGAGGGTCCTGTGCAGGGCCAGGAGTCAGACTTGAATGACCCCTGTGGGTCCCTTCCAATTTGGAATATTCTGTGACTGCTGGAGGTAAAATTTTTTTGGTAGTTCTACTCTTTCGTACCCTGTACTTCATTTCTTTCAATAAACTCATCTGGACTCTTATTACCTATACTTAGCAATAGATTTTAATTTTTGGCCTTGACCAAAAACAAGTAGAAAGCCATTGTGACTGTTGACCTTGAAAGCTTGAGTCTATAACAAATATTGACATCAGCATTTTAGAGTGTCTCTTTGAATATTGTCCACAGTAACATTAAATTTAAGGTGGCACATTTTCAGATACACCCAAGCCTTTTAGAACCTAACTGGACAATTCTTCTAAGATATCACTGCTGTATCATCTAGTAGTGGTTAAACTATATCCACCTGTAATTCTGCAGAAGTGAACTTCAAAGCCTGGAGCTGTAAATTAATACTGTCTTGGTTTGAATATTTCTGTCACTTGAACTACAATGTATAATCTCAAAATTGTGACTGCCTTTCTCTAGACATCCTTCTTTACCTTTCTGCTGATATGACAAATCCACATCCTTAATTAATCATCGATAATTTTGTATTGGGTTTGCATGGCTAGGCTTTGCTCACCGGGGAGTATGCAAGGTTGGTTTCTTTGCTTTGCTAGAAGGATCCTTCTGATCCTTGGTCTGACAGAGTCAATACCAGCTGGCTCCATGACAGACCCGCCAAAGGCCTAGGCTGGGCCCATTAGCAAAGGCAGTACTTTGTGATACATATTTGAGTTGAGAAGGAAAAAATTGTTGTGCAGAAGCAGTTGTGGCCAGACGAGTGAGAATATGTGAGAGAAACAATTTTGAAGGTACCGAGGTCAGTTAACAAGGAGAGGGAGGAGGTGCTCTAGATGCCAGAGCAGAGATACTCCTGCACCTTTGCAGTAAAGACCATGGTGAGGCAGCTGTCCCCTTGCAGCCCCGGAGGTCCACAGGGGAGCAGAGATACACCTGCAGCCCAAGGATGTGATGCCATGGTAAGCCCACACTGAAGTAGGCTCCTGGCAGGACCGGTGGACTCATGGGGAGAGAACCTCACACTGGAGCAAGTTTCCTGGTAGGACCTGTGACCTCATGGGGGACCCAGGATGGAGCAGCCTGTTCTTGAAGCACTGCACCCTGTGGAAAGAGACCAGTGCTGGAGCAGTTTGTGAAGAACTGCAGCCCATGGGAAGGACTCACGCTGGAGAACCTGTGTGAAGTCTGCTGTGGGATACCCCCATGCTGGAGCATGAGAAGGATATCTCTCTCTGAGGAGGAAGCAGTGGCAGAAACAACATGCGATGAACTGATCACAACCACCGTTCCCCATTGCACGGCACCATAGGCAGAGAAGAGGTAGAGAATTGGGCATAAAGTTAGGCCCAGAAAGAAGGGAGGGGTGGTGGCAGGATTTGTTTTATTTTTCATTATCCTACTCTGATTTTGGTTGGTAATAAATACAATAAATTCAACTCATTTCCCTAAGTCAAACTGTTTTGCCCATGATGGCAATTGTTAAGTGATTTCTCCCTGACCTTATCTCAACTCATGAACCTCTCATTATATTTTGTCTTCCCTGTCCATCTGAGGAGAGGATGATAAAGTGGTTTCAGTGGGCATCTGCCCCCCATCCAGGGTCAACCCCTCACAAATTTACTCACTTTTTGTATCTTGAATGTTTCTTTAATGAGTAGAAAGAAAGAACAATTTCTTTTGGTAATGCTGGAAGTGGTGCTGGAATATCTTAGTAGTAAAAATTTTGTATTCAGTAAGGGATATGGTTCTCAGCTCTCTGGATGTGGAAACTTCTCTAACAGCCAAACCAGTGTAGCTCAGCTGAAAAAAAGAAGTGAAAATTCACATTTGGAACAGTAGGACATGAGCCAATTCCTTGGGAACCAGAGGTAGTCCTCCTCCTAAGTGCAGAAAGAGTACTCTGAGCAGATGGTGTTATAGCTGCATTTGGGTAATAAAACATGGAGTTGCATAGCCCATCTCGACTCTTATACTTTAAACAACCATTTCCTCTACCCTTGTGAGTCATCCCACTTGAAAGTCTCTTGAGCCCCTGTATTTCATCAGTGATTTTCTAGCTTGTGTCCCTCAGACTGCCTCATTTTTTAATTTGCTCAGTACACTTACTTGGGTACTTTCATTAGACAATCAAGAAAAAAAATCCTTCAGAGGGATTAGTAATAAGTCTTAAGGCTGTGTCAAGCAAGCTTATGGTAAAAGGATTTCTTAAACATACCATGCATTAGTGAAAGTGGTTGGCTAAAAAGGTGTGCACTTTTTACCTGTTTCGGGCTTCTCCCTGCCTGTACATCCTCAGCCAGTAAGCAGAGTTGTTTATCTGGCATCTACAGAGTATACTGTTAAAAACGTGAGAGTTGCAGCTAAGAAACATTAGGGCTATTTTATTATGCCTACTTTTGAGAGAGTTTATCTTACTGAAGTACCATGGTCCTGAAAGTGGTTTTGTGGCAGTCTTTGTTCATCCCAGCTGCACAGTTGCTTATTTCAAATCCCTGCTTATAACTCTAAGGCACACTGAAGCTAAATTTATATACCATGTCAATAATCACATATTCATTTTCAAATGCATTATGCTTCAACTGACTTCCCTGATTTTTCTGGGAAAACCAGTGAAAACTGTGAAAACCAGTTTTCAATTAAACAGTGCAAATTTGAAGTCTTGGAATTATGATTCACACTCTGACATGTGCAGTGGGTCTCCCAGAACAGAGCTACTCCACTCCTTGGCTTGAGAGTGTTCATGTTTAGCAGAAAGTTCATATCATGATAAATAGCATCACATCCTTGGATAATTTCCATGTGTCAGCAAGCTGTTCTATCCAGGGTGCCCATATCTGACTTTTCAAAGGGAAGAATATGTGTTTACAGCTGCCAGTCACCCTGACTGGAAGAAGTGATGGACTGAAAGCACCAGGCTTGTGATTACTAGCAGCTTGAATAAACAGACTGATGTTTTTCTCTCTCTTTTCACGCTGCTGAGGAGAAGCCATGAACATTTTTCAGCTGTGACATTTTGCTATTTTATACAATGCCTGTTTTGACTTTTTTATTCATGCAAGATGACTTTATGAGCAGCAGGGAGTTTAGAAGATTTAAAACATCTTATCTACTAAGTCAAATAAATTCAAGCAATTAACAGAGGATGAAAAAAAGTTTTATTTCTTACACCAAAATCTTGTATTTTTCTTTATTTAAATAACTACAATTCAATTATTCAGCAGGGATTTTACCATTAGAAAGAAATTATGTCTTCAAAACATAAGGAAATAATGAAAGTAGAGGCACATCTTCAACACAGCTACAGATGTTCCTTCCTAGTGCTGCCATACATGATTATCAGGTAAGACTGGGTCCCAGTTCTGCTTATCCATGTGTAAACAGAACCTTGAGCTTTCAAGTCCCCCTTAAAACCTTTTGTCTACTTAAGCAGAACTTCAAAGGAGACGCTTAACAACAGTCAGCAAAGGACTGAGTGAAACTTGTAAGAAGAGGAATATCTACACATGCCTGAAAAATGATAAAGTTGTGAATAAAGCTGGTCACAAAGGTGGGAAGAGGATGGAAGAGGGAGAAAAACAAGAGTGAAGTTTTGGAACAGAAACTAAAGAGATAAGAAAGGCCATCACAACAGAGTTAGCAACCATAAGCTAGTCCATCCAGACCTATTCTGCTGGGAATTAATAACAAAGAATTTGGCAAGGGAGAGGAAGAAAGTTATAAATTCTTGGTTTGGGTATGCTCTGGGATTATGGTGCACTAAGATTAATTTAAGAGCTGAGATCAAGCGGTGTCCTAACACTTTGACTGTTAAAGACATCTCTTGAATTTGTTCATTTTAGATTTGAGAAGGTCCCCATTAAAAATTGCAGCTTTCTACAATGTAAGAATTATGTCCTATGAGAACCCTTTTAGTCATACAATTTGGGACTTGCTGTAGATATAAATCTAGATGAGGAGAGGATGATAGTAAAAACCATAGCCCTGGAAAGGTCCTTTACTCAGTTCTATAAAGGGAACACAGCAATTCTTATTGTATTATTTTTGCAGTTGCTAAAAGAATTACTCTACATGGCTGGAGATGAGCTGTAGCAACCACTGCAGCAGAAAATTCATCAGCTTCACATGGTTATTCACTGGTCTGAATTACATTTAACCAAAGTTTGATTTCATTGTCTGTAAAGGATTTCTTGCTTTCAGAAGAGGAGTTGTGTTGCACAGGTGAGATAGATATCTGAAAAAAATGATTGACATTAGTTTCATTCACTGTCATGATATTACGGCTGATTCCAGTCTAATCCTCAAAATAAATATGCATTTGGATCTAAAGACAGCTAAAAGTCACAGCCTAGTGAGAACAGCTGAACAATAGGCGATACCGATTAGGGTAAACATTTTCCTCCGATGGTAAACAAAAATTCAAATGGAGCCTTATGATCAAATGATTTATTCATCTCTATTGTATTATTTAGATCATTGAGAAATGTGTTACTTTAATTATTGAGAAATGGAAGGATTTTGTGAGGGGAAGCCTTTTTAAAAGTCCGTATGCAGGCTGATGGGAATTGCTTCCTAGGTGGATATAGTAGCTTTCATTCACAAAAGCAAGTGCTGCCACTGCAGTGTCTCAGGCGAAATTCTTTCTAGGATGCTTGAGTTATGGTGAAAAGCCAGGAGTTTCCTGGCTTTTTGCTTTGATTGCAGAAATGCTTCCATAGTTCTGTTACCCTGCAAGAGACTTCACTCAGACAAAATAACAGAAAATGTTAACTTACAAAACAGACTGTCACAGCTGCAGTTGTTTTTAAAAACTTGTCAGAGATGAACAACTTGATCTAATTCAGAACGAGTCAAAGACTGCAGAAACATTTGCTTGCTGCTAGTTTAAAATAACACCACCATGAAATATGTACATATTAGTCTTCTAAACATATATTTCTTTTTGACTTCATTGCTCCAAAATCATCTTCTATTCTTTCTATCAGTATCAAAATAGATGAAAAATCTCCCCATAATACCTTTTTTTTTGAGCTATATACTCTTAAATCTTAAGAGCTATATAGGTCCAGGTAATGGCTATTTCAACTGGTTTGCTATATTTGATGTGCTTCATAGAATATGAACTAGGCAGAAGCTAGCTGCACTTACTCCTGTGACACAGAACAGGCAAAAAGCAACCAGGAGGTACATAAGGAACTATCCTTGTGAATCTAATTGCTTACTTACTGGAGTAGTTTTCCATAACTTAAACAAAATAAAATCTTGAAGACTGTTTATTTACACCTATACAATACTAAAGGCTATTCCTGCATGAAATTTCAGTAATAAACTATAGTCTCCACACTTAGTGCTGCTGTTCTGAGCCTCATGAAAATGAGAACTGAGTTTAGAGACAAGGACATAGCTGCAGGCAAAAATTAGCAGAAATATGGTGCTTTGCAAGTGGATTGGTGGAAAGCTGCACACAGTCTTGAATTGAGAACTGTGTTATTCTGAACATCCCAAGAAAAATTAATGGAATCATGAAAAAATGGAAAATCAGGTAAAGCAAAGTGAAAAACCTGACATATTTTATTTTACCTCCAACCCACCTAATGACCTCTATGAGGAATAAGCAGGAGCAAATGCATCTGTGCCAAATAAACAACCTCAGGTGTCAGCACTGATGATCTTCTCTAGTTACTTCAAGCCATCCTAGTTATTTATAGTAACGGAGGCAACTGGAGAGGTTCAAAGCACCTGAGTACTGCCATGTCACAACTCTCCCAACAATTTCAGTTCCCTCATTAAAGCAATGTCATTACCACGACCTGACTGAAATTTCTCAAACAGTGCTCAGCACTGGAGAGAGGATCATGTTATCCAAACCCACCTCAGCTTTTTCCAGGTCATTAGCTGAGAATGGCAGTTTCAAAAGCAAACAGAAATCTAAGAGAATGCTTAAAGAAAATAAACACGAAGTATACAGCAGTTATTATTTCACAATGTTAACTTTTTGAAGTAATGTAAAAAAGAGGAGCGTAAGAACCTACTAAAGGTGCAGCACATCCCATCATTCACTATATTTATACTTAAGGGTCAGAACCAGTGCTGTAATTTTTATGCTGGGCTTTCCCATGCCTATTAGTTCTCTGGAACTAATATGAGGCTATCCATGTTTTTTCACTTATTATTGAAGGCCATGAATTCTTGCGCAGGGCAAAGCTAGTACATTTACTCAGACTTCTATGTAAATTGTCCCAGGATCCTAATTTGATGTACTCCGATGGAAAGTGATTAGGGTCAGAGGACTTAAGCTGTATACTAACACATATTAGATTTAAATAATCCTGTCTCATCTCTTCTGGCTCCTATCCAGATTATTTCAACATGTTTTGCTGAGTGAGTTGGTTTGTAAGGTTTAACCAAGTTTTAACAGCATCTAGTGACATTTTACTAGTAAGCAGACAAACCCCACCAATCCAGGCTTCAAAGTGCATCAGTGTTCAATTCTTGGAAGGTTTCACGGGAGACTTGTTTCCTCTTGGAGGAAACTCAGGAAACATGGTTCACCAGACCAGATATCTCAGGCTTTTAAACTATACATATGTCTGGTTGTTGCAACTCCCTATAGAAGACTGAGATATATCTTTTATTTCTGTGCACCAGCTATTAATGGAAGCTAGTGCCAAGTGAGAAATTTCCAAAAAGCTTATTAAAAAAGACACTACATGAGTAATGCAGTCTGATTGTTTTCTTTGAATTTTTAACAGCAACCTGACAGGATGTGTCAGGGCTTCTTGTCTAGTCCTTGCAGCCTCCCCAGAAAATATGAGTGAAAGGTTTTGCTTCTCTTTCTTTCCCCTCCTTTCTCTATCCATATGTTCCTCACCCACTTGAAAACAGTGCATAAATGCAATTTGAGGGAAATAGTGTGTTAATTATGTTAGAAGAAAATAAACCAGAAGAATGTATGAATGGACAGACCACAGGGGCATAATCTGTTTTAAATCATCAGATTAGTTCAACAAACCTCAACAGTACATGTAAACTGGAACTCTGGATTCTATTTTTCCACTTTAATTTTTCACAATTCTTCATTCTTGTGACAGTAGACAGTTATAATGGAATTTTCTTCTTCTTAAAGCTCATCCTAGGCCATTTCACTTGAATGAGCCTGCAAACCATTGAAAACCCAAACTCAAAATTTAACAAGGAACTAACACGCAACTTGAGCAGCATTTCATAGGATTGGTCCTTGACACAGAGCCTCTGGGTTGAACACTGTATATTCCTATCACCTCCAGATACTACAAGTAGTTTTACTGAACGTTATTCCAGAATCCATGGGGAACACCTGCACCAATTAATTTCCCAATATGATACTATAAAGAAATCATAACCTTGGAAGAAAATGAAATGTTTCTTTGTTCCAATGGAAAATGGAATGCAAATGTCCACAATACAACAGAACTTATATATCAATATGAGAAACTACAGACCAGATAAGAGCTTGAAAATGTGTCTGGGCGCAGACTGGGGAAAGGTGAACCAGATTGGAGTTCTGCATTTTCATGGAGCTGAGCTGCCTGCTAAGGTCTCTTGGCATAATGCAGCATCATAAAAAGAGACCAGAGGAAGGTATATTTTGTGTTGACTTAAATCCTTAAATACATCTTCTACTGGTGGTGCCATTAGGTAGGAAACTAGCAAAATGCAAGCTCTGTTACTGTAAGAATTGAAAACTAAAACAAAGGAGTTCTAGACTCAGGTGTTCTGGATAACTTATTATTTGTTCCACATAGCATGCAATAAATCATGTTTAGAGATATTCAGATCCATGTACATGTTTTTACAAATGTCTAGAATTCAACACCCTTCTCAAACTAGTAATTTGTCAGAAACATCTAACTTTATGGCTGTTTTCAGTACAAGCTGTTATCTTGACAAATCAAGATAAGAGATTCAGGACTGTTTTCTTATTATACTAACAAGCCTATTTATGTAGAGGAAAAAGAGATAACTCAAATAAAGAAGGGAAAACTGAGTACGGATTCAGCCTTTAAAACTGAGATATAATACCAAACTGCATTGGGACAACAGGGAATTCAGGAGGTTATGCCTCTTTGCATCTGTAAACAAATATATATTTAAAAAATATGTTTAATGCTTTTAAACTATGATTCAGCAAAGAAAAAGAGCAGTGTGGTGAGATAAAAAGATGATTTATCCCATGGCCACACTGCTTCAAATTGACCGGAGAAAGTAATCTAATCAGACTTTATTAAACTGATTCTGCAGTACATCCTCGATGCCTGGAAGCATTGTCTGAGCTGGTCTGCAGTCTAATCCTGCTTTAGGAGACTTGCCAACTATTTAGCCTTTTCAAAGTGGAAACACAGACACACACATGTAATTATTGCAAACTGTTTTAATTAGAAAAAAATGTGAACTTTTGATGATGCCTGGCTTCTGAGAGAATCTACATCCATGACAGCAGTATTTAAATAACTCTGATTAAGTTCATCCATTTTATTCAGAGCAAGCCGTAGCAGATATTGTAGACTCACAAACCAGCCTAAAGAGCTGCTGCCAGGTTATATAATCTTTGAGCACTCATCCAAGGCATCCCTGAAGTCAAATGCAGAGGGGAGAAGTGCTAAGGGGTTGGTTTTGCTTTAGCCATTTCCCCCATTGCGTGACAATCACTGCCCTGCGAGCTGGCAATATTGACAGTGGCAGTTCCAGACCCATATTGAAAGGGAAGTTCCATTTGTGTGACAGAGAGCTCCCTACAGATCACCAAAAAAAGCATGCTCAAAAAGTAAGGGCAGGATGTTTACAGTCTTTGTTTACACGTGCAGATGTTTGAGTTTCCTCTCCTCATCCTTTGTTTGTCAGGTTCACTCTTAAATAAGTTCCTATGTTTTGTGGTAAAAAGATTACATGGTGAGACCCCATTTTTTCACCGAGCTGAGTCTCATGATAAATGAAGACACTAAATCATTACAAGAAGTACTTCATTTCCTTGGCATACTGATTTTGGTTGGGATAGAGTTAATTTTCTTCATGTCAGCTGGTAGGTTGCTATTTTTTGCATTTGTGACCATACAGTATTGATAACACACCAGTGTTTTAGCTATTGCTGAGTGGTGCTTACACAGCTTCAAGCAATTTTTGGTTACACTTTTTGGTTGTGCCAAGCAATAGGGCAAAAGGCACTGGACAGAAACTGATGCCCAGGAAGTTCCACTTCAACATGAGGAAGAACTTATTTACTGTGCAGTGACCAAGCACTATAACAGATTTCCCAGAGAGGTCATGGAGTCTCCCTCACTGGAGATATTCAAGAACCGTCTGGACACAATCCTGGGATAACTCGGCTTCAGCAGGGAGGTTGGACCAGATGACCCACTGTGGTCCCTTCCAACCTGATCCATTCTCTGATTCTGTGATTTTTCACCCTCACCCTGAGAGCAATTAGACTGGGGGCATACAAGAAGAGGGTACACAGCCATGACAGCTGGCCTCAATTGACCAAAGGAGTATTCCGTGCAACATGATGTTATACTCAGCAATAAGAGGTTGGAGAAAGAAGGAGAAAGGGTGGGAGGGATTTTCAGAGTAACAGCATTTGTCTTCCCAAGTATCTGTTATGCATGATAGAGCCCTTCTCTCTTGGCTAAACATGGTTAAACAGCTAACATGGCCAGCATGGCTAAAATGCTAAACAGCTGCCATGGCTAGCATGGCTAAAATGGCTAAAGAGATACCTGCCAGTGAATTAATTCCTTACTTTGCTTGCATAAACGGGTTTTGCTTTTCCTTTCCCTATTAAACTGTCCCTATCTCAACCCCAAGCTGTTCTTAATTTTACACTTCTAATTCTCCCTCCCCCATCCCACTGGGGTGAGTGAGCAAGTGTGAGGCTGAGCTGCCAGCCAGGGTTACCTCACAATACTTGAGCACTGTATCTTTTGCTATTTTACAGAGGATGATGCAATTGTGATCTGTGCTGTCTCCCCTGACACAAAAATAGTATAGCACGTTTAAAGTTAAAAATCCAAGAAAATCCCCACTTGCTGATCACACCGTTCAAGAAATTGCTCTCTATTTTGCCTGCAGCAATGCCATTTTGCAATATTACAAGTCCCAATTAATTAATAAGTTCTGTACTCTTTAATCTATCAGCACACAACGTTCCTCCTGTTATCTCCCTCAGCTATGTGTTCTCTTACCCTGCACTCCACAAGATCATCTGCTCTGTCCTCTTGTGTTTCCAACTAGATGAATGCTTCTGCAGAAACTCTTGAATCTACCTGTGTTTCTTCCTCTCTCTCCTGGGGAATCAATGTGTATAATTCCTCTGATATGTGGAATTAAATATGTGATATTTAATATGTGGTATTAAATTGTCTTCTATCCTTCTTCTACATCCATCTTCTGTTTGTTCATGACCTTCTGCCCTTCAAAAAGCAAATCACTCATTCTTGTAGAACTGCAAAAGTCTATGAGGTCTCAAATACTGAATTCTCACTGCCTTTCTTTCTTACATCAGTCAGATAGGCCTTGTTAGACATGTGTACATAGAAATATTCAAGTCTTAATTTTTCAGGGAGCATAAGATGCAGAGTTCTATGGAAAGATCTGCATGTCGCCATGAGGTTTCTGGTAAGACTGTACAGCAGTGCACAAAGACAGTGCATAAATTATGAAAACTGACAAAAGTCAGAATTACTGGAGGGATTGGGATCAGCAGCAAAATGTGTGTTCTTTGTTTTCCAGTGCCAGAATGAAGTATTAAGTGACAGAAAGATACTACATGATGAAAATCAAGGACCAGAGTAAGATTCACACTATAGCATTAACATCTACAATTCAGATACCTTGACCAATAGTAAAGGCTTTCTAGAATTATTTACCTTTCCTGGATTTTCCTTCCCAATTACACTTCTCATTCTTTCTCTGTGATTTGTCTGCATGCTGGTCAGAAAGAGTTTCCAGATTTCTCTTTATCTTTTGTGATGGTGTCTAAATGCTGGTATTCCCTTTACTCTGGCCTTCCTAAGACATGTATAATTATGTCCATTTCTAGTCGTGTATCCCCAAATCGCCCTCTTTTCTAATACTATTACCATTCCACTTCCCATTCTAACTTACTGCACTCACTTATTTCTGTCCACTTCTCACCTCTTTTCACATTGGATGTTCCTTCTATATTCTCATTTTCTTTACAATGTCTTTTTTTACCTAACCTGTTCTTTCTGTTGCTACAGGGAAAAAAATATTCTAAGTGTTGCCTTGTATTAGTGAAAATCCTGTCTTTAGTCACAGTGGTACAGCCCAAGGATAAATGGGACTGCAGTACTGTCCCTCACATGAACCTTGTGAGCCATGCAAAAAGAGCATGTGTCTGTTCAGAGATGTGATGAGAGTGGAAATCCTACATTGAATCAGCTGGTCTTAATAATTCCCATCTATCCTAATCCTAGTGCTGGCAATACTTACTTTCCCAGAACAGTGCAGCATTATGGTGCCTCTCAGTCCTCTCGCTCATGCATGACAAGGGTTGGAAACATTTTTCTCTGGAGTTCCAGCAGTTGCAGTGCTCTAGAAGAAGAGTCATTGGCTGAGAAGAGTCAGAAGTGAAGAGAGGACAGGAACAACAATGAATACTTCAAAGTAAATCTTGAAAAAATGCTGCTTTTGGCCTCTAAAATTCTTACTTGGATCTAATTCTATTAAAAATTATCTGGCCAATGACAATAGGCTTCCACCATGGTCAATGATGTCTATCATTTCAGTCATATCTATTTTGTTTTGAAGAGCTTTGTAAATCTTTTTCACTCCATATGTCTGCAAAACATAAGGATTAGAACAGCTTGATCACCAAAGGAAAAAAACCAAAAAACAGAAAATAAGGGAAGAATTTCAAGTTTCCCTAACTTTTATTAATTACTGACTATTTTATATGGCTTTCAAAAGTAAAGCATAAAAAGGCAAGTTTAGAAAATTGTCAGTTGGCACTGCAGATTAGCTGTCAGGTTTTAGCTACTCTCTGACCCTTCAAACTGCAAGACATGCAAACACCATATTTCTAACCTGTTCCTTTAAAATTCCTAGGTTTTGTTTGTGCAGTGCTAATCCAGTTATTTTATTTGTTTATTTTTCTTGTATGATGGCCTTACATTTGGAAGGCTGCCTGAGGAAAGATGCCTGAAGGAAAAGAGGGAAACCAGACAGTTATAAAAATATCTTGCATTCTTTTCACAGCATAAAATGTACAGGCATGATGGCAACTCTCCCGCCTTTTATCACTGGAGCTGTATACAGTAGAGGAGACCACATCAGTAATACCCTGGTGTGATCTTTTGTAAGTTGTAGATGGTGCCATGCTGTGATATTTACAGCATTCTGCACTGTGTTTAGTGGCAGATCTGCTGACAACAGCAAATCTATTCCTGGCCTTAGAGAGTGGAATTCTGCCTATTCACTCCTTCCTCTCTCTGCATTGTCTTCCTCTTGTCACGTACATTACATTTAGACAAAAAAGAACTTTGAATCTGGGTGGAATCTGAGCAATTTCATATTTCTGAGTATGGGGTAGATTTGAATTCCCATATTAGAACCCTTCTGATTTTAGTATTGGACAGTGTACAGAACCATATGGGACCTCATTTTTATCTGTATTAGCATGCAGCCAAGAACTCACAGCCAAACTAAAAAAACCTAGAACAAGCTGAGAAAAATAGTATGGCAAGCAGAAAAATAATGAAAGACTTACACCAAAGAGAGTAGAAACCTCTCAAACTCTGACCACTTTGATCTTGAAAATTTTTGTAAGATTGCAGGAGAACTGAACACTAATTCTGATTTTTTTCTATAGTAGCAAATTTTATCTGCTGAAAATTAAGTGTAATTTATAAACCAGTTGTTCATCTCTGATGAAGAGAAATGGGTGGACAATTAATTCTGCAAATCTCAAGCAACTAACTTTTTGAAGTGGAACGAATGGCTCACCGGAGGCTCCTTTCTCTCTCCATGAACTGCAGATAATTACTTTAGCCTAGAAATATGATGTTTATATGTCCCAATGTTTTTATATAACCCAGTGTTCTCAGCCTCTGTATAACTTTTATATGCAAAAAACACGGAGCAGGGTACTGCTATGAACCCCACCTTACAGCTATCCCATGTGCCATGTTTTTTGCATGATTTTTCTCTACCAGGAGAGGTTAAAGCAGAGATCAATTTTAAGTTGGTTTTTTTTCATGGTTCCCTTAAAAATAGAGAAAAAATGTTTGTAAAATGTGTGAGTAAATGGGGATTGGTTAAACAGTATTAATTAAAGATGAAAATAACATGTTAAAATATTTTCAAGCACTTTTTATACAAATATCAAATACCCTTTTTAAAAAAATCAGCGCTCTAAGTCTTTGGGCATATCTAAACTAAAATTACCACTTTCTTTGTACAAATGGAAGAGAGAAATTGAAACCAACATGAAGAGATAAAAATAGAATAAATTCTTCTCGCACTCATATCTGGGCTTTCACCATATTATCACTCTTCTCCATCACCAGATCAGTAAATTAAGAGATATTAATCATCCCCAAAGCAGTAATACCTCTACTCCACGTGTAACACTCACTAAGAGTACATTTGGGCCTCCTTAGTCAAGAAGAAAGATTGAATCAACACAGCACTTCAAAGGTTGGGAAGAGTTAGACACCCTTTTTTCCCCTCATCAAAAACATCCCTAAAATGCCTATAGTAGTAATCAGTATCCCCATTAGTACTTCAGCACATCTGAAGCAACTGAAGTGCATAACCAGTAGTTTGCATAGCAGTCAGCTTTTAGCTATGAGGAGCTTCAGTTACCACATTTTCCCCTTCCACAAGGCATGAGGATACAACACATTTGTGGCAGAGTAATGCGAGCACTCTCTCCCTCTGCATTGCATGGATGGCTGAGCCCATCATCACTCACACAGGAGTGTATGCAGCTGGAGAAAACTGAGCCTGGACATTTCACTCCTTCAAGTCATCAGAGAATGAGAAATTCTTAACTTTTACATGTTTTCTGATGACTGGAAAACTTTTCTACTTGGGACATTTAAATCCTTGGATGTGCAGTCTACAAATTATTGACAGACTGCTTGTTAGCCAATATTTATTCCCAGTTTCTGATGTAGAATTGGGAAGAAAATATGTATTTGTCAAAACCTTCAAAATGTCTATAGCATCCATGTAATATCAAAGACTTGTATAGATGTTTATGCAGTTAGGCCCAGGGTAATATGCAGTTTGGTTTTGAGTATCTACTGAACATATCAATGCCCGAAATCTTCCACACTAACATGACAACTTAAAAATCACTGCTTCCTTCTTTGCATTCACTGACCACAGGCTGATCTTCAACTTTCCACAGTACTTTGGTTCGTGATTCAGTTTAGAGTGTCTCAATCTCCCTGCCACACCACTGTGATTCATTGTCTAGCTACACTTAGAAACAATCCATCTCACCATGCCAGCCTTTAAACAACTATTAGCCTCCATATGAGAAATGTGCCTCAAAAGCTGGAGATCCTTCCTCCTTGAAACACCTTTCTTTCAGGATGATACAATTTCTGAAATGTCTGCTTTCCAAAATGTTTGTACCATGCATCTTTTTACAGCGCTTAACCTTGAAGTTCAACAGGCTTGTGATGGTACCCTTCTACAAACTACAGAAGAACAGAAAATTTCATGAAACATTTTTCATAACCTGAAAGTGATGTTGTCCAGTAGTCAGTAATTGCACCCACATGGTGTTCTGATGGTCTTGAAGATGCCAGAGGCAGAAGTTGTGCTGTGTACTTTCAAATATATGACTGAACCTTGGCTAATTGCACAATCTTGACAAATCAGGGAACGCACCGTGAAAATTGTGCTTTATATTTCAAGCATCCATCAAATTTTATGATCATTAAGGTGCATTTATCAGCCATGAACTGCAAACAGTGAAGTAGATTATACTCTACAGCCTATTTACCACTTCATACTTGTGTTTCAAAATGGCTGAAATAGATTTCAACTAGGCAGAACTTTCTGCCTTGCATATTTTCCGTATGCTCACACAGTGGATACCATCATGCTTCCTGGTATCAGCAGTTGCTGTCCTACTCTTTTATGAGCTGTCAGAATAATTATTTTTTTTTAAAAGCATTGGTAATTTAGATATCAGTGTCTGAAGGGGACAATTCTATTCTCATGTCTGCTACATGTATGAGTGTCAAGTTATTTCAAATTTTCCAAATTTCTATTAAAGATAATGCTCGTATAAATCTGGCAATGTGAAAACAAGTATGGCAAAAAAAGTTACATAAAAACTAGTAGCCTTTTGACTAAAAAAAGTGCATATGTTGGGTGTATTTTACAATTTGTGTACAGAACAGACTATCATCAAGGTTCAGCCTCACCTCGAGTATTGTGTGCAGTTTTAGGCACCACAATATAAGAAAGATATTAAGCTATTGGAGAGAGTCCAAAGGTGGTCAAAAAAGATGGTGAAGGGCCTTGAGGGGAAGCCATATGAGGAATGGCTGAGGGCACTCATTGAGTTCAGCCTGGAGAAGAGGAGACTGAAGAAGAGGAGAAGGGAGACCTCATACAAATCAGTCTATAACTTACTCTTAAGAGGAAGAGGAGGGAGAGGCACTGATCTCTTCTCTGTGGTGACCAGTGACAGGATCTGAGGGAATGGCCTGAGATTGTGTCAGGGGAGGTTTCTTAGGTTGGATATTAGCGAAAGGTTCTTCACCCAGAGAGTGGTTGAGCACTGGAACAGCTCCCCAGGGAAATGGTCACAGCACCAAGCCTGACAGAGTTCAAGAAGCATTTGGATGATACTCTCAAGCATGTGGTGTGAGTTCTTGGGAATGGTGCAGGACCAGGAGTTGGACTCAATGATGCTTGTAGGTCCTTTCCAACTTGGCATACTCTGTAATTCTGTGATCTTGTCAAAGTCATGATATTACCAGAAGGTGTTTATGATGCAAATCAATAAAATATCCTTTCCTCTGATTACTCATGTCACATAAAATTGCATGCCATTATATACACAATAATTCAGAGCACTGAGATTCCATTACCATTTTTTTGGCTGCACTTACATAGCAGGGTGACTGGCTACTTCTGCCGCTTCTCTTGAGAGCCATACGGACTGTGGAAAACATTGGATTGTACTGCACCTCTTGTCTTCCCTGACCATTCAAGTTTCCTTTTAAAGGAAAGAGGGATGTGGGAGGCATGGTATGCATACAGGTATCATGCTGTTATAGAGGCATTTGCCATATAGCTGAATTGCAGACAGTGATTTGCCTCTGAGCACACTTAAGAAAGTAATTTATCTTAAGAATGAGCTCAGGTCAGACTTTTCTAAACAACCACTATCAGGCATCTCAAACTTGTGTGATTGACTTGTCTTTCTGTGCAGACTTGACTGAGTAATAAATGATTCCTTAGATAACAAGAATTTACCTACAGGCTCCATAGGATTCCTATATTTAGCTATATACAATGGCAGTAAAGGAACATACTGTGTTTTCCTTCTGCTCCAGTTAGTGTTAAGTGTTATAAAAATTAACAGATACAGACTGCTATATTCCTTGAACAAAAATCTTTGTGGAATGTGACATCACCATGTGCCTTGTAACTAGTGAGACTTTTTTTTTCCCATGTACTTCGTTTCTAAATAAAGCAACAACAATTTTGCCCTCCTTCCTTTTGTCTCTGGTTTCTAATGGTGTGATATTAATAAGGAGTGACATGTTTAAAGCCTTTCTTTATACTGGCGGAGAATATTTTTGCAATATATATAGTGTAGTGCTCCAAGCTGAGAACATTTTTATGGTGATTTTATGGTGTCAGGCAAGCAAAGGTTTTCCTCACAAAAATAATTAGTCAAACCAGTAGATCATTATAGTAAATTCAGAGAGATAAATTATTTTTGTGGACATTTCAAGCAATGTTATTCATACAACTGCCCTCTACCAGAAGTGCAGTGAAAAAGAAGTCTGCCACATCCATGCACTATTTAAGTTGGTCAGATCATAGGATTATGTTCAGGTTCAGAGTGGGAATCAGAGGAACAAAAAAGTTTCTGCTCTGATAACAACAGTTATATCTTAATAAAGAGTTAAATGCTGCTGACCCACCTTCTTCATTTTGCCCTTCCTTGGGAGTCTCTTCAATCTGAAGGTCAGTAAATTCCTTAATTATTCAGTGATGATTTCCTGAGGCCTCCCATGCACATTAGGGGCTGCTATTTTCTATTAGGGGTGGCAAAAAAATGTAATGATTTTCAGACTCCTGCTCTGCAGTTCTGAGACAGACTCTGCTCTATTTTTCTCTGCAAAACAGGTTATTTTTTAGCACCTTCCTCACTATCTTTAACACCGAGGGACTTCAAGCAGCAGACACCCAATGTTTCTTTCTTCCAATCTCATCAAGCGAGAAGATGCACAATGTTTATTGCAAGAAAATGAACAGTCAAGTCAGTGGACAGCAAATGCAGTAACTATCCACACGGCTGATGATCATGGTTATATTTTCAGTCCTCTAATGCTGAAGAAAGCAAAGCAAACACTTTTTGGAGTGAAAAGAGGAGATAAAGCTATATCCCTTCCCAAACTAATCCAATACTAAAACTTGGACTGTGTACTTAGTAATAAAGAAATGTTAACACCCAAAAGAATAGCAAAAGTAAAACAGTCACTGCACACAGGGGATCTTCTACTTTGCACTTTCTGGTGGCATTCCTCAGGGTCAAAATTGCATCTTTTGATTTAAAAATGAAGGCATATAATCTCCATCTCATTAGTAATCATATGCTTTTTGATCATGTGGAAAAGAACATCATTATTCCATGCTGCAGAAGGAGACCAGCATTAAAAATACTGACACAAGTGGCTTGCTTTTCTGTATTCAGTTTTCTTGTATTCTTTTCAGCTTTCCGAAATTGTTTTTGTAAACTGAACTTGTGCTCATTTTCCCAAATAATCTGGTTAAGAAGATACATCATTAGTTGCACAATATTTTCACGCATTTACTTCTAGAATCGATGTTTATTAATAATCAGAAAGTTCTTTACTGGGTCCACTTTGGAAAATACATCAATGTCCTACTGACCAGAAACACTTGTGAGTTGCTGACTCTCTATCCCGGATTTTTGTTTCACCTTAAAAAAATGAGATTGTCCGTGCTGTTCAAAAACATATGGTCTTACAAAGAGGCTAAATGTTGTGGAGCAGTGGAGATTTTTCTCACAACTATTGAATAACTGGGTGTTATTTTGGCATGTTATTTTGCCTTTCATGTTTCCTAGTCTACTTCTGTAGGAAAAGTGAGAGTGTTCTAGCATGATCTCATTCTTGAATCCATTTCTAATTCTATAAGATAACAAATCTTCTTTTCTGAAATAAAATTTTCCTCTGTGCGTTGAAAGTGAAGGCTCTGTATGAAACAGCTTGTTCCTTTTCTGTAAGTTTTTTCTTCCCTATCTGGCATAATGAATGTGCACAGAAAAATTTGGTATTAGAGTACATTAAATTATTTGGGCTTTAGGTGGTGGTGTTATTTTTTCTACAAAAGCACTTTCCCACCTAATACAAATCTGAATTGTAATGTTTAGGACTACACAGAGCTTTTTTTTTTTTTTTTCTTCCACAGTACACAGAAGTATCATTCGGCATGTGTTGTCTGTTAGACTGGCTTGGTACAAATGAATGACAAGTGATTCCATGTTTGCTTGTGCTGAAGTTACCACATTTCCAAAATACTCTGTGTAAATATTGCATGGCATGCACATCACATTTCAAAAGTGTTCCTGAAAAACATTAGTCCGATTTTCACAGAATTATAGAATAATTGATTTTTCATGGTTTTTTCAGGTGATAAGGCATGCAGTTATGACTGAGCAGTCCTGAGCTGATTTTTTTAATCCATTCATTTACTTCATCTGTCCAGTGTTTTCCTACAGTATCATATTGACACAGAAGGAAAGAAAATACATTCTCAAACCTCTTCACTGAAAATGAGTGAAAGAATAATGCTTTTTCTACAAGCTGAATTCATAAAGCTGAGTGTAAGAAACCTTTTCTAAGATATGAAATCCCTCAATGTATTTTCAATTACTTTTGTGGCACAAGAAATATAACATCTGATGTGCGATATTTGCAAATGTTATTCCTCACAGGAATAAGATCTGTAGGACAAAGGCAATAAAATCATAAGACAATACTCCCCGGCTTTATCATTGCCCAACAGCAGTCCTTGTCCTAAATGATAAGTTAAAATTTTCCAAAGATGTTAAGTGTGTTCTTTCTGACATATTTTGACGTATTGATTTTTAAGATATGGCTCTACCCACTGTCTGACACATGGAGAGGTTTCATCTGGGTAGCAGAATCATTAGTCCCTTCTGATAATTCTGGCCCTCTACACAGTTAGACAACTGCACACGATGCCAAGATGCCATTTCCAGCAAAGCTAGTTGGCATCTTCCGTTGCTGCAGCAAGAAGATTTATATGGCATTTTAAGGTGTCAAGAATGAATCCTGATCTAGGTTTACCACCGTGAAGGATATAACAAGAAATAAAGAGAAAGAACATAAGCATAGATGTTCATAATTAAAAATTCCTCTGAAGCCAAGAAACCAGGAGTCATAGAATCATAAAATGGTTTGTGTTGGAAGGGACCTTAAAGATTATCTAGTTGCAACCACCCTGCTGTGGACAGGAACATCTTTCACTACACCAAGCTGCTCAGAGCTCCATCCAACCTGGCCTTGAAGACATCCAGAGAGAGTGTCTGCACAGTGCCTCACCCACCCCCACCCCGTAAAAAAATTTCTTCCTTATATTAATCTAATCTACCCTCTTTTAGTTTAAAGCCATCCCCCCTTGTCCTATCTCTATATGTCCTTATAAAAAGTTTGTCTCTGTCTTTCTTGTAGCCCTCTTTAGGTACTAGAAGGCTACAATAAGCTCTCCCCAGAGCCTTCTCTTCTCCAGGCTGAACAACCTGAACTTTCTCATCCTGTCTGTATTGGACATGTGCTCCAATCCTGTGATCCATGTTTCTGATCCATGCCCTCCTCTGGACTGACTCCAGCAGGTCCACATCCTTATTATGTTGGAGACTCCAGACTTGGGTGCAATACTCCAGGTGGGGTCTCAGCAGAGCAGAGCAGAGGGGCAGAATCCCCTCCCTCAACCTGCTGGCCACACTGCTTTGGATGCAGCCCAGAACACAACTGGCTCTCTGGGCTGCAGGTGCACATTGCTGGATCATGTCAAGCCTCTCATCCACCAACACCTCCAAGTCCTTCTTTACAGGGCTGCCCTCAACCCATTTTCTGCTCAGCCTGCAGTTGTCCTTGGGATTGCCCTGACCCAGGTGTAGCACCTTACACTCCTAATTCTTGAGTGTTCTTTTTTTTGTGTATCATTAAGGTTTACAGAGAAGTTTGGACTTTTTATTTTTATGGTTTTTTCCAAAGGATTTTGTCACTGTGATCTTTAGGACTGTGGAGTCTTTTACTCCACTTTCTTATAACACTGTGTACAGAGAAAATTCTGGACATGAAGTGAAGCAACCAGTTATTAAAAAATATTTAATAGGCCCTTTTGGAATAGAAGCTTTAATAAATGTGAATTTTCTCAGCTTTTTCTCTTTCTTATTATTTTTGTTACTGCTTCTTCTATTACCCTTAAATTTTTCTAGGATTGGGAGGATCTGAATATGTAGCTTACATTTCTGTAGCACTTTATTTTCAAATATGAAAATGTAAGTTTTCTCTCATTATGGTTACTAATATTAAAAATCTTTCTTTAGGTCCATTACTCTTTAAGAAAACCACTTAGAGAATATTTGTGATAGGAAATAAAATTTCAGTGCAGCCAGAGGAACTCAGGAGAACAACAAAGCTAGTGAAGGGTCTACAGGATAAGTCCTATGAGGAGTGGCTGAGGAAACTGGGACTGTTTAACTCGGAGAAAAGGAGTCTCAAGAGAAACCTTGTTACTCTCTGCAACTCCCTCAAAGGAGATTGTGGAAGGTGCGAGTCTGTCTCTGTTCCCAGATAATAACAGACAAGGGAAGAGGAAATGGTCACAAGTTGTGCCAGGGGAGGTGTAGATTGGATATTAGGAAATTAATTATTTTTAGCAAAAGGGTTGTCAAGCATTGGAACAGGCTGTCCAGGGAAG
Organism: Oxyruncus cristatus; assembly: GCA_013399855.1. Classification (NCBI taxonomy): domain Eukaryota; kingdom Metazoa; phylum Chordata; class Aves; order Passeriformes; family Cotingidae; genus Oxyruncus; species Oxyruncus cristatus. The sequence goes on along the minus strand of VXAY01000710.1, from coordinate 1,036,677 downwards.
TGGTAAAGCCACCATCAGTGGAGGTATTTAAAAGATGTGTAAATGTCGCTCTTAGGGATATGGTTTAGTAGTGAACTTGGCAGTGACTGGTTTATGGTTGGACTCAATGATCCTAAAGTTCTTTTTCAACCTAAATGATTCTATGATACTACAGTATTTTTGTTTTCTCAAAACACCACTTAACATCTTTGCAAATGTGGTCATCCAGAATTTAGGCAAATTAATCTTTGCTAGGAAACAATTAGCTGGATGCATTTTCTGGTAGTTTGTATCTAATTCCATGTTGTACCAAAATTCAACTCTTTGATTTATGTAATTTAATTTTTTGCAGTTAGTATGATAAAATAAAAAAACACCCTTTACAGATCTTAGCATTTGAATTAATTGGTATAATTAAACTGACAGCTAAAACTTTGACAGGGGTTATGTAATTTTTTACCATAGCTAATCCTACATCCTCTTAAGGAATAGAGACTGAAATTTCACCAAAGGAAAAAAAAACCAAACAAACCAGATATTATTGGAATTCTTTTATTTTCATTAATTTCCCAGTTAGTCTCAAGCTTCTTTAAGCTCTTCTCTAGGTCTGTGCAGTTTTGAACTACCTTGTGCAGTGATTGCTCCTCAGCCATTTACCTGTACCTGAACAATGGCCATGTGAGGTGCTAAGGAGATCACCATCAGAGATCCTGGTTCTTGCCAAGTTCTTACACAGTTTTCTAAATCACTGGAAGACTGTATAGTAATTTAGTGGTATCCTATACGCAGATAATGTCACTAAAGACTCAGGACAATGGGGATTCTGGCTGTTGCAGTTCTTTCATCCAAAACACCTGGAAAAATTTGAATTACTGTACATAATTCAGGTGCTTATAGAACATGTTCCTGGTGTTTAGCAAAGTCTCAGTACAAATTAGATTTTTTAATGAAAATTTGACAGTCTACATGAAAACTCTAGGTCTCTAAATAATTAACTTACAATATATACCCTGTAGTTTTTTTCTCCTGTGTCTGTTTGTCACAAAAGAATGAAAGAAAAATGAAGTGGTTTTCTTCAGATTATTCTGCAAGGGATATGATAGTACTTGGTGAACATCAACAACTTTTTCCAACTTCCCTGTAATTAGCACCACCTATCAATGTTCTAGACAGAAGCCTCTTCCTTCTGTTGTTTTCATTTAATAGAGGCAATGTATTTACAATAATTGCAATATGAGCATATATTAGATAAACCATATGAATGTGGAGTCAGGTTAAAGATTATTTCAGGTATATGCAGAAAAGAATTGATGAATAACCACAACAAATAAAATACCTTTGTTTTTATAATTAAAATCTCAGCTGTTGAAAAAAATAATTCCTATTATATCTGCTCAAAAGGTCTACATGTTTTTTTGCCATCAATTTTTTAATAAGTGTTTATGTAAAGAAATGTGATGGTTTAAAAAAAAAAAAGGTCTTCTTTCCCCTTTCCTTTCTATGGCCTTAAACGGATCAGGGTAAATATCAGACATATTTCAGTCAAAGGAACATGAACAGCAAGAATAAACGGTGGAAGGAGACAGTGTTTATGCTTTACGTGTAATGCTGCCAAATCATCTGCTAGTTGCCCTTTTAATAACCTCTTTTTTTCGCTTCTGCTAAAAATACCTAAAAAGCCCTCAGTGAAGCCGTAATTTAACAAAATTCAATATCCTGTAAGAAACAACAGGTTTAGGCGTCCTCAACCATGTCCTAGAAAAGCCAAAAGAACATGAACAATCTACAGTATTTCTGTGTTGCAATCCTTTCCCAGACAAAATCAGCAGAGATTTTAAATCTTCTCCTGCAAATGTTAACCCCACAACTGACAAATCTCAGGGGAGAATATTTGATGCTTTCCACTGACTTTAAGAGTAGCTCAAACAACATTTTTCTCTGCTAGCAACTGGTACACTAAAAATAAAGTGGCACATTGGAGATTAATTTTATTTGAATGTACACAGTTTTATGTGTAATGCTTAGATACTTGAAAGCTGATGGGGGAATCCTTTAACAGCAGATTGAAACAGAATAATGAGTGGAATGTGGTAAGGCAGAGGGCAAAGGTTCAAGTCAGGTCTCTATCTTCATTCAAACTTCTGTCCTTACTACAGAACTGGAAAACAGTCCAGAATAGAGACCTTGATTTTCAATTACTGGTAGCAAGGTAGTAAAAGAATGCACTTATACTTGTTTGGGATTTAGATCAAAATAATGTAATTCAGCCTTTTATGCATTTGATGGCATTTCTGTTTAATCAACTTCAGTATTTTCCAACAAATACCCATGGAGGAATTTTTGCAGCAATTTCTACAAGGAAGTAAAAACATTTTAAAAATTTGCTATGGATTACAATAGGTAATTTTTTTTTACCAATTGTAACTGAAGATTACAGTGTGTCTATATGCAATTTTTTGTTCCCATAAATCAAAGACATAATTTATCACAAGATGTGAAATTTACTATAAAGTTGGATTTTGACAGCAATATTTGTGTGATCTTCAAGATAGCTTTGCCTAGGCAAATATTATGAAAAAAATGAATAATCAGAAGCAGATTATTTCTTTTGTTTGTTTAATCCCTCAGAACAAATGCTCAAATCCCAAATGTCTAATCTGTAGCTTGATTTATGCATTGAAATTTCAGCATCACAGTCAGCTCTTCCATATGCACAGATCTATGCAGTAACTTAGTCAGCTAGACTGTTCAGTTAGCTGAACAATTCACGTTGCAGGTGCACAGGCTCCAGGACAGGTGAGAGCAGCCTCCTTTGGTCTGCCAATCTTGCTGACAAGAAACACACTGCAAACGCAGACACTTTTTTTCAACATCTATGAAAGTAACCACATTCTCATCACACGGATCTTGAACTACTAGATGTGAGTGAACACAAGCTGACTTCATGTAGAGGCAACTGAGATGTGTATGTACCACAGCACTCTAGGTTCTGGTGGAATATACTATGTGAGATGCCAAATAGTGAAGAGATAGTCATATCACTACTAGACTCTTACCTCCATGACCTCATGTCCTCCTGCCTCCAATACAATGAACCTTCTTGGAATGGGGGATAACGCAGCATTGAACACAGATACTGAGCTGACCCTTTGTACACCAGGCTGAGGTAGCTGGAGACCCTCCTTAACCCATGTATTTAATTTTCATCTTATTCTGTTCCTACCAAAAAAGGAACTGACTGCAAGGCTGTACTGCTGTGATGGTGATGCTGGAGACTTACTACATGATTCTGGCTGGAAATACGTGGAAGATCCTTCTCCCATAGAGCCATCACCAAGCCAAGCACACTGATCATGCAGGGAAGGGTACAAGAACCAGCACAACAGCTGGTTCACCAACTGCAAGGAAGACAAATCAGCATGGTTGAAAACATGCAGCTGCCCTTCCAGAGCTGCTCCCATCTTCTACCACACTTGCTCCAATGCTGGTGAACCTTTTATCAGCTTTATCTGCTAAATTCTATCCTTGCTAAACCCAGTTTCATTCCTTTTTCTATGCCTGCAGTCTTTCCTTAAAAATCTGGCTACAGCAGAATTCTTGCACATGATGGAGGCTGGGCCTCTAGCTGCCTAAATTGCTCCACATTTGCCAACATTTGTCACTCATTCCCCTCATCTCCTGCCAGCATTTATATTTTATATTATTTTGCAGTAATATTCAGAATGTCAGTACAGACACTTTCTATTTTCAAGTTTCCACATCATACCTGGCCCTGTGGCTGGTGTTCACCAATCTGCAGATACTGTAGCTCCAAAACACACGCTGGATCTTAGCCTCTGGGCTACTGAAGCCTAAACCTGTCATGAACATGACATATATAGCTACCAGAGGCAGCAGGTTCTGAATATTCAATAATGCTAAAGCAGTATGTTGCATGAGCTCTGTGCTGTGAGCATTATTTATAGTTCACTTGTGAGTCAATTGTTTGCAGCATTTTCTGGAGGTAAGCAGGGTTTTCAACCTTTCAAAGTAGATGGTAACAATAGGCATTAATATTATCTTGCATACATATATAGATGAGTGCCTACCACACCGCTGCAGTTATAACCATCTGCACAGAAGCAAACAGCTGCATCAGCATGGTACAGATGAGTTGGTCACAGTGGTTTCAAATGTCAGGTGGTACATGAAGTTTTATTTCTTTTCTCATCAGTTTTGGCCATTTCATCATATAGCACTGAAGGCATATCTGCCAAGTTATGAGGGACTGTCTCATGGCTACTTAATGTTTTGTACCACTCTCCAGTCATTCAGCCATGTACTAATCCAGTTATTAAAATTATTAGAGAGATATCTCTGCCCGAATTTAGGTGCAAAACAAGACTATATGCCAAAGCCAATAGTACGGATTTTTATTTAACAGTAAGTGTGAAGTAAAAAGATACAGAAATAGGAAAAGGGGAAGGGATGTAGAAAGAGAGTGACAGAGAGACAAGTAGAAAAGTATCACCACTCTGTAGAGTCTGGCAGCATCCCACTGATCCTCTTCTTGGGAGGGTTCCAGTTTTGTCGAAGTAATGATTGCAGTCTGGACTCATCAAGGGAAGCCCAGGGTGGTGAGGAAAGGCCCATGAAACAGAGTTCATAGGGGGTTTATTATGCTTAGGGTAAGTGGGAATGCCCTGGTACCCACTCTGGGGCAGGGAGTTTTACACTGGATGATGTAAAACTGGATCATGGGACATTTCGGGAGTCTTTGACATCTTCTAAGACTTTACAGCTGCCTGTTACATCAGCACAGTTGAGTCCATTATTGCCCACTATGGCCCATCAGCAGAAATTAATACCTTTAGCCCTCCTGTGAATATTTGGTACTGCCCTGGAGAAGAGTTATCACAGCTAGGTCATTCGTGTAAGGACAAAGAAACAATACCCCACCTCGCAGGATTTGCCTCTTTACTTATCTTGTTCAACAGCCGGCTTGTAGCTCCAGGTGTGCCCACCCTCAGTACCTGGGTAGTTACTTGGCATTTCATCAGCTTGCAACTTGATTGTTTGAGCCATCAGCATTCCAGTCTCTCACACCCGTGGATACATTCTTCTGTAATCACTGGACAATAGTTCCACCCCTAATCTCAAGCTTCTCACACAGTCCAAATTAGTAGGCATATCTGGGGAGGAGTAGGTTTCAGTTAGCAGTTGCTTCTTTGCACAGTTTGCTACAGTGGACAAAAATCTTTTGGTGATCTTAACAATGTTTAAGCCATTAACCATTTCAGTCTCTCACAGAGTGGAAAGCTCAGCTTTGTCTATTCAGCGTTCTGCACCCTCTTTGAGAAGTCATGTCAGAGAGTGGGAGCAAGGAGATATTTTGCCTCCTTCTGAAATGTTTGCAGGTAAGTACTCTTCATATGTAAAGTAAGTTCTGTAAGCCACACAGACTTTTTTTTTGGCAGTTTTACCAAAGACAGATTAAATAATACAAAGTTAACTGTCACAGAAAGGGATTCACTGTGGATTCATAAAGAATAACATGCAAATATATTTTTGTTATATATATGTATATCTAATACTTGAAAACAGATTTTTTTTCCCCAGTACTCTACTGAGCATTCTAAAGTGAATTTCTTGAAATACCTGACTCTTTGAGGAGATGTGTAACTTCAAGGCCTTAGAGTAGTTACAAGGCTTTTCAGGCAAGGCCTGCCACCCTAGCACAAGTGAGGCACTCCACAACTTTGTTCTTGTTTTTCAGCACTGGTCAGGTAATGAACAAAATTCTTTTCATAGTTTGATCTAACATAAGGTTGAAAAAATGTATTTTAATAACTTACGAGTCTTACATTTCAAAAAGACTATCACAAAGACATCCTAAGGGGTGCTAAATTAGTCCTAACCTCCAGAAATACTTTCTAGCCACCTAACTCATCCCAATATGATTGTCTGTTTCTGTAGGATATTTCATGCTATTAAGACATTTTTTAAGGATTATTTCTGGATGAGGATATTATTTCTTACATGAGGATACATTTTGGGATGAGGATAGAAATGTCTAAACAGCTTCTTTTTGTCACACTAAGTTATCATCACAAAAGCACTCTAGGGAGGATAAGTTCTAAGTAACACAGTCTAGGTTTGGACTAAAATCAGCCTGGTTCTAATCAAAATCTCCAAACTGAGACTAATTATACGTGAATGGCATCATCCTTACATTTTGCAGAACGAAAATCTGACCCAGACCATGAAAAATCAACATCAGTTGTAGTTTTAGCCAGCTGGACATTAGATGGATTAAATGACTGAAAATATTCTCAGAGGAATTCTGAAGGGAGAAAATTATGAGTTATCTTAATTTTTGCCTACTAATTGTTGCAGCAAAAACTGAAAATATTTGTTTCAGCAACCGTTCTCTACCCAAGTCCTCTTATTTCAGGAGAACACTGGAATGCTGTAAGTGTCAGGATGGATAACACCTTCACATGTATGCTGCTCGCTGACCTCAAACTGCATGAATAAAAGGCCAAGAGAAATCGTGGTGGAATAAGATGCAGTGTTTTAGTAAGGAATACATGATTTATATTTTTTGGCATTATGCCACTCTGTTCAGAATTAAGGGATGGATTATTGTGGATTTGTTTTCTTTCAGGAATTAGGGCTGGCCTTGGCTTAGCTTCAGTACTGCAGAGGTATTAACTGCAATGCATTTCTGTCTTACAGTTTCATCCCATTTAGCCATTGTGACTTTGGAGTGACTTCCAAAGCAATCCAATCAGAATGAGTTGGCAGATTAATGTTAACTTTCATATCAGGACTGAAGGCAATGCAAAATGAAAATGCTAAAAGAAGAGGCATTGCACCAGCCCTACTGTAGCTAAAAATAAAACACAACTGTCTCATGTGAGCTAATGAGCCCTTGTTTAATGTACAAATGAGTAAAGCATTAATAAACTGCCTTTCTGTGTATTAATCACTAAATAAAATTGATGCTATATTCCCTGGGCTGCCTTTAATTCATGTAAAAATTTGGATTATCACAGAAGTTTCCTTGGCAGACACTTAGTTTGTGGTAAATTTTACATTGCAGTTCCTCTGGAACAATACTGGAAAGATTAGAAGAGATTCACTATTTCACCTTTTGTTTGGGCAATGGTTCAATCTGTGCTTTTCTCCTTTCAAAAAATCATTACGGAGTAGGTTGATACATTTTAGGAATCAGAGGTCAAGGAGGGAGTCTGGAACATAGTATAAATTACTACATTAAGTATAAATTACTAAACATAAATTACTAAATTAAGTATAAATTGCACACATCTCAATACAATTGAAATATTTGTTCTAATTGAAACATCAAAAATCAATGCTCTTTGGCAGAACTGTGTTACAACAAATAAGAGCCTGTATTGTCATATGTGACTCAAGCTTTTAGTCTAACACATCCCCCTCAATCTAATAACTTAATTTCCATCTCAGTCTGAAAATACTTTCTTCTCACCCTAGTTGTAGTAGTTGTGGAGATGGATGACTTTTGGTCATGACCTTTTGGTCTCATGACATTTGAATGCTGTATATGATTAAGCCTAGTTTTGGATTTATAGTTTCATAATTTCTGCCCTCCAGGAATGTGAACAATGAAAAACCATGTGGTACTCTTGGATTTCTGGTTGAACATCTTCTACTGACTGGCTTAAACGATATATGGCAAACAGTAAGCTTGAAACATGCTTTTCAGCCACAGTTGGTGGCTTTGGAGAGCCATTTTTTCAGTAGAACTTGTAAATCTTAGATGAGAAAAATTAGTTCAATCTCAGTGATATAATTATACTATCTAGATACTATCTATCTTAGTCAGTGTGCTCTTAATTTTAACACAATATATTAGCATTACAGTACTGATCAGCACTAGCTCAATTTTTTTCTTCTCAGATCTGTAAACAAACCTTGCAAGTTCTTTATCATAATCAACTGTTTGTTGTTTTTCTTTTAACATCAAAGATATTTTCTTTTCATCATGACATTTTTTCTGTTTCATTGTTGCCTGTTTTCCTATATGTTAGAACACAATTTAAAAAAATGGTCTTCCTGTCTTTCTCCATACAATTTTAATAATCCCTTGCTTTAATATGTAAATACACTTCTCTCAGTACTGTATTTGTTCCAAGATTCAAATGTGTTCTTTTATTCACAGTAGAATGGAAGTCTTTGCATTTTTGCATGCCCACTCATTTTACTTCTTTTAAGTTGGGAAATGCAGGACACAAAAAAACCTAAATAATAAAAATGCCAGACAATGAAACTTTGGACAAATTGTAGAAATTATCGCTCTGACAATTTCTCATACTGATGTACTCACACAGATGCTTTATTAAAAATATAGTGACACATTTAACAGCAAATAATATTAATATTTCTGTAGGCTCTAACAGCTATATTAAACATAGAGAAGACCTATGTCGCCAAGTGGATGGACTGCAAGACAGAGACTGTTGGGAGCAACTTCCCTTCCACTGTAAGAGAAGGTCCCAGAGGGACCCAGAAAAGCTGGAGAAAGGAGTGCATGGGAACTTCATGAGGCTCAACAGGACCAAGTGAGACATGCTGCACCTGTGTTGGGGAAACCCCTGGTATCAATACAGGCTGGGGGATGAACAGATCAAGAGCAGCCCTGCCAAGAAGGACTTGGGGGTGCTGGTGGATGAGAGGCTGGACATGAGCTGGCAATGTATGCTTGCAGGCCAGAAAGCCAGTTGTGTCCTGGACTGCCTCCAAAGCAGCATGGCCAGCAGGTCGAGGGAGGGGATTCTGCCCCTCTGCTCTGCTCTGGTGAGACCCCACCTGGAGTACTGGATCCAAGTCTGGGGATCCCAACATGAACCTGCTGGTGGAAGTTCATGGGAGGGCCATGAAGATGATTAGAGGGATGGAGCACTTCTCTTATGAGGAAAGACAGAGAGAATTGGGATTGTTCAGCCTGAAGAAGAGAAGGCTCTGGGGAGAGCTTATTAATGCTTTCCACTACTAAAAGGGCCTACAAGAGAGCTGGAGAAGGACTTTGTAAAAAGGCATGTGGTGATAGGACAAGGGGTAATGTCTCTAAACTGAAGAAGGGTAGGTATAGATTAGATATAAAGAAGAAGCTTTTTACAGTGAGGGTGGTAAAACAGAAAAACAGATTGCCCAGAGAGGTTGTGGTGCCTCATCTCTGCAAGCGTTTAAGGCCAGGTTGGATGGGGCTCTGAGCAACCTGGTCTAGTGAAAAGTGTTCCTGCCCACAGCAGGGAGGTTGGACTAGATGACCTTTTAAAGGTCCCATCCCAGTCAAACTATTCTATGATTATATAATAGGCACTAGAAAACTAGATTTGAACTAAAGTTGAAGAAAGTTTTTCAGAAAAAGTTTTTCAGAAAACTACAAAGCTAGACTTCTCCATACTTACCATATGCAATTATTCTAATGAGAACAATCTGGGCTAACCATATTGTTAACAAAATGTCATCTGCAAATGTTACTGACATTTTTAAGAAGGTCAAAATAAGTGAAAAATTTAGAAGTGCTGTCTCTCAGAACAGTAAATTTCAAGAAAAAAAGTCGCCACATGCAGTTTGTTAAATATGAACTATCAAATGCATTTGCCCTACTTCCACTCTTGGCTTCTTTGATTCTTTCTTTTTTTGCAGAGTGGACCTGTTTTACTCTGGAGGTGGTTCCTGATAGCTATGGATTCACATGGGATGTCAAGGTGGTGGATGACTCCTGCTGCAGCATTTTGGCTGATGCCAGCAGAACTTGGACAGGCACAGTGATGCAGTTCTTATATAATACCCCAGGGTTAAAAGCTGAGTTTTCTCCCATTTCCAGCAGCACTCAGCTTACATTTCTTGTTCTGCATTGTCATAGAATACTGGATGTGAAACTTGACACTGCTGAAGTACTGAATAATAGCCACTTAATACTAAGGAACCTCAAACCTCCTTAATTTTTAGGTAATATAAGCTGGACAAACCAACTGCATCTCTGCAAAATTTTTCTGACATTTTTTCAATTGCTTTTTCTTTTTTCTCTAAGTTTTTCACCAGCTATGTACAATGATAACATTTATTGCAAAAAATTAGCTTATTCAAATGCCATACTCCATAGTACATGTTCACAACTCAGCAACCAGAATTATTCCAGCCCATGACACTGAAGTTTTACTTGTATAGTGGAAATCACTCATTGGAAAAGTTTTCTTTCCTCAACATAAAATAAATAATAATGTGTAGGACAGCCTCCCGAAGCCTAATATAATTTTGGAATAAGGAATAACAAATTCCCTAGAAAAAATCATTTTCTAACCTTCAAGGTTTTTTAACAGAGTATCGCTGCTTATACTATTATCTTATCCGTTTGAATTTCATAAGAAGTTATTAAGATATACCAACATACATGTGGATTTCTGTCAGGTTCCAGCAGTAAAGGAAGTGGTTTGCCAGTAAAAGTCACCCAGGCACCTCCTGGGCCTATTTTAGGCATGCTTACCTACATGATTGTGGAATGTAAGATGCCTATGGTATCGTTCCTATATAAGGGACTGTTAACATATAACACCTGATGTTATGTTTACAGTTGGAGTTGGTGATATTTAAGGCCTTTTCCAGCCTACACGTTTCTATGATTAAACTGAACCAGAACAGGAATGAACCCTGGATGAAACAACAAACCCATTCATAACTCACAGTGTAGTATTTCTGTGAACGTTATTTTTTTTCCAACTCAAATAAAATCACCTTCTGCTTAAAATTATCCTATTGTTTGGCAGATCAGTTTATGTTGTAAGCAAAGAGCTTGCAGTGTGTTGTTCAAATTATATAAGAATACAGAAAATAAAAGCATCAATGCAGCTAGTGATAAAAATATATGTTACAGATTCTTCTTTAGCCATAATTTCTCCAAGAAAATTAAAGACCTTCACAAAATTGACTCCCTCATGCTCACGAAACCTGTTGTGCTCTGACTAGGGCAAAACAGAGTAAAACATGTTTTCAGCCTGAAGGCCTCTGAGCTTCAGGCTTGCTGATATGGTTCTTCTGCTCAGTGCAAAGCTATAGGTAACACAGAGCTGTCAAATAACATTTGAAAACAGTACAGCTGTGGTACTTCGGTTCTGCATCCAGGCTCATAGGTCAGACTGTAAACCAGCTTGATTAACTCAGTTATGGCATGGCACTAAAGTCAGCTGCATTACTGAACTATCTGGAGTTGCAAATCTCTCCCATGACACAGTATGGGAGGGATAATAATAAATAATTAAGAATAAACAATAAGTAAATAATAAAAGAAAGACACCTTAACAAATAAAATAATAATAAAACAAATAATTTTGTTTTCTCCAGGATGAAATAAAAAATAAAATAATGTGTCAAACCCTAGATGAAAAATACTGTGTTAAATTCTGCAGCAAGATAACTAAAATATAGGCTTGTAATAATTAAACTTGAAAATACATTCATCATTTCCTCTTATGGGCTAATGTTATTCAAATATCTTGATTGACTTTCAGTTGTTCATGCTCCATTTCATGTTCACTCACTTTCAGTGTATGACTTGGAAATCTGCAGCAGGAATGATTATTTTTCTTAATTGAGGGTTTATCCTTGCAGCTGTGGAAATAAAACGTGTATATTTTTCCTGAAATTCATTTAAAAATAGAAAATATGCAGATTCCCTAACACCTCTAAAGTTAATAAAGTTGTTTTAACTTTTTTCTTTTCTATGTTCAGCCCAAAATTCTTCTGTGGAGTAACCTTTTTAGATCACTAGCAAGTTTAATCTCAGATAAGGCTAATCCTTGATTTGACATTTTTGCAGAGGTTATATAGTGGACTCCACTTTAACTGAATGCCAGTTGTCCAGAAAATCCTGACAACAGCTGATTTTTTCAGGCTAAATCCATTTTCTGTATGGCATGTAAACCCAGAAGAATATATTTTTTTAATTCACTATTTATGGTCATTCATAACAAGTTCCTTTCATCCCCTAACAGTTTTCTCAATCCTCTTACAACTGTAATTTTTAAGTGCTGCAGGTGTGCATGGGATGTTGAAAGGAAATGAAAGACAATAATTGTCTGAAGGAGCTTATAGCTGAGGCTATGGGCTTTAAAATGGTTCCGTAACGTCGCAGTTTTTATCTGTGACAGTCCCAGAAACTGTGATCCTGAATTACACCTGATTCTGTATCATTCAAAGCTTTGTTGCAGGAAAAAAGTAGAGACATATCAGAAACAGTGTTTCTCCCCTTCACGCACACTTGCAGTATCTAATGGTATTATAGCAGTAATTTCCTCCATAGTGGTTCATTACCAGCACTTAACAACCCCTTCTGGCAATTAACTAATTATCTTTGACTATGGTGAAAAGAAATGGCTATCAAGGGCATTGTTTGCTCAATTAACCAAAAGTGGTAGGCACATTCTTAGTAATAACTGTAGAAGGAAATTCCTCCAAAATACAGTCATCTTACTCAATTTTTCCAGGAAGCTGTGCAGTCTGAAATGTTAAATCAAAGAAATTCACAGGAGTTAACATGCAAGGTTGTGGGGGTTTTGTTTGTTTGTTTTCCCAAACAAGTATTAGGACAAGAACATTCTTCTGTAAAATGCCAGTTCCTGGGCTTTGCCAAGGTTCATGGTATTTTCAGAGCTCAAACTAATGCAGCCGTGAGCAGCCCTGGCTGGTATGGTCTCTAGTATCGTGGGAGCTGGATGTAGCTCAGGGGATGATCCTGCTTGGCCAGCTGCCTTTTCCCCAGAAGAGCTGCCATGGCTTCCTCCACGTAGGCGGAGAGATGGATGGATGGGGATGTATGCCTCCTACAGAGGGCACAGCAACACCTCCATATGGCCCATGCAGAAAAGACAACACAAAGCTGGTTTCTCTCCCTAGTAAAAAGATAGGGCTGTATCTCTCATTCTAAATGTCTTTAGCTTTCAACCACTCTAATCTGTGTAAGACTTGTAACAAAAAAACCCCAACAACTCACCACTATATAACAGTTGCTGGCTAAAAGTTCCTCAGTAAAAGATGGCATATTGTGAAATAATTGTTGAAATAAAAGATATACCTTTCATTACAAAGACCAATGACATAATTTATAAATTCTCATTTTCTTCAGGGGAAAAGACTATACTTCTTACATCTCATAATGCTAAACGAGTTATCTACTAGGAACCATGAGAGGTACAAACTTAATGGCAGTTCTTACCTTTTTCCCCATGTTCTTAATGATTTTTGGCTCTTTCTGCTGGCTCAAGCTGACTCCGCATTTTTTCAGATGGCCAAAATGCCACTGCAATGTGGGGTACTTTCTTTCCCATTTTATTTCCCTGCAGAAAATAATAATTTATACATTTGTAAATGACTCACAACTCTCAAAAAACGTCTGAACAGTATCACTGGCTTTTCTTTCCTTCCTGTTAGTGGGAATGGAAAAAAAGCAATAATCCCCTCTTCCCTCACCTCTCCCATCCCCAACCATGAACTGTCGCTATTTTCTGCCCAGAAACAAAAGCAGATTTTAGAAACCTGGAGACATGAATAACTACAAATATTTCTATTCACTTTAGAAATAATAAAAAAATAAATAGTCTAGAAATTCAGAATTCTGGGACCTTGCGTTATAATAACAATTACAAAGTATCTGAGGAAAAAGAATATCAGATTGATTTTCTTCCTCAGAAAGTAGAGTTTGTGGCCTTTTAATGTAAAACTCTTTCTCCTCAGTGATCTATCTTTAAACTCAATTACACTACTTATCTTCCTTACCACTCACATAAACAAACAAACCCAACAGCCCCCTACATGCAGTTTCTAAACTCCTCAGGTTTCTTACCGTTTTCTCTGATCTCCTAGTTCTGCATGAACAGGATTTATTTAACTTTTTGCAGTGGGCAAGGCTCTCTGGAAATATCCTTGTTGAAGGAAATGCAAGGCACAAAATACACAAAGGTGGAGACATCTTACATTTGATTAATTTTATTAAAAGTTACTCATCACTGAAAAGTAAAAACTTTGTTAATGTCTAAAATCAAATATTTCTTTGATTTCATAGAAAGCCTTCAATTAATTCTAACAAATGATCCAGTCTTAAAGGTTTGTAGAAAAGTTATCTCGCACATAGAGATACGTACATAGAGCATATTCTAATGTGTTTAAACCAGTAGTCACTGCTGTTCAGTGTCTCATTTTTCTTAAATAAATATCTTAGTAACCATTATTAAATGTATGCAGCCGGGGTTAATTTGTTAAAACATACGATGTGAACCTGAATAAGATTTCTGCTACCTACATAGTGAGAGGTAAGTACTGCACATTATTAAGATAGTTATAAAGACTATATCAATATCCCTGTATTCACCTTTCTTTGAATGTTTTGATTTAACATGGAAGTATAGGCAGTAAGCTTAGTACACCAACTGATACATTAGAGGCTATTTATTTACTAGCAATAAAATTATAAACCTGTCACTGTCATAATTAATATTATGTTGCTTACAACATAATGGGAAGTTTGGCATTTTTTATCATCCATCTTAATGAATTGCTAACCTATTAAACAGATTAATGGTGGCCCAAAGAACTGCTATAAATAACAGTGTAAGGAATTGACTGACAATAAAAATTAATCTGCACAATATTTCAAAATCAACTGAGTACCATGCCTGAAAGACTACTCCTGCTCTTCAGTTTAACTCTAGATTAAAAGCAGATGGATATGAATATCCATATGTCTTACACATCCTATGGGCTCACCATCCTAAGACTCTTTATTTCTTTATACTTTGACAATATCTATTATTTCTTGAAACTTTGGAGAAATCAAGCAAGCTTAAGTCACCAAAAAGTATCTAGATTCCATGCTTTTGTCAGTTAGAAACAATAACTAATGAATGACAGTTCAGAAAATATAGTCTTCTATTGCTAGTGACAAAACTTCTGCAGGCGAAATAAAATGTTAACGTGTTATCCAAAGGAGGGAATTGATCAGATGATTAACAATGAGAAAAATTAAAATCTGCCTGTAAGAATGTGGTGGTTTGGACAACTAGAACTCCAAATAAGTCACTCCCCTTTTGTTTTTCCTCCCCCCGCTCCACTCCAATAATGAAGGGGCAATATGGAGAAATATAAGGAAAAATAAAAATTTACTAAAGTAAATAGCAGTAACTACAAAGACACAGTGGAGAAAACAGTTTAAACAAAAAGGGTAAAGAAATATTGGCTGGTGCCCCCATCCCAAGACAAAGACGAAATGGCTCCCATACTGCACCCTACACGCTACGTGGTCTCGAGGGGACAAAGGAAAGATGGTGGAGAGGCTTCTCCGTGGACTGCACTGCCAGGAAAACAAAGAAAAACAATGGAGCAAAGGGGTTTCCATGCGAGGACAGCAAGCAGTAGCAGGGTACAGGCTCTCTCTTGGTGGGGGCCAGTGTGTGGCAACAGTAAAAGTAAACCACACACCTTGTCTGTGACATGGTCGTGTTGAATATTCAGCGCTGAGGCTCCTCCCCCTGGCTTTGTGGCTATTACTAAGAATTAGATTACACCTGTGAATAAAACACAGTTTGTAGTAAACAAGACATTTGTTTGTAGTAAAATATTCCATCTAGATGCCATTCCCTGTGTTGTCTTAAAGCCCTTTTTAAAAAATGCTTTCAAATAAAGAGATGATGATAAATACATGATAAAATAAAGACATGTACAGTGTTGTATATTGCCTACAGTATAATATGAATGAAGACTTCACAGGACAAATTTATACATTCTCGCAAAATTCTACATGGAAATTTCTACTGAAAAGTTGTCTACAAGTGAAAACCAAAGTTCAAAAGAATGAAATAACTATCACATGACAGTGAAATATTTTAAATTACATTATTTAGATAAATAAATATAAATATAAATTTAGCTTAAAGCAAAAATGTATACAATTTGCATAAAATAAGCCCTATTCAGAGAATCCAAGCAGCTGCTGCTTGACTGAATTGAACTCCTGTATAATTAGCTGCAACAAAGAAAAAGTTCTCTGTTTATACCCTCCTCTACAATGCTGTTTTGTCAGAGAGACATTTTATCTGTGCTTTCCCCATACTCCAAATGGACTCATGTCTGGCTTAGCATAAAGATAGACGTAGTAACATATCATGCCTAAAGTAATATGCCAATTACACAGCAGATGGAGCCCAGTCCCTCAGACTAGTTGGGAAAATGACCACAAAAGAAGTATTTTAGCATGAAAAGAGATCAATACAGCACAACAGCAGGAATTTTTATTCTTCCCAGTATATTCTCAGCAAACTTACTTTTTGATGAAGGAAAAAACCCCATTGCTATAATTATTTCTCTCTGGTCCACTGCAGACATGCCACTTGAAAATGTTCAGTAATATCACCACAACAACCTTAGAAAGAGAACATTCATGATTAATATTTAAAGAACAGCATTTTCCATTTAAAGGCAAATAATTCATCTGTTCATTCATCTGCACGGTGCTGTTCTTTTTACCTTCCTTGTAGGGTTCCCTGATATCTAAGATGGAGATTTGCAAAAGCATTTCTTTGGAGGCCTACCTTGCTTTCTGCTGCAGACAAGGGTTAAAGTGCTCTTGATTTTCACTAGGAGCAAAGAACTGTAGGTTCTAGTTATAGTTTCTTCTTGCTATAGACTTCTGATTTCTGACATCATCATAAATTTTTAGTGTTTCTAAAAGAACTGCTTTTTTAATAGTCATTCTACATGTGGAATATTTCCATAAAACTGCATACCAGTTTTATTGCTATTTCCAAGTACAGAAGACATAACTTAAACATAAAACAAATTATTAATTATAATTTATTTTGAAACATCAACATCATTAACTAGGCTAACCCCTTCTCTATGAAACTGTATTTGTAAGGTTATTAGAATGAACAAAGAAAATGTCTATGCCATTTTGTAGGACACTTCAGAATATGGTAACATCCAGGCTGCACAGAAAATGGCTGATTTCCACTATAAACAAAAAAGGCATTAGCATTGCATAATAGCTCCAGGGCTGGTTTCAGCGGCATTATGTCACATAAGGATGAATGTGAGAATTGCAAGGTGATCTGGGGTGAAAAGCACAGTATGTTTCCTAAACTAGAAACAGTCAAAACCTATTGAGGCATCCTGATAACACTTACTTTCAAAATCATTCAGAAAATCAACATATCTCCTTAAAAGCCTTCGTAAATATTTAACACCTTGGCACAAGTATACCTATGCCCTTAGTACAGAAGGTTTTGTCTGGATTGCAAATTACTACTTAAGGTATTCATTTTTCTGTCTAAATCTGCAGCACACTTGGTGCTCACCCCTGTGTGTAGATGAAAGGCATCCTTTGACACTCAGTGCTGGCAATGTTTGTCAGTTCTGTGGCTCTGGCTTGAGGCTCTCAGATAGTCATGAGACAATCTGAGGGAGTAGCCAGAGGTTTGAAGTTAACAAAAAGTGACTGAGTTTATATCCAGGCCTATGTTAAATAAGGTTAGGTCATTTGGTATAAGTAAGCACATTATTTATAAAGAATGTTGTTTTTAAAGTGAGCATTTTTTATCAAAATACTTAGGTTAATGTCTCATTGTGTCGCTCAGTTTGTCTCTTAACTCAAAAAGGTTTGTGAGAGGTCAGTCAAAATTATCAGTGGCATCTTTTTTTGACTTATTTTTCTTGTCTTGGAAGAGTTCTTTTGTAGTTGCAGGAGGAAACTAAACGTGTACACTGACACTTAAAGCTATATAATGTTACTTAAACACTGAGAGAGAATATATAGAAACACAAAATATTTGGCAAATTATTTGAGCAATCACTTTTGAGAAACCACAGTCTGTGTACATAGGCTTATAGACAGAGATCAAAAATTTATTGAATAATTTTTTTATCAAATTGTACCAGTGAATATTAGACTGGGAAA
>VXAY01000710.1:964373-1018666 GCA_013399855.1 Oxyruncus cristatus | reverse complement strand
CCCCCCCCTCTCCCCGCAGGAATATTATATTAGTTTTAAGTGGCCTAGCAGTAGAGTTTGTAAGAAAATGTAATTTTCTTTTACTGTCAAGTTACTAGCAAAGGTCTGTTTTCTTAGAGGTAGACAGTATCAACTGTGTGACACACTGGGAGGTTATCTCGGAAAGAGAATTTTGAGTAATAGCTGCTTGGTACTGAGCAAGGCTGGAAAATAAAGAACAATGGGTATTGTCTGAAGATCAGTGTAGCTGAGTTCCAGGTAGAAGTACCAGAGCATCAATTCTGTGTTTTGTGCTTGGACTTCTTTTGATTAATATCTAAAAAAGTATTTAGTATGAATGTTTATGTATGCAGTATTACACTATCAATTTTTTGTATGCAGCATTGCATACTATGCTCCTACTCAGTAACTATTAGCTGTAAACAAACATTTCTGAAGCAGCTAATTCTGAGGAGAATCACCAAATCTCCATGTTCCTGCGACATAGACAATCCCACAGCCAGAAGAAAACCCAGGTGCAAGTTCTCAGACAAGAAAAATAGACTGCTGTACCATATGGTCAGCCATGCAATGAATGGGACACTCAAGAGCAGCCCTTTTCACTGTTCCAGTTATAGTTTTATGAATACATAGGAGGGATGTTCATCTTGTGCTAGTTTATCAGTGGGACCTCCTAGTTTTACTACACCCTCACAATTAATACAGTAAATGTACCTACATAGAATCCTTTGGATATATTTTATTTAATCTAATTTTTTTTCTTTATGCTTGAAATCTTTCCTACCTTGACCATTTACACAGTCATTACATTAATAAGTCAGTGCAGGAAGAAGGAATTGCCCTGCATTGTCTAAATTTTTCTTAAAATTACCTATTTTTAACTTTTCTATACTGAAATATTTCTGTAACTTTTCTGCACTGAAGTATATTCCAGCACCTAATTTTTCCTCTTCTTCATTTTCTTCTACTTTTTTCCCCCTAGAATACTGCACTCTAAATCATATACAGACAATTTCTGATGTAGTCAGAATTCTAAATGAATATCGCCTACTTAACATTCTGCTACGATAAAATAGATGAGTAAATATGTTAGTGTCTGATGCTAAAAAACATGATCTACAAACAGCTGTAAGTTAGTGGGAAGAAAAAAAGGAGGGGAGAAAAAAAATGGAGCCTTTCAGTTTGACGCAAAAAAAAAAAAAAAATTTGGATCTTTGGGTAGCCTGGTATAAGAAGAGTAATTTTATTACAAGTTATTACTGACCTAAGAGAATGCTTAGTGTTAAAGTATTGGAGAAATAATACTGACACGGGATGAAACTGTCTTTAAAATGTCTTTCCATAAACTTCCTACTGAAGTACTAAACTTTATAGGCTACAAATTATTCTCTTGTACATGATTGCACTTTGTTAATTGTCAGAGTGCAAGTTAGCTTACATTCACCTCCTAGTTCCCTGTAGTGGCACTGAGAACTAATTTTTTTCACAGCATGACACCACTGCTTCATGCCAGCTCCCTGATGTCCAAAATGGGAGGCAGAGAACCAGATACACAGAACAAGAGGAACTGAGTTGAATCACGTGGTCTACCTTGTCCAGTGTTTTTCTCTAACACAAGGGCTGCAGCTACCTTGTTGAAAATATATAAAAGAAGAGTAAAGTACTGAATTAACTGTAAAATTTGCCATATTTTACACTACAGATTAGGAATAAAAGTTTAATTCTACAACAGAGTCTAAGTGCATCTTAGATGCAGTATTTAGAAGCATATCTTAGATGAAGTATGTAGTGGTCAGTATTTTTTTGTTCCTAAATATTCTGAGTTTGTTCTTCCATTTTCAGTAGCCTGATGAAGGCCATATGTGAATCTATAACTACTTACTTATGAACTACTGCTTTGAATGAAAGCTATTCATAACTTATTCTTTATGCCTCTTACTATCTGTCTCATCTCCAGATGTGTTAAGAATTACAGTGAAGGTATTTTCAGGGAAGTATGTATGTATAGGCATAGGCAACTCTAATTCTGCCAGTGCTCTTGTGACAAGAAATGCATTTTGTATATTTGCTCAACACAGATATGACTGTTTAAAAATGCTTGCCATACCATGGATGTGGTACATATGATTCACTAATCTTATATTTTATTTTTATGCATTAGTTATTTAACAATAGCAGCTGTGGCACTGAAAGGAATTAACGTTCCATCATACTAGGTACTGTGTCTGTTAACAGCTGTCCAAATATCTTCAAATAGGTGATGTATAAGTGCAACACATTTAACACAAGTTATTTTTTAAAACAATACTTCGAAAATGTATGTATAATTTCTAGCACAAAATGGATGAACATCCTTGTGGAAATCCTATATGCTTCTGCTGGAAAAAAAGTACATGCACCGACAAGTGAAATAGTGTACACGTCTTTGAGTAGATGCTATTTTACTACTGTTCTTCAACAACGAGTGATAAATGATACTCAAATTTGATGACCTGAAAGGGTGGTCAGGCATTGAAAGAGGCTGCCGAGGGAAGTGGTGGAGTCATCACTCCTGGAGTTATTTAAAAGACATGTAGATGTGGCACTTAGGGACATGGTTTAGTGGTGGACTTGGTAGTGCTGGGTTAATGGTAGGACTCAATTTTCTTAGAGGTCTTTTCCAACTTAAATGATTCTGTGATTCCATGATAGCAGGATAAAGAACAACGCCAACAAAATCCATGAAGTAATCCATGGATAACTTTCAGTTATACTGAAAGTAAACTATTTTATGGTAATCAATTTTCATTTCAATACTCTGCATTGAGCCTGCTGCAATGGATGCCAATTGTCATTTGTAAAGAGAAATCAATATTTGATCAAACACTTCTAGAAAATGTTATGCAAAATGCTACTATAAAATCCTCAACACAGTGGAGCATGTTACAGGGCGTTCAAAGCAGTGCTCAAGCAGAACAATGAAACAACCTGACAGACACTGTCAAAATAAAAATAAATTAAACCCCAAAGTTTTTTGACAACTTTTCTAAGAAATAGATACACCAAGGCCCACCTGACTCTAAAAATGGGTTTATGGTATTTAAACCATACAGTCATGAGCAGTTAAACATCTGACACTTTGGAGCCCTGCTAAAAAAAAAAAATATATTATCTCAGAAATAGTATAGTACAGTTACCTAAGAGGAAGGCTGCAGACGTACAAAATACCAGCTAGAACTATAGACTGATGAAACATCACCTGTTTCAATGATGCACACTATTATCAGAAAACAAGACTAGAAGGACTATTTTGCAGAACAGCTGATATCAAGATTTGGCTGGCAGAATAGAAAGAAGAAAAGCAGATATTAGGCGGTAACATTCCCTACCATGGACCTATTCCTGCATCATCTGTGAAATTGTTACCAGATGCCCTGTGGTAACAGGGACCTGTTACCCTGTTACCTATCGCTGTGTCCAGTGGCAGGACCCGAGGGAATGGCCTGCAGCTGTGTCTGGGGAGGTTTAGGTTGGGTATTAGAGAAAAGTTCTTCACCCAGAGAGTGGTTGGGCGCTGGAACAGGCTCCCCAGGGAAGTGATAAGATACATAAGAAATGATGTAAAAATGGAGTTCTGCATAGTGTGGGTCCTACCTATTACATGTTGAGCCTCTGCAGGTTGAGGGAAATGCTTAGGGGATGATGCTGGGAATTTGGAAATATATTTAGAGCCCACATATGTTTTTAGTTTATCCAAATGCAGCAAAGAAATTAAGCCCGTGTCTCTTAATTTGGAGGGTTAGATGGTATATTGACACCTCATGAAATCATGGAGAAAACCATGCTGGAAAGAACTCAGATCGGGCAGTCTCAGTATCTACCCTGACCCAAGTTAACCATGATTAATTTACCTTTATGACTACCAGACCCTTATAAAAGACAACCTTCTCAATACACCAAGTGAAAATGCTGTAAGTCTCCCAAGTCACCTGGAAAAGCTAGTTTATCTCTGCTGTAGTTGCCAAGCAACCATCACAATCTTCCAGTTACTAAAAATTGTCTGACTGGAGTTGACCTTACTTCCATGCTATGGTTACCCCTACAGCTTTCCCCCAAAAAACAAAATTCTGTCAAATTGCCAGAAATAAATTTCTGTCATTACACTGAAATTTTTCAGCCCATTAGTCCACACTGCCTTTAGGTGTCCCATTGGGATGAGCTGCTAAAGTAACTGATTTATTTCAATTAGAACCAAGGTTTTTGTCTTTTAGTGTGTATTTATTTCTTTCTTAATTTCTTTTAAATGAATATTCATATTGATTCTAAGCATGGAGACCTGGGGACCTATTCTGCACTGCAGTCTTAACCAAAATCTCAATTAGACCAGATAGTAATGCATTCTATTTTTAAGAATGCAGTATGTGGCCTTTGTGGCCTTACAGTAACAAAATGTGTGTCACTAATCACAGTGTGTCAGTGTCAATAGACAGATCAATATTGGTACAGAACTGATAATCAAGAAATTCCACGTCAACTAAATCACATTAGCTTTTAATTTATTTAGTATTCATTCCTCATGTTGCAAAAGAGGCACGAAAATGAAGCTGTTTTAAAAAATGTCATGGTTTTACCCCAGACAACAACTACATACCACACAGTTGCTCCCTCCCTCCTCCCACTTCCTGGTGGAACGGGGAGGAGAATCAAAAAAGGGTAAAATCTATGGGTTGATATAAAATCAGTTTAATAATTTAAATAAAGTACATAAAGATAATAGTAGTAAGCATAATGAAAAGGAGAGAGATTAATAAACCCCAAGAGAAACAAGTGATGCACTATGCTATTTCTCACCACCTGTTGACCCAGTTTATCCCAGTCCATCCCTGAGCATCAATTGGCACATTCCAGCCAACTCCACTGCAGTTTATATAATGGGCATGATGTTCTGTGGTATGGAATATTCTTTGGGCCAGTTGTGGTCAGCTGTCCCGGCTATGATGCCTCACAGCTTCTTGTGTAACTCCTCACTGGCAGAACAGGGGAAACTTAAAGTCCTGGAAGTCCTTGACTTAGGGAAAGCATTACTTAGCAATGACTAAAACACCAGTGTGTTGTCTACATTATTCTCACACAGAATCCAAAACACAGCACTGTACCAGCTACTAGGAAGAAAATTAAATCTATCCCAGCTGAAACCAGAACACAGAAGCAGATATATATTGTTCCTATATTGCAACCAGCAGAGGTTAAAAAAGAGATGTTAAAGGTTCCTGAAGACAAAGTACTCAGCCTAAATCCCAGTGCTACTTCATCCACCTAATTTAATGACATCTAAAATTCTTAGAGAAACTATCCAGAAAGAAAACAAATATTAAACAGTGAGCTACTAGGGTAATACTAGCTACATAGCTTAAATGGATATATTGGGATCAAACCACACTTTCTCTATTGACAGTGGAGAAAGTTCCCAAGGAAGGTTCATCCCATTGAATGGTGTATTTATTTCTCTATTCACAATAGTTAAATGCAATTCCAATGAGTAACTTAAAACAGATGCTTAAAGTTTAGGCAACTGAGATTCAGTGAGATAAATTGCTCAGTTATAGGCAATCAACGGAAAGTGCTATGCAGATGGACTTTAAGATCACATTGCAATTACATGCAACAAAGGTAGAACTACTCTGGTCTCACTTTACCTAGCTCTTTGATTTCTTCCCTGAACACTACCCTTTCTGTAGATACTTTTCATGGGTTGAAGATATTTTTTTCCAGCACTTAAAAAAAAGATTTAAATCTAAAAGATTAGAGTAAGTGACTTAACGTTTCTTTCCATATAGATTTCATTTATGTTCTGCAAGCTCAACATCTTAGCCTGGAATGTGATACAATCGTGCTATAACAGTATGACTCATACATAACCTACTTTGAAAAAAGAGTGCAGGGGGTTGACAGGTAAAAATATAATATAACAGTGTTAAATATATAAAGTTAGAAGGACCTCCAACAAAGAGGTGATTTATAATAAATAAATCAGATAATAGATAAATACAGTGATTCAGGATCAACCTTGACAAAATTCCAATTTACCTTCTCTATCATTCAAAAAGAAATAAGACTTAAAGGAGTTATAAGCATAATTTTCTTCTACTTTACAGCCAATTTAGGCTTTAAATAAGTAATATTCTATATTAAATTTAATGTTATGTGACTTTGCATTTCTTTTTCCAAGGTGGAGATATTCACATTACTGCTAGTGAAGCTGATAACAAAACTAATTTGGTGACTTATAATGCTAACTTCTATTTGTTCACTGATTGTTAAAAAGTCAATGTGAAATATTATCTTAAAAGTGATTTGTATATGCTCCACAAAAAAATACTGCTGAATATTTCCATTTTATATCAAATTGAAGTACTTCCTGTTGAACTTTTCAGGTAATCAAGATGATTACAATAGTTTTACAGTCTGCGTGTATGAAATGCTTATTGACGTGACACCTTGGTAAGAAGATATCTAATACTTCAGCTGTATTATTTCTAAGTCTTAAGCTGAAGCCAGACCTGGCAATGATGTCTAAGGTAGCACAAAACAAAGAGTTCCACAAATGCTTGGAGCCTCCGCAGTTTACCAAAAGGGACTCTGATTGCTCTTCATACTTGTTCTCAACCCTATGCAGTTTTATTGCTTAATACCAGAATAGCTGTGGAGCTGCATAATAAAAGTACAGAGGAACCACACACTGCAGAAACCACCCCATTACCTAGTCTTGTGCAGAATCAGTTTTAACACACGTCAGTTTCCCCACCCCAATTTTAGAGTAATAGTCTTATAAATGTGGCATAGGGTCTAGCGGTGGGGAAGGGAGATATGATGGGATGGAGAGACACAAAACCAGGTATGAACATATGAGTCCACTCTCCTGTTTGAATATGCTGATTTATCTGGATTTAACGTTGATGAAAAGATTTTCTCAGGCACTTGAACAGCAGAACTGGTTACTGTGGGCATGTTTAGTGCTGTTCATTAATTTTCCTTCAAGCTAACTAATTTTTAAAGAGTTTTACAATAATTTGGTAAAAGCAATATGATTAGCCAGTGAGTTAGCAATCTTATGCATATGTTTGAGATTAGCAGATTTAGAGAGACCTACAGGATTTTAACATATCAAATCACATGGATATTTTGTTTAAGTGGCAGCTGCTGTTTTTAATATCTGAGTGCTTTCAATGATGATATCAGCAAGGCAAGCAACTAATGCATCTAGTGAGACTGTGCATTCAAAGATGAATGCTGTCTGGAAGTAGGACAACAGCAGAATGTAAGTAGATATGCTAGAGGATATAATGTCAGTTGCTGGAAGCTATTTGGATAGCAAATGCTGCAAGTTTTATGAATGGCTGTCAGGAGCCAATCAGATAAAATAAGCCTTACATAAGCCAAAGAGAAGCTTGGGAATCGACTTGTAAAATATTTTCTGCTCCTTCCTTTAGCATCACATGGCAGATCCAGACGGGGTTGATCTTGGTAGACGAATAGAGGATCTCCCTGAATTAATTTCTGACCTTAGAAGAGCATATCTTTCTGAGATAAGAATAGATACATCCATGAATACAATGATGGAGAAGCTATCTTGACATGTCATTCCAGTAGCTTGATGTTCACATTTCTAAAAATGAAAACAAACCTACTGTGAAAATATCTATTTTCAATTTTCAGTCTCTGGATCCTTTCACACCTTTCTAGGCTAGCTTGAGAACACATTCTGTACCATTTAGCTGTTCACACCCTTGATCAAATTATACTCTAGCTTTCTTGAAGTTAGAGTGAACATGTATTTCTTAAAACTTTTTCCTACTGGGAATGTTTTTCTGCCCTTTTTATCATATTTGTGGTAAAGCTTTAGACATTAAGAAAACAGTTATGGCAGACAACTGATGTTATCAAAATGCCTCCAGGATGAATACTTATGGCTTTGCTGCTTACTTATGCTGTGCAGAAAGAAACAGGAGATCAGTTGCTTGAATAGTGGACTCCAAAGAACCCAAATCCCCATTTTTCATGTAAACTCTTTATCTTTACCACAACAGAAATCAAAGCAAAAATTCAACAACCATTGATGCCAAAATATTTTCCTAAAAATATTAACATTAATCAAATGCATTCCATCCAAGAAATATTAATCATTTTACTAGCCATCACACACAATTTATAATCATACAGTATTCACTTGCCAAAAGTCATAATATTATTCAGAAACAGATCTGGAAATAGAAATAAACCTCTTTGAACATTTATCAGAGAATGCACTGAGTGTTTTCTATGATTTAGTATATCTATTTAAAGCACAATTGGGTGTTTTGCCTTTTTCAAAGAGACTGAAATTCTAGGATTAATAACTCAAAAATTCAACCACCTGCACTGACCGCCCAGGTGCTGTAAGAGACTGTACTATTGGTGCTGATGCCTCAATCAGCAGTGTGCTTTGTCAACAATGTGCAGAGTGGCCACCCAGGCCAGGGGCTGAAGGCTTCCACATCCAACACCTCAGGCTACCAGCTGGGTGTTAAACAAGGTAAGGAAAGAGGCAAACTCTGTGATGTGAGGTAGTGTTTCTTTTTCCTTACCCAGATGAATCAGCTGTGATAACTCCCTGGAACAGTCGCAACCAGCCTGATGGTATTCATCGCTTGTTGATGAATTATAATGGACCATAATGGGCTCAGCTCCACTGATGTAAGAGACAGCTGCAACATCTTAGAAGGCGTTGAAGGCTCCTGAAGTATCCCGTGACTCATACTATTGCATCATCCAGTGTAAAACTCCCCATACCAGGGGAGGTACCGTAGTTATTTCCACACAAACTTGAGCATTACAAACTCTGAGTTTTGGGGCTTCCTTCGTCACCTGAGGCCTCCACCACCACCTTGATGGATCTGGAGTGCAACTGCTTGACAGGACTACGAACACTGAAATTGAACAATTAAGTCTCATCTCTGGGTCCAATGTGTGTCTTGCAGGTTCTTCCAGTCCCCTGGGGGATCCGCAGTCCTGCTCCGACTGCCTGTACCAGCACTGCATCCTCACCCAGCACCATGCAAGCATCTGTCGGTATCGAATTCCAGCTTATCTGCTATTTCCTGCCAGGACTGACTCTCCAACCATTCCTGCCAGGTTTTCTGGGTGGAGGCAAACCACATGGAAGGACAGCCCATCTTGTCTCTGTCCTGTCGTCTGGGTTTTTCCCAGGTAGGGGAAGCGGCCACCTGCTCGATTTGGTCTGGTTGGCGGGGCTTAGGAAGTTCGTCCTCATCAGTTGGTTTCACCCAGTTTTATAAGTATTGGTATTAGAATTCTTCTTGGCAAAGAGTTATTTTTTCACTTACATCCAGGCGTGTTTGGTCTCTCTCTCTGTATTGAAGAACCCGGGGGTATTGAATCTGAGGGAGGAGACTTCTGTCCGAGGTCTCCACCCCTCCAAATTGACTGAAACCAAGACAGGTTCACACAAATGATGGCATCTAAAACTTAGGATGTCCCAGACAAAAATGCACAGAGATTTAAAACTAATTGTTTAACCATCATTTAAATGAAAGAGTTTGGGTTTTTTCCCCTCTGCCATGTTTTTTATTTGGTAAGTTTCAAATATACAAGAATTTTGAACTATTTGACTACTGGAATCTTATAATTTCTATTTTCTTTATGTCTAAGGGTCTTTGTCCAGGTGTATTTCATCACCAAACCCTTAGCATCAATAGACCAAATAGGTCTGACACCAGTGAATGAATAAATAGATACTTGTGGACATCCCCTGTCCTCATTTCATGAAGCTGAAATTGTGCGTTTGCTCAACTGCTGCTCATATGCACCAACAGTGCCCTCTGCAGTGTTATAATGTAGTTGTGATGTGCATTATGATAATAAAAGTACAGAAGAAAAGAGTGGCAGAACTCTGAATGTTAAGGAGCCAAAGTGTGAGAAGAATATGCGATACAATAATACAGTAACCAGAAGTGTTTATTTGATTCCCATCGACTTTAAATCAACAGTGTGTGCAATATGATTGTTGTCTGACTTTGAATGAAGGTCTTTACTCATGCAAGCTGCTGCACAGACATCAGCTGTCAAAATAACTCTAAATTAGAAGGTTGATGCTGCATTATAATGGTTGCATGACACTGTTTGTGTGAATGTGTGCTTGTGGCTAAAGGGATTCAGCACCCAGTAATGACCTTTTAAGGCCCATTCAAACTATAAATGTTCTTGATTTTGTGACAGTGTTATTCTTACTCTCTGTTTTGAGCACTCTGTCATCATCTCAACTATTGATCTAATTTACTCCACCAGCTTTATCCTGCTTAAGCACAGTAATCCCAAACCTACTTACTCCTACATACCTTTCTCCCATTCTAATACAGTTTTGCTGAATGCACGTCCTGAATATTTTTGCCACTATTTGTTTCTCATCAAAATTCTAAAATTGATACTCTCACCTTCACAATATCAACAGTAGAGAAGAACTCAATGAAAGACCCCATAAATTCTAAATTTATCCCTGAGATACCAATGATAAGATACCATATCTGCTCTGGCACCAGTTCACACTGCTCAGCTTCTAAACTCTCATTCCTGGAGTCAGATTTTGCTTTCTGGATCTTCCTGGGTCATATTTTCTCCAGCAACTTTTGCTAATCAAGGCTGGGAATGGGGAACGCATAGAACTAACAAGTCTGTTCCATACAACTAGATTCAAGTCTGTAGGCTTTTACGGTTTACAATTTTCTTCAGTCACCTATGGCAAATGTTTTGCATAATCTTCTCATTGGCAATAACTGAGAAGAAATCCCTAACACAGACCTGTTTTGTTTGGATAATAAAATTACAAGAGAAGTGAAGTTTTCAGATTAGAAAAGGCTTTGCAGAATATAAGAGATCATACATGGGTGATGTTCAAAAGAAAAGACTTGGAAGGCATTCTGCATTGGAGAGGGAAACAAGGGTAGTTCAGAATGAAGTAACTTGCTTATCAAGACCATTTACATATTTACAGGTTTTTACATAGTGTTATTACGAGGTCTTGGACATCTAAACAATCTGTTTACTTCTATTGTGGTTTTCTCTAAGCCATATTATCAAAATGCAGGAATACTTTTGAGTAGGGTACAGGGTTAATAGGTGGTAATCTGGGAATTAGTAATTTTATAGGGGTTCCAATTCCCTAGATCATTTAGAAATAAATAGAGATGATTTTTGATCTAGCTGATTGTACGATTAAGATCAGAAATAAAATGCACATAAATATTTGACAAATTATCCAGAACAATCTAAGAATTGAATAACTTCATATGACAGCAAAAAACCACAAAACCAGCATATTTCTCTTGTCAGTTGATCAGGCTAAGCAAAATAATGTATTTGTCCTTAAAAGAGCTAGCACATTATTCCCAGAAGGATGAAAATTTGTGAAACATGTTTGCATTCCCTGGGAAAACAAAAACAAAAACTAGCAGTGAACGTAGGAGAAGGACTTCCATATTTTGTTTGGTTTGTTTGCGCAGACCTTTCACACATGGCTAAATCTTCGTGGCCCTATCCAGGCTTAAAATTTAACTCTCACTCACAGGTCACATCCCATAGGACAGTATCCTGCAGCTACCAGCCAGTTTGTAATGACAATAACTTGTAGCAAATCCAAGTATTTGGAACATTTCACTAGACTGAGCATTTAAAGTGGACTTTCACTTTCTGAATAAATACCTTTAGACTTTAACAGCTATTTTAATATTTAACTTTCTCTCTCTCTTTAGAGCTGATTTTCTAAAAAGGCAATGATTTGGAAAAAAAACAAACACCAAAAATCCCCACTTTTTAAGACCACAAATAGAAGGCCCTGAGATAATGGGGAACATTATGGTTTCTAGCCAAGAGAGTTGCCTCAGGCCTTGGCCATAGCATTTCTTTTGGATTGGCTGCTTTCTTGGTACCCAGGTGACCACTTCTGGTGTATCCAGTCCAGGCTGAGACCTCAGAACAAATAGATGGACCAAATCTGGAGGAATATCTCTGAAGGACCACCAAGGTGACAAGAGAAGATACAAAGCATGCACTTTGAGAGGAGCTAAAGGAGCTGGATTTTTTGAGCTTCAGGGAAAAGGCTGAGGGGAGCAGCTGCAATCTTCCTATGGCTGTCTAATGAAGAGTTGAAGAGATCCTGCAACTGAAAACAAATCTGGGGTTTGGGTTATTAGTAAAAGAACTAGTAATTCCTTTCTGTGTTTTCTCAAATTTTGAAAGTATAAATAAATGTCAAGAAGTAGTTTATATATAATAAAAGATTGCCTTCTTCATATTCTTAAAACTTTCTAAGCAGCACTGGTAATGAGCCAAGAGCAGTCAGGCATTAGAGGCTGAAGGTCCTTTCTAACTGACTGACATTTGCCCATTTAGCTCACATTCCTGTCAGATACGACATAATAGGACAGATGGTTAAACTGAAAGATTGCTTCGGAAAGCAGAATTTGGACTAGTAGTCAACTCAAGATTTGGACAGTATGGCCAATGCTGAACTGCTGTTGGTGATAGAGCAGGAGTTGAGGAAGAGGAATGACTTAAACATACACGAAATAACTCTATGTCTGCTCATTTAGTTTTAACGCTCTGGTTCTCTACTTTAGACATGTAGGACCATTTCAGTTTTGCCTCCTGTTATTAACAGTCTCTGAATTATTGTTGATACAATCCTTTACAACTTTCAGTTGACAGCTATTTATTTGCTTCAGCAAATATAACTTCCTTGTCTATCTTTTTAAGATCCAACTTATTGTCACCTATATTTAATTAAAATGCCCAGTCACGTATGTATAAAGCACAGAATGGAAACTCTGAGCTCCTGGTGTCGCTTATATGTCTATAACCCTATGATTCACTGGCAAAGGTGCAGCTTACTTATATTTCATCTAGGTGAGGGCTATGAGTACATTTATCTCCTGAAAATATCTCTTTACTTCATTTTTTACTATCCTGTCTCATTCCCAAAGCACAGTATCTACATTTGCACCTACTTCTATTTGCTATGAAAGTATCATCTGACACTGTGGTCCATTTTTTGCTGTAAAACTCTGCTGTTTCTGATGGAAATTAAACAGTAAGGCTTTCCAGTCAAGGACTACCTTGTGCTACCTATTCGTACATGATTAAGTGAAATAGAACTCTATCCCATTACTTCAATATGACTAGCAGAATTAATATATGAATTATATGTAGCTTCTTAAGCTGGAGATTGCTGAAATACTAGAAGGAAGTGCCTGGAATCTTCATCCAATAAAAAGCACTTCTGATGGCAAAATCATGCAAGACTGTATTGGGATGAAGCTAGAAATAATGGTACTAGATGACTCCTTCATCTCCTCTCTGTAGCACAGAGAAAGTCTTTCATTAAATGTTAGCCTTGACCACATCTGATGGAGAAGAGCAAGTGAGCAGTCTGATTTCTTGAGGTCTTTTAGGATACAGTAAATTTATACTATTTTATCTTCTCTACCATATTTGTACTGAAAAAATAATCAAGTTCTGGTTGATTTTTGTCTACAATAAATCTTGATCAAAATCTGAACCTGCATGACTTTTTAATGCCTCACATACTTTATGAATTATAGTGCTATGCTTTATTACTTTGGCCTTTTCAATATTCAGCAATTGACCTGAGTGATCATCTTTTCTTTTCTCTGCTTATAGCTTCACTGACTTCCCTGGTCATTATCCAAAGTAAACATGTAAAAATAGATTTTACATGGGAAAAAATAAACAAAACTTTCAAAATTAAAATAGGTCAGAAATAAAAGCATAAAACTACTTGTAAAGTAGTCTCAAGTTGAGGTTGGATGTCACGTGTCAGAAGGTCTCAGACACTAAGAAGTGAAACGTCAACTTAAAAACTGAACTAAACAGCCAGAAATTTATCTTCACTGCAAATTTAACTCTAAATATACTTTGAATATTGTCACCATGTGCAACTCCCATCTCCATCTTAAAAAAATGAGCTGTGGGCTGTCTTAAGTGCCATGAACAAATGTAATTCCTTTCTTTATGCATTGTGTTCTGACTTCAAACTGATGGATCTGAAAGGAACATATATGACAACTTAAAACAACCCACTACCTAGTAGTATGATGCTGGCTTTTATGAACACATATTGTGTCATTCAAATGCCAAATGTCACTCAATAGCTTTTCTGTACTTTCACACAATACCTATTCATCAGGATTATTTTCTTAAAAGCACTCACTACACAACTTATAGAATAATTCAACTTACACCAGTACAAAACCCAAGAGGATGGAAACCTCACAAGACTTGCTGCCTTACACAGTTGAGTACTGTGCAGGAGTCAATGCTGGTTGACTTGATAAGGAAAACTAGATTGTAGATAAGCCATGATAACTACACAATAACAATATACATTAAAAACTTGATCCTTTCTCAAAATATCTGAAGATATTAAGGAAATTAAATCTGAGAAATTTATGGTGAGAAAATAGAAGGCTCTCTGTCTCATACACTAAACTGAATTGGCACTCTTGTGATGACCCCTCTGAAGTGTATAGTCCCACTGAATGCACAGAAGGAAGAACAGTAAAAATTGAGGTAGTAGAGAGAAATAACAGGATGGAGCCAATGGAAAATAATATCTAAACACAAACTTACTATTTCAAGAAGCAGTATTATGTCTTGGTTGTTAGTTCGTTCTTTCAGTTTTCCCCAGAATTTTGTTTTCTGAGGCATATAACAATATATATGGCACCATCTAGTGGCCTCATAAAAATTTATTTAAATTTTGACCATCTTGAACTATGTGTGAGTAGTTTTTAGGGACATCTAATGAGTTACTTAGGCATAGGAATCCTGATTAGTGAAGCACTGAATTTTTAGTCAAAGCTGGCACAAAAGTTTCATCATTAATGAAAATTCACAACAATATATTTGAAGCTTCTAATATAATTAAAATTCTTATAAGAATCTATCACATTCTGGTACTCTAGTCTCAGATATCTGAATATATGTGTATGCAATGAGGATGCAACCTTCTTCTTTGAAGTGAAATTCCAAGTCCAAATAAATGGCAAAGCTAAAGGAGAAGTCTACTACTCAGATTCTCATTTGATGTTCAGTTCTTTGGTTTCTTCTGCAGTGAACATTGATTTTATTATACATATAACACAATATATTAGAGATGCCATCTTATGTATTATTGATTTCTGGGTCATAGGACTTTCCTTACTTCTCCTCAGATCTCCCACCTTTGAAGACTAGATTAATGCTTTAGGATGGGAAGGTACTGGATTTCTGCCCACAAACTTTTTCAGATCTTCCCCAAACTGAGTTGATTTGCAGGTCTGTAGATCTGTTCTCAGTCACTGAATAGTTTGCGTACTTTTAAAATCATCCAGTTTTGTTACTGCATTCCCTATGTCAGCCCTTCCTCAATCTCACCTCTCTTCTCAGGTGGGAATTGAAGATCTATTAGATAAATCTGTGTTTTACCATCTTCATAAATACATATACATATAGTACAAGCTAGGTTACTGTTTTCTTACAAAACACTGCTCTTATTTTGGACTTACAGGATTGCCTTTCCGTATTATGCAGAACAAGACACATAAAAGTAAGAATGTATTTGTACATTCTTGCAGTAGTAGGTGAGGTTACAAGAAAATTTTCAAGCTATACAATAACAATCTGCAATAGATCTCATTGTCACTGCAAAGTTCTACTTTTTAACTGTCTTCATGGATGAAAATTGCTTTCTACTTTGAGTTGCATTAAGTCTGTGAGTCTTCTCCAGATCTTCAGAAAGGAAATGTACTATTCCTTATTATTTTCTTACTTTTCTGGTCCATTTTTGGGGTTTACGAGAAAGTGCCTAAAATAACAATGTTATCTATAGTCCTAAACAATTAGCAAGTCCCCTTCACAGCAAGGAACAGTTTCTGAGCAGAATTTTTAAAAACATGTGATTATGTAAATCCTAGAAACTGCTAGAATGGTGAAAGCAACCTTTATGAAAAGGAAGCTTATAAATTCCCATCTTTAGAAGGGCAGTTCATGCTGACCAACACAGTGATAGAATAAGATTAAGATTACCTTCAGTAATAGAAAGACAGATTATGACCTATGAAGAGTTAAGCAAGACTGCCTCAAAATTTCTGCTGCATGTGTACACGGCCTGGTGCAGACAGGAATAAGTCAGACACTCTGCTGGTACTTTGGAGCAAGTTACCTTCAGGTTCATGTGATGTGCTACATTTACACTACTCTACTGCTTCTATCTATCTTGGAGGTAGCTAATTTGGACATATCTTTACTTTGCCTCAAGTTATGAAGCAGGTATATTCTAAATGTCCTTATCTGAGTGAAGTACAGTGAGCGGATTCATCAGTCATGCGTGAAATAGCAGGTATTTACAATCTTTGTTTTCTGAAGGAAAAAAAAAAGAAAAAAAGGAATTTTACTCTGCCTCTTCTCATATTTGCAGTCCCTACTAGTTTGCAATTGACTCCAAATGTAATTACTGTACAACAATTTTTCTCTGGAATTCCTATAATATGAACGTATCATGGAATGGCACTCAGGCCAGATAAATAGTTCCTTACTGATTTCTAGATCTGTCTAAATTTGATCTCTTATTAAGATAATTTTCTCATCACTACATACCTATACATTGTTTTCATGACACAATGACCAATAAAATTAAAAATAATTGTATGTAAAACCTTTCTAAAAAATTAGCCACTGCATACTGAGTCAAGCCCTCATTCTCCCCTTATTTAAAGCATCTTGAAACTAAAACAGCTGCTCTTGGTTTTGTTCCTTCATCAGATTCAGCCTGGGAAAGGACATGGTAATGAAAGCTGACAAATGGGAATTCTCTGATTCAGAAACATCTAGAAATTCCCTGGATGGGAGAATATAAATTCTAGTGATCTGCAAACAGATGGCCAGATAGCCAGGTTGGAAAATGAGACTTCTTTCTGCCAGCAACAAATATTCATGACTTTGCTAAAGAGGCAATTGAAAAAAATGTTGAAACAAATCCAGAGGTGGCAAAATGCATAAAGTACAGGCCTCATAAGTCTTTATGAATACTTAATTTTGGAAGGATATGAATATAGAATATCCCCATATGAAACCACAGGGGTGAAAATCAGACTGCAGAGTAGTGACAGTTAAGGATTTGAACTTTCCAAGTGAAATATTGTTATAATTCTTGTATATATCCAGTCTTACCAAAATTTTCCTTACTTGTCTGGAGAAAATTTCAAGGAATGCAATACTCGAAATTTTTTTGCTAAGATACTTGAGATTATACTTTCAAATCCTGTTAACACTATATAGTGGTTCCCTACTTCAGCTCTGCTCAAACTTTTAGAAATCATCTGAGAAAGCCTCATGTAAAGCTAGTGGCCAATGAATTTACAGGAACACGATTTTCTCCACTGTTATATTGTGAGTCTAGGGAGCTGGATGCATAAGGCTCATACGAGTTTAGGATGCCGACCTCTGCAGTGCTTTGTTTCTCTTTGTCTGTCCTGCTGCACAGTGCAATTCATGATGATCTTATAAAGATTGAGAAAGAGAGAAAGACTAGCAGGGACTAGCCACTGTAAATGCCAAAAAGAAAAAGTAGGCTACATTCCCTAAAGAGTTACTTCTGTCCTCTATTCACAACCCTGAATCCCCTTTGTGGAGTTCCCGAGGCAACTCATTCTTTTATCCTCACCAAAAATGGATGTAAAGGAAAGAAAAGAAGGAAATAATTTTGCCTTCCGCGCCCCCCCGCCCCAGACCTCCGAAGAGTCAGTAGTTAAAATAGTTAGAATATAGTTCATTGGCATGAAAGTGACTCACAGCAGACAGTGCAATATGGGCATTCAGGCTGTTAGCACCTCCGTACAGCTCTCAATTAAACTGGCTCTACTGGCAGTGTGAGTAGGAGACAGTTGAATTAGAGAGCAGCTAAGTCCTTAGTGAATGCAAACTGCAACTGAATACTGGACTTTGACATTTAAGGGGCATGCAGAAGTCTAATGCCACCACCTCTTAATGTTAAAGAGCAGGGACTTCTCCCACCCAGTAGAAACTGTGGAATTTACTAACATGAGTTGGATAAAATTCAAGGAGAATTACTTTTTTGCAAAAACTTCAGTAAGACTAGGAAAAGTTATTTTGTCACCATAGACCTCCTTAAAGATACAATATTAATTGCATTCACTCTGATATCAAGAAAAGGTTTTGGTTTTCCTGTCCCTCTTCCTTTACAAAGCAACATTTTAGATTTTGATCTCATTGTCATCAATACAGAATTTACATTTATTAACTCATAAAATATTACATTTTTTTCCATCTGCTGAAACCAGGATATTACCATTAAACATAAGACTTAGTTATCTTTATAGAGGTATAAACTAATGTACAAATGAAAGCTCCTACATTTACCATGCTGTCTTGCACGTGCCTGTGTGATACTCCTTGGATTAACACTAACTTTGGGTAGTGTTTAGCCTGGTGGGAACACTGATATCAGTCCTAGCTCGTGTTTCAGTCATTCAGTTGAGGTCTTAGATACTTCCACCTACCTAGAATTTGGGTTGCTTCTGTATTTACATGAACTAAAAATAAAAGATGTTTATGATAAGTGGGAGCTTGGGCACCTAGAGGGTGAGGGCTTGTTATAAGAGACAGTGTTTTTTTGGCTTGCCTATGCATGGGCAGTATCAGCTTTGTAAACTTTCAACAGACACCGTAGTGATCTCCAGAACAGACCAATAGAAAGTTAGATATAGGTTTCATATGGCTCATATAGACTGGGAAAGAGAAAAAACTGACTTCTCACATCTGACACCATGGCCAGTGAGGAGTTAATATCAGACAGCTCAGCCTCTGTAAAGAGGCTGAACTCTAACTATGTATGTATTTGTTCTTAGCTCTTCCTTATCAAGGATTAGAGGCTTACTTTCTACAGGGGACAAACCAAGAAAAGGTGCCTGAGGACACAGATGCACCAATCAGCAGAGACAGAGCTATTTTTCCTTTGTTCTTATGTATGCCAGGCAGAGTGCTTAAGCTGACCTTTTTGACTTTGAAAGGGAAGGGAACTTGACAACTTCTTATTTGCATAGTTAGCATCAGTCTCACTCAGGAAGCTGCCATTATCTAATGAGAGACAAGGCTGTCTCTGAGCTGTGAGGTTAGGTGCCAGTGTCTAGACATGAAGGTTTTCAGTCCAGATTGTGAAAAGAAGACCCAAATAGTGAACCCTAGGCAGTGTAGTTTTTTAGTAAAGAGAAAAAAAAAAAAAAAAGAAATGTCATAGATATGATGTTTCTAAGGTATATCTGACAAAGCTTGGAGAATTTCCAAAGTGTATTATTTTTTCAGAGGTAGTTCCAAGGAAAAGAAAAAATAAAAAATCTGTATTTAACAGTTAGTTCCTGTTTTTATCAGCAAGGGACAACTTTATAACCTAATTACGCAAAACATATTTTCAGAAATCATCTTCTGTTTAATTAATATACAGAATAACGTTCTATCCAGGCAGATGAATTACGTTCACGGAAAGATAACTTCCCACCTGAAAACTAGAATGTAAAAGTTCAAAATTGTTCATTAGAGAACTAGGACTTCAAATGCAATACTTTCCTTTCTCACAAATACCAATATTATAGGTGCTTGTGGTCATGGTAGCAACCTCTAAGTACATCATACTTTTTTCCTTTTGTGATGTAGTATACCAAATTCTTCATTACTTTAATGCTTACCAGAAATACCAGAGCAGGTAAGTTCAACCAGTAAGAAGTAGGTAAATGAGCTTATCATGAAAAAAAAGAGAAAACAGGAATTCATTCTCAGCTCACATTTTTTTAATTAACAAATGGGCAAAATATGAGTAAGCTAACTGATACCGTCGAGATAATATTTCTAAGAAAGGAAAGTCTTGCAAAACATTTCTCATCTTTTCCAAAAGTATTTTCATCTAAAGCAGAAACTTAAAAGCCTTTCATCAAGACTCTTACGAGGAAAAAAAAAGCCCGATTTCTTTGCCGCAGTCGTATATTAATTTATCTTCACCTCCACTACCAGATACTGTCTGTACACTTTGCATCTTAAAAGGAGACTTCACAACCTCTGGGTATTAAAAATACTCCAGTCTTTCAGCAGAACATGATAGACTCTTTCTCTGTGTCCATTAAGCACAAAAGCCTCAACCAGGTATCCAGATCTCATCAATATACAAGTATTAAATAGATTATGAACCGATAGATTGTATCAAGAAACCCTGTCAGTGCTGCTGAGAACAACATCTATCAACAACTAGGAACTCTGTTCAATTTCTTTTTTTTGTGTACCATATGTGCTGCAGTTTAGGCACAATTCTAGGTTTGGTGCTTGAGTAGTCACACATATGTAATGCTATTTCTGGGATTATCAACTTCACAATAAAACTGAAAAATGGCTGTTTTAGAGAGGGAATCACTGTAAGTGAAGATCCCTTTGCACTTGAATGTAGTGCTGAAACCTGAGGAATAAAACTTCCTAGGCTGATATGAAGCCTTGTTTATATTAGTAAAGATGTGAAGCTACAAGGATCACTAACATAACCAAATGAATTACTAGAATGACCAAATACCCTAATCCTCAGGATTTATGGTCCTATATTCCATATGGCCATTGCAGGATAACCCCAGTTGGCAGCTCAGCCCCACCCAGCTACTTATTCTTTCCCAGTCACATGGGGGAAAGAATTGGAAAAGTGAGAAAAATTGTTCAAACAGTTTAATAGGTAAAACAAAAGCTGGGTATGCAAGAAAAGTAAAATAAGAATTCATTCATCACTTCCCATATGCAGGTGAGTGTTCAGCCATCCCCAGGAAAGCAGAGCCCAGTCACACATAACAACTACTTGTGATGAAAAACACCGCATCTGTGAATGCTTCCCCTTACCCCTTCTTTCCCCCATGTCTTATTGTTGAGCATGATGTTGCATAATACGAAGTATCCCTGTCATCAGTTGGGATCAGCTGTCCCAGCTGTGTTTCCTCGCAACTTCATGAGCTCCCTCAGCCTACTTTCTGGTGAGGAGGTGTGAGAAACAGAAAAAATCTTGATACTGTGCAAGCACTGCTCAGCAATGGCTAAAGAATTCATAAGTTACCAATGCTATTTTAATCACAGACCAGAAACACAATTCTCATACTATGAAGAAAAATATCTGTATCTTTGCCAAACCAGTACAGAGGTACAGAAGTGATATAATAATATAATTATTTTGTCACAGACAGACTCAAGGTTTTACAGCAGTGAATCAAAACTATTGAGGATAAAATTCCAAACACCTTCTTGGACTTTCTGTCTGCCTGAGTGAAGGGAGATGAAGGGAAGAGCAGTCAGTCTCCGGCTCCATGCTGGTATGTTTCCAGACCTCCTCTGTCTATCAGCAGGAGGATGAGGGAAAACAAAGACAGGGAGTGGGATAAATTTTCTCATTATTGAGGCTAATAAGATCATATAATCTCAACAGACCAGGTAGTGCCTGGGGGAGCTTCTCTACCATCACTGTCATTTTCATGTCTCTCTGCAGTTGCCTTTGACAGCTGCCCACTTAGCCTGGACCTACAGCTGCCCCTTGCCTTGGCAGATGTGCTCCATGCAAGTCATATGCCAGGTTTAGAAATTTCATCTGGGAATAGTCTCATTGTTAATAATATTTTTGAGTTATAATACAAGTTTGAAAAAAATAAATTATTTTGAATGATTATCAAATTAAAAAAGTTAAACTTGTTTATAGGATATAGAATATACCAATAACACAGTGGATACTGCAAAAAGACAAGTGTTCATAGTTGTTGATTCTCTGTTAAGGAGCACTCAGGTTTCCACTTGCCAGCTTGACAGGGAGTCATGAGAGGTGTGCTACCTTCTCAGAGCTGAGGTGAAAGGTGTTGCCGAGAGGGTGCCACTACTTATCAAGAGTGGAGACTGCTCTCCATTGCCTCTCTTTCATGGGGGCATGAATGACACTACAAGCTGGAACCTGGGCAGAGTCAAGGAAGACTACAAAGACCTGGCAGTACAAGCATAAAGTATTGGTGCCCAAGACATCTTTTCTTTCATTTTACCAGTTAGAGGAAAGTGTGCAGCTAGAAATAGATGTATAATGCAATTCAACTTCTTGCTTTGTGGCTGGTGTTGTCATGAGGGTTTTGGCTTTTATGGCAATAGGAGATTCTATGATGACTATAACCTGTTAGGAAGGGATGAGACCCACTCTTCTAGAAGAGGCAAGGGAATCTTTCACCTCAGGCTGGCCACCGTGGTGAGGTGGGCTTTAAACTGAAGGACTTGGGGGACAGGGTTCAAGGTGGCAATACTCGTGGCATTGCAACCAATCCAGGAATAAGTCAGACAAACAAGAGCACGTATGTTCCTTAGCTACCTCCCAACATGAGAACCAGAAGACCAACCATCTCGACCATATGCATACATGCGCATACAGGCTGGAGAACAAACAGGGAGAATTGGAGCTCTACACTCAACCAGAAAGTTATGATCTCATAGGATTAACTGAAACACAGTGGGACAACTCACTTGACTGGAGGGTCATCATGGATGGCTATACTGTTTCGTAAAGACAGGCAGAGAAGAACCTCCACGGTAAGGAGGACCTTGAATGTACATTTGTTGGAAAAAACAACTGAGTCGTTCACATGTCATCGATCGAGTTCCTGTAATACATAGAGGACTGCTTCCTCATGCAAATGTCAGATGTGCTAACTAGAAATGAGGTCCTGCTGGACTTGCTACTCACAAACCAAGAAAATCTACTTTGTATTATCTTGATTAATCTTGGCTGCAGTGATCACAATAATATGGAGTTTGGGATCCTGCTGAGCATGCTGAAAGTTTGTACTAAGACAAAAGTTTTAGATTTTAGAAGAGCAAATGCCAGCTCACTCAGAGCTTGTATGGGAGGGGTTCCATGGGAAGCTTTCATGGAAGATAAAGGAGCTAGTGTGCTGGGATTTTTTCAAGAACCTCTCCTGGAAACATAAACCCAGTTCATTCTCTTTACAAGCCAGGGAAATAGGTGGAGCAAATGACCTCCTTGGCTTAATTGTGAGCTTCTGAGTTTTCTCAAAACCAAAAGAGAAGCATATCAGAGATGGACAAGCAGATGAATACCTATTGAAAACTACAAAAGCATTTTTGATCTTTCTGAATAGTTACGGATAGTCCTGTTCTCCTTGACTCCCTCCCCACTGAAATAATTCTCACCTATTTCACCCACATGCTAAAGAAAAAAAGTTTCAAAAGTAATACAGGTAAATACAGTCTGGGTTCGGATAGTATGTGCAGGGGACTATGCAAGTGCTTAAGTAAACAGATAAGACTGCATGTGGCTAATTCTGAATGGAAAACTACACTTTTTTCTTGTTATAATTTCACTATCTCAAAACACTAATGAAAGATCTACAGCTAAACATAGTGTTATGAATTAGTCCAGTAACTGTTCCTGTTTCATTATGAGGGCTGAAGCCTTCAACAAATTTCATGGCAATTAACATTTTATGCAGAGCCATGAAGAAACAGTTGTTGGAAGAACCAACAGCCTTTCTAAAAGTCAGCACCTTTTGCCTGTCTTTATGAAACCACTGGAATATAGAATGACAAGATTGCTGCAAGAATTATATCCCTGTGTGATACTTAGCTAGGACATCTGGCCATTACAGGAACGAAACTGCTAACAGATGCAATAGCAATCTTCACCACTGCTCTTGGGTATGGTTCAATCATCCATTTCCATTTGGCAAATAAGACTCCTTCAGGGCAAGTGTTCTTTTAATAATAATATTTTCCCTTTGAATTTTCTCCAGAGATACTTGATCTAAGATATTGTTTTTGCAGCAGTGTGTACAGACCAGCGATTCTTTCTTGCTTTCTACCACGTTATCTTCTCAGTCCCTCTCTGACAAAGTTGCAAAGACAGCCTGTTCATGCATGAAACCTGTGCATCGATATAAATGTTCCCATTGGCAAACACTGAAATGTGATACTGTCTCAACAATATGATCCTGTGAAGCAGGAAAAAAGTGCAGCACTTCAATCAAAAGCTCTGCTCTTCACTGTCTCTGTGTTTCTCAGATTTTTATTGGCCAACCTTACTAACAACAGCAAACTTGAAACTGGGTTTTATTCCATCTTTTGCTTCTTTTGAACTCAGTAAACAATTCTGCCAGAGTGATCCTGCTGACAGCAAATGGCCTGAAAATATGTGACAGAGCTACATATGAAAAGAGGAACCCCAGCCCATTCTGGAGTGCACCCACCAATGATGCTACCTACTGCTACCACAGTAATGTAACTATGTCAGTAAAATGAGGCTGATTTCGACATCACCTATGTTAAGTAGTGCTTGGGAGGGCATACAATCAAAGAGAATACACTTCGGAATTGCTTGGAACATTTAATAGGCAGTGTGTTCTTCAGATGTGACTATGAAACTCTGCAATGTTTTTCATCAAACTACAGAGCCCTCCAACTATGAGTCTCTTCTTGGAAGAGTCACTTTCCACATTGTAAAATGTCTCTTTCAACCTGAGGCACACAAATGTTTGATACCTGTTTTACAACAAACCTCAGAACTACCTCCATTAAAGTAAGCCTGGCATGAAAAGAAAACCTCAACCTATTCATCTGCATAGCTGGAATTAGAAGAGTATGCTACATCACATGAAAATATGTGAGTGGAGTTTAATGATTTTAACAAAAAGAAGAGATACATCTGGTTTTGGAAGGAGTCCATGCTAAATTCCTCTATTCCACTAAAAACAGTGACAGAACTGAGATATTTATTATTTCAAAACAAAAGGTTAACTAAACCATTTCACAGGCTTAGTTTTCCTGATTCCTGCCACAAAATAGATTTATTGTATGTCCCAGAGTCATCTTCTGTGTTTCCTCAGCCCTGCCTGGTTCAGGCAGTCACCCTGGGGCACATTTGCAGCAGCAGAGGTGAGCTGTGCAGCAAAATATCCCCCAGGGTGGCCGTGTCCTTCAAAGAACATTGTCATCATCATTCTTTGTCATAAGAAGGTAAATTGCACTTAAAAACTTTTTAGGGGAGATTTAGGTTATGGTCATGTTACAAACATTTGTAATAAATATTTTGTTTCTTGAAACACAAAGGCATCTGTCATGTTTCACCACATTTCACAGTATAAGTTATTTTAACCCATAATAGCAAACATAAATACAGCATTAGTGAGTTGTAGACCTCTTATTCCCAGGATTTCTTCATGCATATTAGCACTCTGAGCTTGACTGCTGCTTCATTTTGTACATCTGGACCCAGACAACAGGTCACTGAGTTAGTTTCATGATATGTAAATATCCACTCTTATTTGGCAGCCAGACTAGGTTTTAATAAACACCACCTTTTTGAAACCTATGACCTACCACAAGATTACTAATAGTCATAATAAGCAGCTTAGAAAGCAGAGAGTAAATAAGCTCTGTAATTGGAAATGTTATGTATTCTGCCGGAAGAAAATGTGATTTTACCAATTACTTGTGTTATTGAACAGATTTCACTTCACAGGCCAGACAATATATTTGCAGAACAAATGTGCAGTAGTAGATAAGTGACAGTAGAAGATGATGCCAAATTGTTCATAGCAAAGTTTCAGGACGGAGCCAATTTCTGCTGTGTGCAATGGCTCTGATTCTCAAGAATAGTCAGTATAACTACACGCACAAAATAAGGTTAAACACTGACACAGTTTTTTTCAGAGCTGGGCAAAAAGTTATGCATAAAATAAGCACATATTTGCATAAAACAAATTACTAAAAATACTTACAATAGCGGCAGCTTTGCTTTCACTATTTCATCATAGCATAAATGAGCTGTTGTTTAATTCCAGTAAAAAGGTAAGTTTTTAGGTTTGTTCTTTTTTTGTT
The DNA here is from genome assembly GCA_013399855.1 of Oxyruncus cristatus. Classification (NCBI taxonomy): domain Eukaryota; kingdom Metazoa; phylum Chordata; class Aves; order Passeriformes; family Cotingidae; genus Oxyruncus; species Oxyruncus cristatus. The sequence continues at coordinate 992,680 of VXAY01000710.1, read as the reverse complement.
GTGTTTTGTTTTAAATTAAGATACTAGAGCATCTTTTATTATTTGGTTTGGTGCAATATTTAATCCCCGTTGTTTTCCAGTTGTACTGGAGATTTATCAACTTACAGGTCAAAACTTAACACTAACTTCAGGGATTTATTTTATTACTCCTGGGCTTACAATCTTTATCTTATTTCGCACTGGGTCTTCCCCAAACACAGCTTGAAATTGATGACAATTGAAGAGAACTTCTTGTGACAAATCTCTTGCTAAACACGCAAAAGAGCAGTACAGTGAAGATGTCAGAATTTATTTCTGTTACCAAAATTATGTCTGAAGTGCCTTCTGAAAATAACATTCACTGATTTAAAACTTTTGGAGAGAATTATATTAATGGACTTTACTTACCACCAAACCCCCTTAATGAATGGCCCGTTAGAGGATGAGGATGGTCACCTCACAAGCAGGGACAGAGGCAAGGCAGAACTGTTTAACACTTCCTTTGCCTCTGTCTTCAACACGAGTCATGAAGCAACAAAGATGGTGAAGGGCCTTGAGGGGAAGCCGTATGAGGAGCGGCTGAGGTCACTGGGTCTGTTCAGCCTGGAGAAGAGGAGACTGAGGGGAGACCTCATTGCAGTCTGCAATTTCCTTGTGAGAGGAAGAGGAGGGGCAGGCACTGATCTTTTCTTTGTGGTGACCAGTGACAGAACCCAAGGCAATGGCCTGAAGTTGTGTCAGGGGAGCCTTAGGGTGGATATTAGAAAAAAAGTTCTTCACCCAGAGGGTGATTGGGTGCTGGAACAGGCTCCCCAGGGAAGTGGTCATGGCACAGAGTTCAACAAGCGTTTGGACAATGCTCTCAGGCACATAGTGTGACTCTTGGGGACGGTCTTGTGCAGGGCCAGGAGTTAGATTCAATGATCCTTCTAGGTCCCTTCCAACTCAGCACATTCTGTGATTCTGTGAGTACTAATTATATTGCTTTGAAATGAACTAGGAGCTTGGGGATGTTGCATGAACTGTCAGAATTCATTTTGCTAAAACTTTGGTAAAATTTTAGACACCTAACAAAGATCTTTAAATTAGAAAGTTGATGTCTCTAGGATTCTTTTAAAGACAGTAGTAAGCAAGACTTCTGCTCTGAATTATCTTCTGGAGGACTCAGAGCCTTTTTGCTACTGCTGCATTGTGGGACAGACAGAATCCAGTCCCTTTGCTATTAAAACCAGAGAGATGGTTGGAGTTCAAGACTTCCACCTTTCAGGTTCCAGACATGGCCCTGTTACACACTTTAACCTGAGCTAGACAACCCTCCCGCTGTTTTCACGTCACTTCTAGTTCCTGTTCAGCGGCAGTAATCTCACAAGCAGCCTGACTTAACCACCAGTTTTCCACCTTTTATTATACATGGTTTTGTACTTGGCAGATACATAAAATGTATGTAGGCCTTTTCAGCCAAAAAAGCTTCCCCGTGAATTGAAATTGCTTCAGAGGGTGATGGCAGTGGCTAGCAAAGAATGAGAATGTTTAGAAGACTACTGTTGTCAGTGGTTGTCCCACATCACCACAGTACACACTGTTGCTTTAATGACCTTTTTTTCCAAAAGACCAAAATGAAGTAATGATTTCTATGTTAAATTCACAAGACTTGTGTTGCTATAGATGTCAGATATTAGACTGACAATGAATTCATCCACAGCTATTAAATCACTTTTAAGGCTGCAAAAACACAGTCCCTAGTAAACTGTCATTGTTAAGGTTCTTAATGGCCTTTTATAGTATATACTGTGTGGTATATAATGTGTAGAATAAAGGTTTCCCCCATGTATTTTGAATAATTATTCTTTACATAAAAAAATTTTCTTTCTTCTCCAAATCACCATTTATTCTATTGCCAAGGACGGTTTTCTTTAGAGTACAAGAATAATAATAGAAATCTATACTGTTGTGTTTCTGAAAGCTCTGATAAATTACCTAACACTTTCATAGAGGTGTGGTACACAACTATGATGGTAGAATAGCTGTTACTATCTTTTTTACCTTTCTCATAAGGGTTAGAGGGCCAAACATTTCCACAGGGAATGTAAGGGAAATATGGTTTACTTTTAAATTATCAGATAGTTTTCTAATTTAAATCCAAAGACAGTATAACATTTTTGAAAAACACCAAAGCCTCAATGTCTTTTCAGAGGTTATTTTTACAGTGGGGGCTATATCAACAAAAAGATGTTGGGATCCAATGTGGCCACTTAAATGCTTTGTGTCAAACTCGACAGACTAAACTGAGATGCAGTACTTTTTGTGTCCTCTTATTTCTGCCACAGGGCTTGCCTCAGCACAACTAATCCTTGCCAAACATAAGTAACTGCAGCTGCAGCTCTCACCTAACCTATTATGGTGAAAATATTGTTCATTTCAACTGTGGCACTTGAAGAGCATTCCTGAGAATCATCTGTCCAATAAATGTGAAAGAGAAGGGCATTCTTTACCCATAGCTTAATGGTCATCATTCAATTCCAGCTCCCTTTTTTTATTTCTCTCTTGTCTGGGGAGGCTTGATTCAACATCAACCTTCAAGCAGAAAAGTGACCTTCTTGCCAGGCTAGAAAAATCTAAAGGAGCACAATCTCTCTTGCTTGAAGAATTTCCATTTTGTACAAAACAAATATCAGTGACACAGGCACAGAACCCCAGGTATGAAAGTGTTACTTCTCTGTTGGAGCTCTAAGGTTACAGAAGCCTCCTTGTAGTGCTTTTTCCACAGATAATCAAAAGGGATTTTAAATGTAAAATTTTTATGCTGTCATAGAGAGTTTTTGACATTTTCAACAGAGAAAAAATGAAGATGACTAGGCCACATGGGAAAGCATTTTACAAAACATCCAGCTTGATTCCAGATAACTTACTGGCTTCCCAGGTAACAGAAAACCTTGCTGGTCCTGAGGGAGTTCCTCCTCCCTCAGCTTACCAGTCTATTCTCTGCTTTCCCCCTCAGCAGTAGGATCTCCTCTTGATCTTCACTTCTCTAGGCAGGACAAGTTCAGTTTCTCCTACCTCTCCATCATGTGCTAAGAAGTTGTATTAATTCTGGATAAAAATAGAAAACATCAAAGGAGATCAAGAGACAGTCTGAGAACTTTTGTTTATTACATATTCCTTCTGTCCCTTGTGCCCTGGGGAATGTTTTGCAAGTTCTCATATTCATATCCCTATAGACCTACATTTTAGAGATGATAAATGGATAACTTGCTCTTAGATTATCTCCATAAAACAGCTACTAATGCACAAGAGGGCAGTATGTCACAGGGAAATATAGCAGAGGAGTTATAAAGTACACTGCTGCTGTTTTTGGCATAAAGATTTTTTGGGGCTGATATACCAGCTCAGTTTTTTTAAATCCAGTCATTGAGCCAATTTAATGAGCCCAGGGAACTAAGCAAATTAACCATGTTTTCCTACAATTTTTCCAGACTTTACATCTTTATTGACTATACAGGCTTTTTATATACTATTTCACACTAATGCATATAGGGAATTCTGCCAGGAGTGACAATATTACAGTGCTCCTGCAAGCTGCAGCCAAAGTGTGATAATGGCAATGATTGACTCGGCAGCAAGTGCTGGCTCTGTTACTCCAAGGTCACCTCTCAGTTGCAGCAGACAAACTTCCAAAAGCTGGTGTTTCACCACTCTAAGGACTCTGGAATCAAGTTTTTCCTCCTATGTAATTTCAGGAGATGTAAGGTAGATTTGTGATGAATATGCAGATAGAGTATTTTAACTTACCTGGATTTTCATTGTGCCTGGGATTCAACATGACAAATTAATTTAGGTCATACTGCATTTTGAAGCCCCCTAAGACACCACACTATGTAATTATCATCATCTAGTCTACACAGTGTTCTGTTTTACATTACAAACACCTCTGTAGTGTAGTAATGCATTGTTAATATGTCTGAGTTTATGGTACGTAAGAGTTTCTGGTATATATATATATTCATGACCCACCACAAATGTGTTTGTGCTGCAGGTCTGGAGAACAATATTTGAATGCTGTCATAGTTCATTACCTTAAAGACCCTTGTAAACTCTTTAGCCACAGAATAAACCATCAGAGTACATCAACATTCCTCATTGTGTCTGAAAGTCTCTTCCACTGAGTCCAGTGACTGGGAGATTACAGGTCTACATACAGGTGCATTAAAACTGCAGTGAAAGAAAGCCTATTAGGTGTCTTCTCAAAATGTTGGGTCACACAAATATTGTTATTCAATGTACATTTTACTTACACCTGACTAAAAGGAATGAGTGTGCAAAGAAAACAAGCAGCCAGTGCTCTATATAAGAAAACCTTTACAGAAACCAATATTACAGAAGTGTAGAGCACTGCCATGCTGGGGGGAAAAAAAAAGACAAAAAATAACCTATGAAACATCACTAATTTGCTTTAAAGTGTCTTCTTCCCCAAGCTTCTCTCTTCATTGCATGTGGAGTTCTGACAAAAAAATAATGCTCTTACTGTTGTGCAAGACATTCATTATTTTGTACTTTTCAGTTCAAATTTTCCCTTAGCAGAAGACTATTGTGCCCAGACTCTCAACAGAGAGAAGGACAGTGAGGAGGGGAAAGGAAAAGCAAAGTCTGAATTTGTTCTGTTGTGTCTTAGGTGTTTGAGTTTCTGATCCCTCTTTCAGAAACAGACTGGAGGCAGTACAGCCACAAGATAACCCTCAGCAACTTCGGTAAGGCTATCTTGTGGAACACTAATTCAAAAATGTGTTTGAAAACATATTTGAAAGTATGTTCTTCAGCAAGAACAGTCATTGAAATTGCAATCTTCCCTTCCACACAACCCTTTCCAGAGGATAAATCCTCCACGCGATAAAATAATTTGTAAGATGCAGTCACTGAAGTGCATATTGTTCATCATATCATAGTATCTTGCAAAATAGAAAGAATAAACCATCCAGCAAATAGATATGCTGAAAATGAGAATTAGCTTGCATTCTTAGGTACCATGAAGCTGAAAAAAACTATTGTCTCAAATTTCCTACTTCATTCCCAGGGGCTGGGAAATTTCTAACCTGGGCTGAAAAACCACTTAAGCTAAATAAATGGAATCAGTCTCTGAATGCTTAGAAATATAACTCAGCCACCAGTTGAAACACATGCCAGGTAATGCTGAGGTAGTTTAAATGAAACTTTTTTTTTTATTATTTTAAATGACAATTTTCATTTCTACATGCTTTTAATTAATTAAGTGCATGCTGTTCATTTGCAAATATTTTCAAACTTGATACTATGAATTATTCTTGTTATGGATATTCCTTCGCTCAAGAGGTAATTAGAACTCTCACTCTAATCACATTATCTACCACACAGTACAAAACTGTCATCTTCATATCATACTTCCAGTATAGAATCCTCTGAATAATCTCCACTTGGGATACTCTGGGTAATCTGAATTACAGTTTTTCAATGCTTCATTTCTTTGTCTTCAGAGAAACTGCTTTGAATTCAGTCTTAGGTTTATTTCTGGTGTGTGAGACCATATATGTTTCTGATAAATCTAAAAACATGATCACTTCTAAGTTTTCAAGATCTATTCTCAAGTTGACAGAAAACCCAATCAAAACCCACACCCAAGCGTTTTCTTCCATCTCATTAATTTGTGTTCAAACCTGGATGCAAATTTAGCAGCATTTATCTTAGCTTCACCTACCTCAATTTTAATAGAGAAAAAACCATGATATCCAATCATGTGCTCATTGTGCAAAAATATTCAATACAACATGTAACCTTTCGTGTATTAGTAGCAAATGCTCCATGTAACTGTAATGTAAATGTCAGTCAGCTAGAGGGCATGAAAATGCTGTTACACTGTAACTGAATATAAGCTTGAGCATGTTTCTATGGTTGCCAGTGGAATTGTCTTCTTTTTGCACACATATATTATAAATCACTTATTACTGGATAACTAAGGTATCTCATTTATAATGAAATTTTAAAATATTTAAAAAATATATTGGAACATCTATAATTTTATTTGTGTAAGTAATTTTAGAATATACGTGTTTTCAATGCAATTTTTTAATTGTAGTACTAAAAATTGTCTGACATTAAATATTTCAGAAATGCTGACATACTCCTACTGTCCAGCTCCAAGGTTCCACTTCCAGTCTTCCTCCTCACAGTTATCGGCATTGATAGCCCCAAGGCATTAGGCCAGTGGCAATCTCAAAACACTGAAAGGTGTGTGGGATCTCTGAGGAATCTTGGAGCCCAGGCACATGCTGGGATCATCCCAGCAGCTCACTTGTGAGACATTTGACTCGGTGTCAGATGAAGTCAATACAGCCACGCAGACCTGTTCTGTTTCGTCAAGGTTCCTAATAGAATTGCACTGACACCATCAGCTACCTGTGCCTTTTGGACAAGAAAACAGTTTCTGAGTCACCTGTAGTTGAAACAGTGCACTCATACCAGCTGTAGCAGATTGTCTCCCTGGGTAGCCAAAGCAGAGTTGAGTCTTGGATCTGGCTTTACAGTCATGATTCTTCATTGCCTGGAAGAAAAATGTTCTCAGACTTAGCCTTCATTTCTTTGGATTTTTTCAGTCATGTCCAAATGGTTGTTATCATTTGAGTTTTCTGATCAATCATCCTTTGATTTTGTGCTGGGCTTAGTGCAAAGATTTCATAGAGCATCTCGAAAGTCTTATAATGCATATACATTGCACGGATATACATACAAAAATCTTATTATTTCCTGTTCCAAAAATCTAATCTTTTTACATATAACTTGATCTTTTCCTGACTAAGATTATTACTTTGAGAAAAATTTCTTTAGTTTATGACTTTATTCAATTTATTCCATGTTCCAAACATTTTCAGCTTAATCAATTCTGCGCTCACGTGCGCGCACACACACACACACACATTAGCTTTTTTTCAAAAATAGACAATGTTATATTTACTGCAAGGGACTGCTCAGGAAAACAGAAAAATTATTCCAATTTTGTTTTTACAATCCGTATTCTACAAAAAGCAGAATAGCCCCGGATAATAATGGTAGGTCCAAAACTGGTATCTCCAAAACAGTGTCTGGTATGTCCAAAACAGTGCCTCTGCACAGATTTCCTTGCCCTCTGAACAATGGAAAAACAACAGCTGAAGAGATGCAGAGTATTCCATGTTTCTTTCCCCAAACTGAGCAGTTTCTAGTGAACATGATGAGAGTTCAGGTTGGGGCAGTACTAGTACGAAAGTTCTGCAAAGTTCACTTTCACTTAGCCTTCATCTATTTGCAAAGCAATATAGTGTAACTGGCTGCTTGCATTGTATCATTCCTGGGGTCTTTGTATTCAGAATTGACAAATGGAAAATGCCTCAATCACATGGCACAGGCTGTTCCCTAACAAAGGGTTTGAAAAAAGTTTGCTCATTCTGTGCAACTACCTCAACAATCATGTACTCAATAGCCAGCAGTCTATGAAAATGGCAAGATGCATGAATTTCTCAGTAAGGTTGCCACAGAGAAATGTAAATCTCTCTACTCTGGACATCATTCTTCTGTAAGAGACTATGTGGGGGTTTTTTGGGACTTCTTCTGATACAGTTTCATTGGTGCAACAATATTTCAAAATCCTACCCCATTGCTCATTTTCTTTTTCTTCAATATTTTGTGGCTATGCTTATTTAATGTGGGGTTACAGAGAACTGAGCAACTCCTACAGTTTCTCCCACAATTTTGTCTTCTCTTGTATTTATTCAGTTCACAGCTCTTTAAGTGAAACTGAAAAACCTAGTGCGAGACTAAAGACAGTCAGCTGTGACAATGAAAAAAAAAAAGTCAGGGCATGTTTTATTGAAGCTCATCTTATTACTTTTTAACCAATTGTAGCTCTTGTTTTCTATGCACCCTGATACAAATGCCTATTGTAACCAATATTTAAAAGATTAGTGCAGTTTATTAGAATTAGTACTCACTACCACAAATATGTGTTATTGTGTTTTACAAAGACAATTGAGTTACCAAAAAGGATTTTGCAAGGAGTCAGAATGAAAAAGTCATGTGTCGATTTGTAAAGACTCCAATCCAGCTCCTAGAGTATATTCTGTTATACACATTGACCTGCTCAGGGGAGAGGAATAATTACTTTTTTGACTTTGTCTCCGAACAAAGTGACTAGCATAGGATATGCTTAGGATAAAAGGCATTTTGGTGGTGTCCACAAAATGCCAATGTAAAACTGAGTCCTACAGTCAGAAAGGCCCAATAAATTACCTGGTGATTATTGCTGTCCACACATCCTTCTCCTGAATCCAAGGAAACTCTCCAGTGTGGAAACCAGATGGGTTTTATCAGAAGAGATGCTCAGACACTGAAATGGGACTGAAGAAAAAAGACACACCTTTATCATTACCATATATTCATATTCGAGTACAATTCCTGTGCTAGTGTATAGGCACAGACAAATACTTTGTCACTGGAACGTATCACACAGCAGGATAATTTGCTCTAAAAAACACAACAGAAAAATCAAGTAATTGAAGGCTGATGAAAGGAATGGAAATTGTATAAATCCCATAATTTCAGCGGGAAATGCATTGAACTAAGAGAGAATTGTGACTAAGGAAGAAGTTCATCATTCAAATATATTTGTTTTACCTTGTATACATATTTTATTTTTATTATCAATTTTATATTTTAAAAGATGCAGTAATGTGCTTTCAGAAAAAAAAAAAGACAATTAAATCTTCTGAATATTCTATTGCAGAAAACAAAATGAAAAACTGGTCAGGGGATAGCTTTTGAATTTCAAAAATAGCTCATGAATTTGCAAATGTGCCTGCTTAGTGCAGATAGCAGCAACACCTCCACAGACATCATGCTCTATAATGCACTTCGACATGGTTACTTGAGAGGTAGTAAATGAGCTGCAGTCCTCGTCCCCTATGTTTGATCAAAAGCAAACAGTCATAACTGTGCCAGGATTAATTCACAAAAAAAGGCATGGAGGAAACTAATGCAAGTGTATTGCACCTCTAAAGGGATACCAGAACCTTTCTAGGACAGCAGCCTTTGCATAGCAAATAATCCACAGGCTGAAAACCAATTTAAGGAAATAGGAAGCATCTATCATTTGCACCAGCTGGGCTGCGTGTGCTGGCACAAGAACATTTTCAATTTGAACAGCTATTAGCAGGATGTCAAAATAGACTTTATTTCAGAATCTTCAGGACTTATGACTGTATTTTACAATAAAAAGTACAGTTAGAAGTTGAATCTTTCTCCATACAGAAAAAGATTAATAGCCCTATTCAGCTAGCCTTTTGCTTTACTCGTTATGTTTGGATTAAGCATTAAAATATAGAGCTTCTGAACTATAGCTCCAAAGTACAACAGAAAAATCTCAGATGTGTCTCCCACCAGCTTCAGTGAGAGGCAATGTCTGCCTTTTCTTTTATAATATAATACTGGACTTTAAAGGTCACCACTTTTTTTGGGGGGGTTTTTTGTTTTTTTTTTTTTTTTTAGTTCTGGTTTCTTTTAAAACCCATATTTCTTTCTTTTTAAAACAGGTTAATCAGACTGTAAACAAAACAATTCAACATTTTCAGAATAGCAAAATGAAAACATGTGAAAGTACATTTAAAAATAATTAGATTTATTTTGAATAGTCTTTTATTTAACTTTGGCCACTGTGAGAACTTCTGGAATTACTTCTAAAAGCAAAATGAAAACAATAAATAACATTTTTAATACTTATTGTCACAGACCTGTTTAGTTGGTCTCATAACTGATAACACAATAATAATATAGATAAATATAGAATTTAGTCTGTATACAAGAATGATTTGTTGGTCCTGCAAGCTGATCCACGTGAGTGTCATGGGAGTTACACATGTATACAGGTGTTTTTCAAAACTCAGCTGTGCTTCCCAGGTCCCACAACACTAATTTCCTTTACAGCATGTAATAGAAGTCTATTATTTCGGGAAAAAAAGGGTCATTAATTACTAAAATAATATTACTTGCTTTAAAATATTTGATACATCTTTTAAAGTTCCAGTTGCTAGAGATCTGTGATTATGAAACGGTTTGGTCTTTCCTTGAGAAACATGCTTTCCTTAACATCCATGGTTAAAGAAAAGCTTGTACGTATGACTTGACTGCATGCTGACAGCTCAACACCAATCGCTTTCCAGGCTGCCCAGCCCCAACTCTCTCCACTTGTCTTCATAGGAGAGGTTTTCCAGCTCTGTGATCAACTTGATGGCCCTCTCTGGGGACTAGACAGGCTAAAGGCCTGGGAAAGAGCCAGACCTTAACAACAGGTTTGGGCTAAGCAGAGCACAGAGTAACTCATTACAGGAATGGAGCTGCTACCCCGAGAGCCTGCCAGGTCCCCAGGTAACAGCCAGCAGGCAATTAGATGCTGCAGTCACAGGTTTTGCCTTATAAGGAATGTTTTCATGTTTGTGTAAGGTTATAAAAGGGCTGCGTCCTTTCAATAAAGTTGTTTCAGTTCCCCCTATGCTGCTGAGTCCATGACCCTTGCTACGTCACTGGACTTGTTCCAGTAAGTCAATGTATTTCTTATTTTGGAGGCCCCAGAGGCAGCACCGGGAATGCTGCCTCTGGGGCCTCCAACATAAGAAAGAGTGAAGTAAAGGGGGAGAATCATCTCCTTTGACTTGCTGGCCATATTTCTTTTGATGCAACCCCAGAGGTGGTTCACTTTCTGGGCAGTGAGCACACATTGCCAAATCATGTTGACCTTTTTATCCACAAACACCCCCAAGTCTCTCTCCGCAGTTCTAGTCTGTATACATTCTCTGCCCAGCCTGTACTCTCCAGCCTGTCCAGGCCCCTCTGGTTGGCATCCCTTCCCTCCAGCGTGTTGACCACACTACACAGCTTAGTGTCACCGACAAACTTGCTGAGGGTGCGCTCAGTCCCACTGTCCGTGTCACTGACAAAGAAGTTAAACTATTCCAAATAGTGACCCCTGAGGAACACCACTCGTCACTGCTGGACATTGTGCTGCTGATCACAAGTCTTTGAGTGTGACCATCCAGACAATTCCTTGTCTACCAAGTGATCCATCATCAGTCCATGTCTCTCCATGCAGGACAGTGGCAAATGCTTTAGCATAGTTTCCAGGAGGATTTGCTCCATGATCTTGCTGACACTGAGATGAGATTGACTAGCCTGTAGTTCCCTGGGTCTGTCTTATTTTCCTTTTTAAAAATGGGGGTTATATTTCCCCTTTTCCAGTCAGTGGGATATATCTCATCAGGTCCCATGGATTTGTGTACCTTCAGGTTCCTTAGATGATCTTGAACCCAGTCTTTTATAGTAGAAAAATATATTATACATATATATATGCAAATATAATATTTTTAGCATTTTGACAATTTTAAGCTAAACTCTCAAAGTATTGTCCTTAATTTCATTTCCAGCTCTTGGTATCATTAAGCAATGTGGCAACAAGAAGCCCTAATCTTAACTCATTAATAGTATAATTTAAAAAAAAAAATAGAATATTTAAATAATTTTTTCCCACAGTACTCTTCTCTGTTAAATGGAGAGGTAGTTAAGTTACATGTCTTGTGGACTGATATTGGGTTCATACTATTGGTCTTCAGCATCTCATTCCCCTATTCTGTCCTGCAACATGGGTTATTCACTACCTTCAGGAAATCTAGATAATTTAATGAAAGAAAAAATAAGAATAAGAGAAAAAAAAAGAAGAAAAATTATGAATACATCATCTGAGAAAAACTAACTTCTTGAAAAACTAACTAACTGATTCGGATGAAGGTTAAAAGGATTTTAAATGAATAGAAATTAAAAAAAAAAAGACCTTAGTTTTATTAATGGGAACTGACTGAAAAGAAAGAAGAAAAAGTCAGCCAAACTACTTTTTTTACTATGAAACTTGCCAGAAACCACATATTACTGTGAGAAGCATTTTCTTGCAGACTTTTGGTATTTTATGCTTTTAATAATGCATACTTATTGCTTGGCATTTAATTCCATATAAGGAAGCAATAAAGCAGCAATTTTTGGTTTTGCTTTCAACTCATTGTTTAGGCTGTCAGTCCCTACCCTGTATGTGATCCATTATCCAAACACTATTCTGAACAGTGAGTGATGAGTTTGGCTACAGGTTCTCTGTGGTGTTTATCCCTGTTTATAGTCCAAGACCTTTCACAAGTAGTATTGATTTGCACAGTACCTACTAGGGTGTGAAACATTATTTCCCACATTAGTAGTATTCCCCACATTATTAGTTTTAAGTTCATTAAGATCATTTTCACTTCCAGCTGAAGTGCATATACACTAATGCACACAGTTTGGGAAATAAGCAAGAGGAGCTGGAAGCCATCGTGCAGCAGGAAACCTACAACAGTCACCACCACAGAAATGTAGTGGGATGACTCGCGTGACTGGAATGCTGCAATGGATGGCTACCTGCTCTTCAGATGAGTTGGGCATAGGAGAGGTGGAGGTGTGGCTCTTGACTCTCTAGAGCTTGAGATCAGTGACGATAAGGTTGAGGTGCTTATGGATCAGAATCAGGGGAAAGGCCAACAAGGCTGACATCCTGGTGGCAGTCTGTTATAAACCACGCAACCAGAATGAAGAGGGTGATGCATTATTCTAAAAGCAGCTGGTGGAGGTTTCAAAATCACCAGCCCTTGTTCTTGTGGGTGACTTTAACCTGCTGGTTGTCTGCTGGGAACTCAACACAGTGGAAAAGAGGAAGTCTAGGAGATTCCTAGAGGGTATGGAGGATAATTTCCTGTTGCAGCAGATAAATGAACCTACCATGGCTGGGTTCCCATTAGACCTGCTGTTTACAACACCTCTGTCCTGGACCTCTGGAGGGTAGACTTTGGCCTATTCAGGAGGCTGGTTCCGAGTGCGCACTGGGAAACAGCCCTTAAAAACAAAGGGGTCCAGGAAGGATAAAGAAATATCGAAGGTGCAGGAGCGTGCTATCCCTATGTGCTGAAAGGTGAGCTGGTGGGGAAGACAACTGTCCTGGCTAAATAGGAAGATTTTGCAGGAAATTAGGGGAAAAAAAGAGAGTCTATCACCTTTGGAAAAAAGGGCAGGCAACTCATGAAGTGTTTAGGAATGTCGCTAGGTCATATAGAAAGAAAATTAGAGAGGCAAAAGCACAATTTGGACTTAATCTGGCCATTTTTGTTAAGTACAGCAAAAAGTGTTTTTATAAATAAGAAGTTAGAGACCTGCTGAGCCACTTGGATCCTTGCAGGTCTATGGGATCAGATGGGATCCATCCTAGTGTGATGAGGGAACCGGCAGAAGAGCTTGCCAAACCGCTCTCTATCATTCATCACCAGTCCTGGCTCACCGAGAAGGTCCCAGATGATTGGAAACTGGCCACACCTGGAGTGTTGTGTCCAGTTCTGGGGCCCTCAGTTTAGGAAGGACACTGAGGTGCTGGAGAGTGTCCAAAGAAGGGCAGTGAGGTTGGTGAAGGGACTGGAGCACAGGTCTTACGAGAAGAGGCTGAGGGAGCTGGGGTTGTTTAGCCTGGAGAAGAGGAGGCTCAGGGGAGACCTCATCACTCTCTACAACTCCCTGAAAGCAGGTTGTAGCCAGGTGGGGGTTGGTCTCTTCTTCTGGGCAACCAGCAGTAGGACAAGAAGGCACAGTCTTAAGCTGTGCCAGGGGAGGTTTAGGTTAGACATTAGAAGAAATTCTTTATAGAGAGGGTGATCAGACATTGGAATGGGCTGCCCAGGGAGGTGATGGAGTCACCATCTCTGGAGGTATTTAAGAAGAGACTGTGGCACTTTGAAGAGGATGTGGCTCTTAGTGCCATGGTCTAGGTGACAGGGTGATGTTGGGTCATGGGTTGGACTCGATGATCTCAGAGGTCTTTTCCAACCTGGTTGATTCTGTAATTCTGTAATTGGAAAATTTATGGGAGCTGAGTTTTTGACTGGCAAAACATTTTCTAACACGTCCTGTGGTTGAAGCACAGCTTTATCAGTGTATACTTGGAAAAGTGCAACTCAGGGCATTAGAAAGAAATGCATCAGATGAAATACAGACAGAATTGTACTCACATCAGATGAAGTAATGGGGAGAGAATCACATTCCCCAAGGAAACCTTTACCTGAGCCCTGCAGCCATCTTCTCTCATTCTTCACCCACTGTGTCTGAAAGGGTAAAAAGATGAATGTAAGTTCCACAGAGTTAGGTCTGCAATACTATCGTGACTGGAACTAAGCCAGAGATCTGTGGAGAAATACAGAATCACAAACCTAAGAGAGTGAGTTACAAGTACATAAATAGACTGCAGCTAAAGAGACTGGCCCTTCCAAACTCTCAAAAGCCTGATGTTGCAAATTTAGGTTCTATGTACACGTACAGATACACACACATACATGTTATCTACATGTTTATATCTAACTTGCATACTCACAAAATCATCTCAAAAATACAGACCCAAAGGTACTTGTCTTGCTCTGCTCTGCCCTAGTGCTGCCTCACCATGAAGACTGTGTGCAGTTTTGGGCACTGCAATATAAGAAAGATATTAAACTCTTAGAGAGTGTCCAAAGGGGTCAACAAAGGCGGTGAAGGGCCTTGAGGGGAAGCTGTGTGGGGAGTGGCTGAGGTCACTTGGTCTGTTCAGCCTGGAGAAGAGGAGACTGAGGGGAGATTTCATTGCGTCTACAACTTCCTCGTGAAGGGAAGAGGAGGGGCAGGCACTGATCTCTTCACTGTGGTGATCAGTGGCAGGATCCAAGGGAATGGTCTGAAGTTTTGTCTGAGGAACAGGCTCCCCAGGGAAGTGGTCACAGCACCAAGCCTGCCAGACTTCAAGAAGCATTTCGATGATACACTCAGGCACATGGTGTGACTCTTGGGGATGGTCCTGTGCATGGCTAAGGCTGGGACTTGGTGATCTCTGTGGGTCTCTTCCAGCTCAGCATATTCAGTGGTTCTGTGATTCTCTATTAACAAAATTACAATTTGTTTACTGGTATAAGCATCTTTCATCTACTTTAACACAGGTGATGAAGAATATCACATCCAATTAAAACTGAAATGAGAATTTGATCAGAGAAAATGTGACCGTGTATTACAATCAAGCCTGTTGAAGATGTCAGTCTTGCTTTTACAAAATGCATACTGAGATCTCCCCAAAAAACAGATGTGGTCAGAAGCTAACTTGAATCTCCTGCCTAAATGCTACCTACATATCTTACCATTAATATCAAGGTCTACAGTGAAAATATTTAAGCAATTGAATAGGAAAAGCCTAAAAGAAACTGAGAGAGCAAGCAAAAAAAATTGAAATATTTTTTATGTTTAACATTTGATCTATACCTTACAGGGGTGTATTGTTTAATTTCTGTCAGAATTTGCTTATTGATCTATAATATATAAATTGCAATTTTATATAGTATACAAATGTAGAGTTTTCTTTTGCTTCTGCACAGTCAGCTAGGAGGATGAAGCTCAGCTAATCAAGGTAACTTAAGCTAAATTTTCCACTCATATACATTACAGCAAACACAGTCACTCACCAAAGATAATACAGATGTGTTTTTAATCATGGACATAGTTAATTAAAATGTGTGGGCTTAGTCCTATAAATCCGGACGTGATTTACGCTGACGGATTTGAATTACTGCCTTCTCCTAAAAAGCAAGATCTGCTTTATGAAAACAGCAGGTTGCCACTGACAAGTAAAAATCGAGAATCCATGAACTCAGTAAGTATTATTTGAGAAAATCATCCACCATCAGCTACAGAGCTGTATGAGGTAGAAATATAACCCCTTAAGTATATTTCCAAAAATAGCTTTAAAGTGTTATCTTGTTAAATTTGAACATCATTGGTAGAAAGGACACTTTTTTTTTTTCTCTTGACTCTTTTATGCATTCTAACAGAAAGAGGAAAAATAGATTTCAGCAAAGGTACCTACTGTTCCAATCACTTGCAAAACAGTAGGATTTATTTTAATGGACACGATTTAAAGTAGACCTTTACCAAGCACAACCTTCTATTTAAAACTGAAAAATATAACGAAGTAATTCTGTTAAAATATAACTAAGTAAAATGCATAAAATAAGAGCACAGAGTTCAAATATTTAAACTTAAGAATAATTCTTTAATGCAATATTTTATCAGGTAATTAATCTTGTTTTACTCAGAAAATGAAAAAAAAACAATCCCAGCCACTGAATCACTCATTTCTGAACACTTGATAATTTAAAATAAAGCTAATAGCAACTGAATTTAATCTTTTGGCATTCACTAACTCCCCTTACTTTCATTCACAGGAGTTAAAGATATGGTACACCTGATCAAAGGTGAGAACCACATGTTTCATTGCAGGGTTAATCGGTTTTAAACAGATATATAACTATAGGTTTATACTAGATCATTGACTAGTTCTAAAACTTGATACAAAACACTGTAGGAAATAAATGTACAAGACTGTCAGACTTAGTTAAAATAATCAACAATTACTCATTAAAACTTATATGTGTGATTTAAGTAATCTGAACCATATAAAAAATAAAGAAATAATCCTTTTATTGATTGGAATTTTGTCTATTTACTTTCATTTTAAATAACAAAATTTAAGATTTTGTCTATTTACTTTAAAAAAGTGACTAAAGCTGATCACACAGTATCAGGGGTTCAGAAAGAAGTTAGTTTCTTTGGCTAAAGGGCAAATACATAAGAAGCAAAGCAATGGAAATTTTCCTAATCTGCCATGTACCTCAACTCCTGAAGGCCTGCCGATGTTATTAAGATCTTCACCTTACGTGTTAGTTGAGATAAAAAAATTTAAAAAAATTGGCTTCAGAAAATCTTGTAGATCAAAATGTCTAGCTCACTACTTTTGACCCACTAGGTAATATTAGGCATGGATACACACAAATTCAAACACGTGTTCTAGAGCCATGTAATGTATCCCACTGCACATAGGGTAAGGTAAAGGTATTTAATATGAATGCATAAGCTTAAATCTTATATCTTTCTCTTGCTCTTCTTATTCGGAGATAGAATTCAAAATACTAATTAATCAAAAACTCCTCCATGTAGTGCAGAAAAAAGCAGTCTAGCAATTTCTTTCTGAGAATTTTTACACTTGAAGTTTTTACATTCATGTTCCCTATTATGTGTGAACAAAATAAGGAAAGTAGAGAAAAATAACATGCTAATGCTGCTAGGCATGGAGTCACATCCATGTTTTATACTTTTGCAATATAACTGTTCAGTAACAATCACAATGAACTTAAGAAGTCAGTTTTGATTAAGGGGAACTGTCAACTTCAGACCCTACTTACAATGTTCTGTGACATAGTCCAAGATTATTCAGAAGTGTGACAAGCCAGTCAATTTTACTTTTTTTTTCCCCCCTCCTCTTTGATCTTTATATTTTTCATTCCTCCTCATTTTCAAGAAGCCTTAGAGAGATGTATTTCAGAGTAACTTCAATAGATTTTTTTACTGTGCCATGTACTGAAGTGACATTTTGTAGCAGTCCTCAAGGAAAGGTCACTTACAATCTAATTTAGTTCATGATGTAATGAGTACATTTCAGGAGCCAGTACAAGGATAATGATGATGTGAAATCCAGTTTGATTGAATCTATTTAAGTGAACAGCTAATAGAAAAGAGGTCAGGAGTCTTGGAACTATTAATGATATGGATGAAAAGGATATTGAGGTTACCGGCCTCAAGAGAGATATATCATAGCTCCATCATTTCTGTTTTTCAGAACTGTTATGAATGCCCATTCAACTGTATTTACACTATTAAGAAATATTACCTATATTCTAACTCAAGTCTGCTTTCCTGGAACACCATTGCTTCTTAAGCTATTATGAAACACTTTAATCCTTTGTTCTTTGTATTATCTTTTTATATATTTGAAAGTCATCATCATGTTTTCTCTGATTTTCTTTGCTACAATAAATGTAGCAAACATTTGCTTACATTCTGTTGCCCTTCAGTTCCATGCTTCTTTCTGCTCATGTCAGACCTCTCTTCATGCAAGAGAGAACAAGAATGCAAGCAATATTGAAAATTATTACTTTTTCATAACAAAAGTAGCAAAAAGATTTTTGGACTTGATGAACAATATTGTTATTTGCCTGGAAAACTAAAGAATAGAAAAAAAATAATAGGAACTTTACAATTTGTTTTATAGTGAAGGAGATGATGATGAGGAGAGTGCTGGGGAATGAAGGATGTCTAAGCAATATTAAGCAAAAGAGATAAGGATCAGGTGGCAGCACACACTAGCACTGATAGCTGGAATGTTGCATAGGCTTGGGCGAAAGGAACTGTCCCAGAAAAACTGAATTATTACCAGAGAAAGGAAATTGGTCAACTAAGCTATCAGAAAAAAAGAACAAGCAAAACAGGTAATAAATCTGCCAGTAGAACTACTTTGGGAGAAAATTGCATACATTTGAAAAAAATTGTTACTTTGTGCAGGAAAAAAAAAAAATGTTCAAATGTAAAAAATACTCCAAATATTTCATCTTTCACATTTCTGATCATGGTAAAGCTTTAGCTATGATGCTTCCTAGCCATATATTCTTCTTCTGGTCAAATATCTGGGGCAGTTTTTTAAAAAAACTTCATTTAAAAACAAACTTTCATGGCAAGCTCAAGAAAAAACATTTTATGAAGACAACATGGCTCTTTGGATTAGTGTTAAAAAAGTGTTATTTTGAAGAGTTGATATGCTTCCAATATCTTAAGAAAAATTCCCTGTTCAGTGTCTCAGGTTCTTCTATATGGCTACAATCAAAAATGCAAAAGCTGGACAGCTGCACTAGCCTTTTGTTCTTTTGGCTAACCAGACAACCTGCATGCACATGAAGGCGTCTTTGGATCAAACCAACAGTTATCGCAGAAATATTCCTGCCTCCTCTTGTACATTTACCAAGCTGCTGGTTTTTCAATTTGCTGACATAGGAGATAAATCTTTCCCAAAAGTACACAACCAGGCAGTAATTGGCTTCTAATAATAGAACAAACCACAGAGGTTTCTTGCTGCTTAGCCTTGCTTTACAGGAGACAGCAGAAAGTTAGCCACCTGATAAATCATGGAAGTTTGGGCTGGAAAAGACCTCTGACATCATCACGTCCAACCGTTAACCCAGCAGAACCATGTTCACCACTAAACCATGCCCCCAGCTGCCACATCCTCATGCTTTTTGAACACTTCCAGGGATGGTGATTCCACTGCTTCTCTGGGCAGCCTGTTCCAATTCCTGCCCGCTCTTTTCAGTGAAAATTTTTTTCTAATATCCAACCTGAACTGCCCTGGTGCAATTAGAGTCCATTTCATCTTGCCTTGTCACTTGTTACCTGAGAGATTATCCCTGACCTTGCTACAACCTCCTTTCAGGTAGTTGCAGACAGCAATAAGATCCCCCCTGAGCCTCCTTTTCTCCAGGCTGAACAACCCCAGCTCCCTCAGCTGCTCCACATAAGACTTGTGCTCCAGACACTTCTTTTTTGCCCCTCTCTGGACATGCTCCAACATGAAAATGTCCTTCTTGTAAATATGCATCCAAAGTACTGAAAAAGGAGTAATAGTTAAAAAAAAAATGATGCAAGCCATAAGGATATGGTTGTCTATGCTCTAACATAGTGTTGGGTTTTTTTTTAGTCACAGTATTATGACAATGTCAGGGATAAAAATCCCTACAACTAGCTCATGCAGTATTTTTCAGTTTGCAGCTTGGTCAGATGTGTTTTCTACAGCATACAAGAACTCAGTTTCATTTCTAAAAAGCCAGTTAAATAATGTAAAGATTTCTATGTAAAGATTTTCTGTTCCAGTATACACATTTCTTGGAACCAGAGCTGAAATTCAAAGATCTATTTTTAACATCAGGCATGTATCAGCTAATGCAGCATATACTTCAAGACATCAAAGAAGTAAGGAACAATTTTTTTTTTTTTTTATTAACAAGGGAGTTGATCCACTCCTAATTTTCCACATTATACTTTCTTCCAGTTCTCTTCCCACCTTTAACAGTATCCTCCCCAAGCCCATTTTTTAAGTCTACTTGATGTAGATACACATCAGGATTTCTGTATCTCTGTTGTAGACACCAGTGCCAGAGTTATCCAGTACTTACTAGTCACGTGCAGTAAAAGGACCAATATAGTCATGAGTACTTTTTTCCTGCTTCACCAAGAGTTCTCTAATGACTTCTAGTTCTGAAATGAAGTCACGTGTCATCAAAGAGAAGAACCAGAATAAAGGAAAGATAACTTTCTCATCTGCAGAAGGGCTTTCTTTGTCCTGTGACTAGTGTAGTGATCTAGAGTAGAAAAATTATTTGAATTTTCCTGTATCTCTATATGGACAACACAGAACAGGAAAAAAACCTAAACAACCTCTTCCTTCCCTTAAAGCAAGCAGGGGAGCTACAGCTGAGAATAAGACCTAAGCCAGAGGTAGTTTCAGCCCAGAATCATGATGTTTTGCTGAGTAATATCCACTGTCCTCCTGGAAAGGACACAGGGAAGAATTACAGTGTATGTTACTGTTCTCATCCTAACACCATTTATTCCATAATACTGAAGGCAATAACAAATAATACTGATGTAAAAACAACAGCATCTAATATTGTCACTTAAATAGATTCATGTGACCAGCATGATTAGGTTTATGTATAACAAGAGAAGCAAGCATAACCTATCATACAGTAAACCAATATCCAGGTCTTTATTGCCAATATCCTGTTTTTTGCTCACAGTGAGGTCTCAGCAATCACAGAATTAGTGTCTGAACTTTTTTCTATTGTTTGCTATGCTAACGCTTGCTGGAAGTTAAACACTATTACCATGCTTCTCTCTTCATCAAAATGATGAAAAAATCTCTGAACCTCTCTGAGCTTCCAAGGTCAAAATAGAAATTCTGAGCACACCAGTCCTAACATTTTGAAATCTTTAGATATCCAAGGTACAATCACATCATGTTACAAGCAGGAAAATAGCTTAGGAACTTCTGGTTAAATTTTTTCTTTGTCTTTCTCTCTGAATCTTGTGTTATTTCAATAATAGCAAGTCTAGCAAAACATACAATAAATGGATAGAAATTGAGCTAAATTTATCTTTGTCTGGTTTTGACAGGGGCTGAGTTCTTTGCCTTTTTTTTTTCTTTTTCCTTATTCCTTTTCCTATCTCATATCTCTGCTCTTGGTGGAATGCTATAATCACCTGTTATCCCAAGCTAGAGACCCAGAAGAGAATATATCACCATATTCAAGAGAGTCCTCCTTTTCTTTATTCCATAAAGGAGCCTCAGGTGTCCAACCATTATCAGCCTGTGCAATCTTATGATGAATATATCCCAATGTTGATACCGTGATGCTTTCTAAAGGACAGTAAAGACAATCCTCTTAAAAGTTTTCTTGCTGAGTCTAACATACAGATGGAAGACACTTCCAAGATATTTTCAGAATGCAGGTAGCTAAATCACTTAAGATCACTTATTATTGCTCTTTTTCATTGACCAAATTTTCATGGCACCTAAGGGTTTGCTGAAAACTGTCAACTCATTTTGTTTTGTGAGATACTTGGATGTCATTGAATATTCAATAAATACTACATTCACCTAGAGTGCTTTTTTGTTACATTTTTTAAGTTCTGCCCTTTATATAGATAAAACTTAATATCTCTTTCTTATTCCCATTTTTAGCCCATTTCACTCCCAAATATCAGTAGCTGTGAACTCAATGTTCTTTTGAAATTTGTTGTTTCACATGTTCTTTCAAGAGATGATACCAATTCCTTTTAAACTCCTTTTTACCAATTTGTGTAAGTTGACTGCCTTGTTTGTCAGAAATTTCACAATACTGTCAAATAAAGTTCATTGTAACTTTCCTGGTCCTCAGCATTTGTCCAGGTTTTGGCTGGGACAGAGCTTGTTTTCTTCCTAGTAGCTGGTGCAGTGCTATATTTTGGAGTCAGTATGAGAATAATGTTGATAACACCATGATGTTTCAGTTGTTGCAAAGTAGTGCTTACTGTGCCTAAGTCAAGGACTTTTCAGTTTCCTCCTGCCAGGGAGCAGCTGCACAGGAAGCTGGGTGGGAGCACAGCTGGGACAACAGACTCAAACTGGCCAAAGGGGCATTCCACACCATAAAACGCTATGCCCAGTGTATAAACTTGGGGAATTACTTGAAAAGGGGCCAGTTGCAGCCTGGGGACAGGTTGGGCATCGATGAGCAACTGGTGAGCAATTGTATTGTTCATCACTTGTCTTCCACTTTACTTCCTTTTCTTCCTCTCCGTTATTATTATTATTATTATTATTATTATTATTATTACTACTACCGATATTTTTATTATTTTTAATTCTTGAACTGTTCTTATCACAACCCAAGAGTTTGTTTTTTTTTTCCTTCCTGATTCTCCTCCCCATCCCACCAGGGTGGCAGAGAAGGGGAAGTGAGCAAGTGGTTGTGTGGTATTCAGTTGCCAGCTGGGGATAAACCATGACAGCATTGTATTCCTATATTATTTCTAGGAACTAATTTTTTAAAAAGAAGCTAAAATTCAAAGTTTCAAAATTAAGGTTAATTTTTGGCTTTGCTCTTTTTTTTTGTTTGGGGGGGGGTAAGGTGAGGAAGGGGATGCTTTTTTTGTTTGCTTCTTTTGCGTTTGGTGGTGGTTTTTTTGTCGGGGTAAATTAACACCCCTTTGTGTAATTTTTCTTAGTATGTGTACATAGTAACTTACATAAATGCTATATATATATTTCTAAAGCTAGAGAAAATATCAATGCAATGACTTGAGTAATTAAAGAACACAGTTCACACAGCAGCTTGGATTGGCTTCTCAGTTGAAGGTCAGAGCTCTCATCTCCTTAAACTTCATTCTGCATGTCCTGATAAATCTGCAGAATACCCGTATGCTCCCTTCAGTGCTGAACAGAAGTTGAGTTTAACAGAGAGCAGGTAATCAATAGCAGTTATGTGCTGTAGCAAGGTGAGAAGGCACATTATTTGTGAAGGATGTTTAGGGAAAAAGTGAATTATCTCCTGTATAGCCTGACCAGCTACCTCAGTTTGAAGAACAATTAATAAAACATAGTAGTTCAGAAACGTATCTGAAATAGAAAATGAAATTCGGATGGAGAAACTGCTCTATTTTTTCTACATTTTTAAAATTAGTAATGCATTAACTCTATACTAGTATTTCCTATATTGCACATAAAGAGTGAAAAAACTTATCCAAAAACATTAAAGGATTTTAGAGCTTTTTTCAATTAAACTTAATATCACTATAATAGGCAAGAAAAGATTTAATAGATGCATACATTAATAACGCAGGCCATTGTTAAGGATTTATTACCACACAGGCAAATAACCTACTGTTTCAGAAATAATTTTCTTAGATACTCTTTTAATTTTTGACAGTTCCTAGTTCAGGTGACCTCATCATTCATCTTACTGAGACACAAATAAAAAACTGGGATACAGGATACAAAACTCTGCAGAAAATAGAGTCACATTGTGGAGTCATTTTGCAAATCAGAGATACAATGTATCAGGGTGTGTTTTGACTCTTGCATGTGCACATGTAATAGAATTTCTACATACTCATTTTGTGCATTTGTAAATTGTTTTCCTTTCCATACAAAGCCATGAACAAGTAGTAGCGGGGTGTGAATGAGACTTGTACAAGTTCACAGTCAATTCCAAACACCAGGGACAGTGCTAGAGAGATAAATATTTACATAAAAAACTACGTTATTTTCCCTGAAAAGTGTGAATACACCAGGGAAATGGGGATAAAAACCTGTCTAAACAACAAAAAAACCCTAACCTCCCAAATAGAGGCTCCCTCATGCCAGTGTTATTGCAGCATTGTTTTGTTTGCAAATCAATAAAGATGCCATTTACTGGAAATTGAAACTAACTACTGTGCCTGCAGAGATTAATGACCATGAAAAATTGATCCAGTGCATGCAGTGCCATGTATAAACTCCATCATGACCCAAAGGGATTTTGACCAAAACACTGAATTTTTAATTCCTCTGATTTTAAGCTGATATTGGAATTCTAACTTTAACAACCATTACAATTAATAAAGTAGATCTCTTCATGTCTCTTCTTCAGATGCTCCAGAAAATTTGGGATGCCTCTTTTTACTCTTACAACAACTACACTTTGGTAATCTCTCATCATCCAGATCTTAATCCTAGACCAAAAAGACCTATTCTTTTATGCCTTCTTTCATTTCTTGCCTACACTTCAGAAACCATTTGATGGTGCTCCCAGAAATAATCTATTTCTTGGGTTCTAATTCCTGTAGTTCACACTTTCAGACATAAAGAATATTAACTTTTCAACCTTTTCAAAGCAACTCTAAATAACGCACTTTATCATATTGGGCAGGGGAGTCTCAATCTTTTTTCTCTGTCAACACTGAAGAAAAATGTGCTTTGCCACTTATCTCACCTTCTCTTTTCCCTGGCATCTCGAAGGGGCTTTGAAATATGTGGCTCTCTGCCACCCTATGTGGCCAGGTTCCGTTCTTTCAGAGGAAAACAAAGGGAAAGCAAAAGAGGAGAAGGAACGCTTGTTATCTAACTCAAGGTATATATCTAAGCTAATGTTCTACTCCAGAAACTGAAATTTCAGATCCAGAGGTGGCCAAGGCTATCCTTGACCATAAATCAATTTTTAACTATCAGGGTAAGAACACCTATAGCAATAATAAATTTTACTGTGGAATTTGTAGTTTATAAGATTAAGAAGGCCAAATCAATTAATTGAAAGTTATTCTCTATATCTTTGAATGAACTCGCAACATTACATAAGAGACCATTGCAAAATTCTTGCAGTTTAGCAAAATAATCCTTCAAGGCAGACCTAGTGTTAAATGCACCACTTATTTATTTCTTAATTACTACAACATACACAGAAGATTTACAAAATACTTTTAATACACAGAGAATAGCAGCAGCAAAAACAACCAATTAAGCATACACTGCAATAAATAAAAACATCAGAGAATTTCTCTCAAAACAAGTGTGATTGCTGAACACGAGTGCCTACAGGCACAAGAAGCAATGAGATTAAAATACTCTTTTTCAAATAGAGTTTGAAAAAATCTGAAAATGTGTAATATTTGTTGTTGAAGAAGAAACTTGTACCAATTCTGACACGCATATGCCTGAGGGTATACATTGTTACGCAAGGATAAATACTGGGATGATAAATTCGTACTACAAAAAATGAGAAAGAACTTTATCTAATACAAGTAAAAACATATACAACTTCTTGCAAAGTTTTCCCCTTTCACTGAAAATTCATCAAGAAACTAATGAGTTTCTTCAGCAATTCCTCTCACATGAACAAATTGTATTCTACCATGTAGTTGGCTTACATAACTTTCAATGCCCGATAAATGACAACTTCTAAAATATCCCTTGCACACTCTCAGAAGTTTGAGTATAGTCGTACATTCTTTCAATACCAGCAATAAAGAATTATTTTTTTCTCTACAGAACAGTTAATGTAGGACATTAAAAGTCACTATGGCAGTATGTGCAACTTTTTCAAGTCAAGAGATCAAAATTCTTTTCTGAATCTCTTCTAGGATCCTATTGCCTACCCAATAGACAACAAATAAGACATAGCATTATTATTGTTCATGTTAATCAGCATGACAACATCAAAATGAATTATAAGAATTTTTTTTCTTTTAGCTTTTGTAAATGGCCCAGTTAGCTCACTAAGTGCCCTTTGACAGTAGAAATGGCTTCTTCGCACGTTATTCTTTTTTTTTTTTCAGTTCTGCAAACTTCCTGAACAGAATGTTTTTAATGTCATTCCTCAAAACCTTTCTGAGAGGGTCTTGAAAAACCCTCAGAAATAATGGGCTTACATGGGCAAACAGTTTACTGCAGCAAAGGAAGCAGCTAAATGTTTATTTTGATTAAATTTCTGGTACTAATGTCTAAAAAGAATATATATAACTCAGGAAATGTGCTCTCTGCACTTTTAGAGAACAGATACACCATATTAAGGGGAAATTCAGAAAAGGGAGAAAAAGAATAATGCACCTACTTTATTTGCAATAACTAAAATGACAAGAGTTAAACTGTGGCTATGTGACTCCTGCCATACTGCATCAAACAAACTTAACTCATTAGTCAAGCTACAAAAACTGATCATGTAGATTCTCTTGTAAAATAAACCTTATTTACTTAAAGCACAAAGTCTGGGTATCCAATAAAGTCATTTGAGTGAGTTTGCTTTAATGGCTAAGCCTGAACCCAGGTAATTGTCAGAATGCAACTGATAAACTCATTACAACCTGGTATCTGAATTACATCTGCTAATGTGCCTAAAAAATTCTTCTAGGGATCAGCTGGAGGAGATAAGATAAAAAGTACTGGACTTGCATTTTCTTACTGGAAGATGTTCTTTTTCATTCAAACATGATGGCATTTTATAATGAGTAGTTATTGCCTGGGTATGTCTGGCAATAAGTATTTTCATACACCAATGTAATTTTACTAACTTGCTCCATTAAATATGTTGTTAATACCAGACTCTATGTATGTTCTAATTGTCATGAGAAGAGATGGTGTACTTCCATGTTTTCTTTGTTTTGGACATATCATATGATTTCTGAAATGTTTTCCTGGACAGCATGCTATTTTCTGTACATCCCATTTACAAAGTGCCTTAATGTATTGTGTTCTAGCTTATAAAAATCTCAGAGCTGAAGCTGGGGCACAAAAGTTATCTAGGGAGTCTATGGTTATATAAACAACACTTACCTACCATCAGCTCCTGGAAAGCCTCTGCCTTGTGCTTTCTAGGGATTCCAGCCAACCCTCCTCTTCATTCTCTCCAATTCAAAAAAATAAAAGACCTTATTACTACCATTCCTAAAACATTTCCATCATTGTTTGACATTGACTTTCTTAGCAAGAAAAATCCTGAAGCTGTTTTATTTGGAGAGATTTCTAGATTCCCCTGACACAAGTCAGTCATTTGCAGTCTAACTTGGGGAATCACTGCCTGTCTGGCAAAATGGTACTCTGTTGATTTACAATCCTTGGAATGTCAAAAGTATGACAGATTTTAATATAATTTATTATAAGATAGGAATTAATATTTACCAGTATAAAGAATTTGATTAGAACTTGATAACATTACATTGGTTTGACAAGTCATTGCCGTTCATAGCATGAGCCGTCAGTCACTAAGCCCACTATGATGTATTTCAGATAGAAACTATGCTGTATAATAACAAAATTAAGATAAAGGCTTTGTGTCACTTTAGTATGAATTTTTTAAAAATCTCAGAAATGAAAAATTCCAGATTTGAAGACAGCATATACTAGAAGTTTTCATTTAACCTCACCACAGGACAAGGAATCTTAGCAAAGGTAGTGAAATATTGAACTGCCAACACTGGAAAGATCTTTTGTATGGAAGGGACAGCCAAGTAACAGCTTCTTGTATTTTCTGACCAGTTAGAATGAAGATTAGGACATCTGTTTGCCATTCATTTGGGTTAAACTAAACTCTATTACATTAGCATTTGATTAGGAATGGAAAAGTTGCTAACAGCTTAGACATGAAACTTGAAAATGGTTGAGTTAAAGCCATTATGAGCGTATCTAAAAATGAAACCCTACCCAGGTCACTAGAGACAGCCGAACTGTTTGGTGTTAAAAAACAAAGCCTGCCTACTTTTCTGTTCGCAAATTCTCTTAAACTTCATCAGATCATACTCTACGTGAATGCCTTGCTTATTTCTTCTTTCATGACAGTCTCAGATCACATCCTTTTACATCCTGAAATGGTTGTGTTCTATTGTCCTTTGAAGGTCAAGGTGGCCCAGCCTACCCTCCTTTCCTTAGCATGACTTTTTGGTCTTTCTGTGCCTCCTGCGTTCACTGCATGACTTTCCTACTGGGTGATATCCATGGGTAGTGGTAAGTCTTGTTTCTAAAAGTACTCTCATCCTGTTTTTACTATGTTATTCTTTCGTAATATTCACTTTGACTGAGAAGCACAATGCTCAATTTCTAAATTCCAAATGCAGGGACAGAAAATACTTTGAAGAGTGTTTTAATTTCATTCTGCTGAGATAAGAAAACTGCTCAAGTTTGGCTACCCAAAATACCGTTTGCAGTATGAATTCCGATAGCAAACACCATTGCAGAACATGAGTATTTCTGATGCTTTATTAGGATTTATCTTTTCCTTGAATTACTTTTTCCATGCTTTTAGGATTGGGGGGGG
>VXAY01000710.1:847133-964348 GCA_013399855.1 Oxyruncus cristatus | reverse complement strand
GGGGGGGGGGGGGTTGTTTCAAAAGGCACTTTAATGAAAGCTGACACTTACAAGGCACTCTGTGTGATGCTGGCACAGAGATGCTTTTGTCCTTACACTAAACCAGAGAATGACAGAGAACTGTTTGAGCACAAGGCAACAGACATTTTTAACTCACAGTTCCTGAAGCCTGTGACAAAAGGCATACATACACAGTATTCCCCCAGATACCTTAAACTGGGCTCTTTCATTGCATTGATACAAAGGCATTCAGCCTGAAAACTGACAGCTTCTTGCAGTGCTTGTAAAATCCAAGTAGAACAGCAACGAGATTTTACTGCCACCTTTGCCCAACTTTCCTCTGGTGCCTGTCTTTCTCCAGATGTGTTTTACAACAACAGATTGATCTTTGCAGATGGCATATACTGCATGTGATGAAAGATTCTATATTGCTAGAGGAGGAAAAAAAAAGAAGTCTTTGTGAGCGTGCCGGTGGCTAATATAGGGTTGTGTTTTGGATTTGTGCTGAATACAGGGTTGATAATATAGAGGTGATTTTATTATTGCTGGGCAGGGCTCAGACAGAGCCAAGGCCTTTTCTGCTTCTCATATTGCCACGCTGGCAAGGGGGCTGGGGTGCATGCTATTCCTGTCTGTTAATTTACTGTAAATTACTTATTTCCATGCCTTAGTTTATATCTGTATGAAAGAAATTTGGTATTTTTCTTTGAATTCTTGTTACAAGAGGGTGACAGCCCCTACATTCAAGATAAACACCTTGTAATATTTACTACAGCTTCAGCATAGACTTTGGGGAAAGCCTCTAGCAAGAATAAGGAAGAAACACCTAGGCTGGTGATCAAGAACTGCGAATTTCTGACTGTGAAATCTTACCCCAAATCTCTTCAGACATGCTGAAACATCTTCACTATAATTTTGCCCTTGTGATGTGAAGTATGCTCATCTTACCTGCAGTGCATGCCTACATCTTCATCTACAAACAGCAATAATCTGCAGTCAGTAAATAACACAACGGGAGCTGTTCAAACCCCAAAGGGCAAGAACTAAAGATAGTACTTCATGTTGGCCTTGAAAATACCGTGAGTTCAGCTGTGTACCCATCCATTATGAAGAGATACTTTCAAGTGAGCAATAAGAGAAAAACATTATTCTGAAGACTGTACAAAAGAGGGAACTAGGAAAGACGGTTGGGGTAGTAACAAATTCATAAATAACCCTGCATGTGTTCTGCCCCAGACAGAGACAGAGGAACAGATATTATGAAACATATCCAGTCAGTGAACATAAACACATAAGCTCACCTTCCCACCTACTTTTCCTCTTTCAGTACCATCACAGAGATTGCCATATAGAATACTTTAAAAAAAAAGAAAAAAAAAAATTTTAATCCAACAACTACTAAGTTGAGGTAATTAGCAAGAGCTAACTGTTAATGATGGGATCCTCATGAAAGGATTCCAAGAGTTATGAAGCCTTGCCTGGCAGATAAATGGTACCTTTCTCAGCCATCTGTCTTACAAAAGATCCTATATATACAGTTATTATTTCAGTCAGACACTGGCAGTTCTGCAATTGTTCATGGCCTCAGTGAAGAATAATACATGTCATAGTTTCAGTGCTCTGACTTTCAATAGTCCTGTTTTCAGCTTGTCTGAAATGCTTTGCAACTGCACGTGGGGAAGCAACAGAAAAGGACAGGTAAGATAGGCAAAGGGCAATCACATTTCTCTCTGTGTAGGTTTAAAACCCCTCAGAACTGTCTTGAAGAAATTTTGCTATAATGTGCTGCTAAAATTGCAGATGGTTCTCTATCCACTAGTGAGAAAACACTAATGGTCTGCTGCCTTTGGGTGGGATAATTTTCTTCACAGTAGCTAGTATGGGTCTGTGTTTTGAATTCGTGCTGGAAACAGTGCTGGTAACAGAGGGATGTTTCAGTTATTCCTAAGCAGGGCTTGCACAGCGTCAAGGCCTTTTCTGCTTCTCACCCCACCTGTAAAAAGGTTGAAGGTACACAAGAAACTGGGATGGGACAGAACTGGGATAACTGACTCCAGCTGACCAGAGGGATAGCCTATACCATAAAGCATCATGCCCAGTTTATAAAGCTGCATGAAGAAGGAGGTGGGGAGACAAACATTGGGAGTGATGGCAGCCTCCTCCCAAGTAACGGTTATGTGTGTCCTCTTCCCCGGGAGTGCCTCATCAGAGGGCTCTCTCAGAAGTTACCTTATCACCTCCTCTTCTGACTTGCTCACCTGGTGATGCAGAAGTCTCCAACTCATCCCACATCTTGCCCATCCTCACCTCAGGTTTAGGCACTGTTGACTGGCATTGTGAACAGTGCTTACACTTCCTTATTCCTAAAAAACAGTATTAGAAAGCTTTTGGCTGAACTAAAGTCTCTTGTAAACCTCAAACAAATGAATGCATCCACTTATTATTAAAGACAAATGCCTTTTTTATCAGAACAACAACCCTACCTAAGGATCTCACAGCCTTCTCTTCCTACGTTTTCTTCTTTGTTTTCTCACAGAAACAAATAAACGTTTCCAGATGCTGTATTTCATGAAACTAGTGAAGTTTTGGAAAGAAGGAGTCTCACTAAAATCTTAATAATTCCTACAAGTAAAGGTACTTTCTGTAGAAGTCCTAGTTTTCTGATCATGCCAATCCAAAGAAAGCTTTTCCAGATCTCTTCTTTCTGAAATAGGAAAAAATCCTGATTGATTTGGCTGCAAACCAGTATGTTGATTAGTTAGTTGCACATGTTGAAGACTTCCTTTTTGATATAGTATGAAACACAGTCAACATTTTCTGGTTCATTTTTACCACACTTTATTCTGTCCAGAACAGAACACTTAACACAGATGAAAACTCTGTCTTCCCATCTTTAGCAGCAACAGAATTTCAACACAATACAGGCTTTAGTTCCTCTGCAAAAGTCATCACCCTTTTAGCTACTAGAAACCTGTGAAATTGTTCGAAATATCAATTTGAATTTTGTTAGATATCTATTCTCTCCACTTCTAAAGCCACTTGACTTGTCTAGTTAACAAGCTTACTTTTATACCTTGAATACTTGGCCTGAACACCGAAGATCTGTCATAACAATATGACTCCATGTAACATATCTTTAGACTTAGTTTATTATTGCTCAGTCATTGTGCAAATAAATAATTAATTACTTTTTGGGCCTGTAACCCCATGTCAACTCCTGCCAAAGCTAGCCACTTAATCATTGTTTAAAAAATGTTACCACAATTTGGACTGCATGAGGTGACAGCAGACAAAAAGACATTAACAGCTCAAATAAAAAAAGTATAAAGGAAACACACATCAAATACCATGCAGGGCTTCCAGATGATGTACAAAACAAGCTGCAATGATGAGCTGTGAATTGGACACTGTGGTTTTGGAATGATTAGAAAAATTATTGTTTATGTAAGTTCATGTCATTACCCCAACTGGTAGTTGACCGCTTCCATGAGGGACTAATTTTGAAATAAATTTAAGCAATTTTTAATCTGAGATATTGTGATCTTTCATGAGTACTGGACAGGACTACTGATCTGCTCACTACCTGAAGCAGCGCATGGATTCACTAATACTGTGGCTTGCAGCTGAAGGCATCAGGCATCTTAGTTTGGTTTTGTCAGTCAAATATTATGCCTTCAGGAATATGGCAGCAAAAATATTCTCCAACACTAAACATACCAGTGTATCTTTTACTTAGAAATCCTAACATATTGAATCAGATATTGAATCAGCAACCATTCATGCTTGAGTTTTGTCCATGACTCAAAGATGACAAAACTCTATTATCTTTTCCATAAATTATACACAGCAGCAAATTAGGCTGATAATGATTTATGAAAATCATAACATCAATTAAAAAAAAATGACATCACAGTGAAATTGATCTAAGAAAATGTTCAGAAAATGAACTAAAAATTTTGTCTATCTTATAGGATAAATGTACAATAACAATGGAAAAGAACTGCCAAATAGTTTTGTTCAACCTACAACAAAATGCTGTCCGATCAATTTAGTTTCTGTCACCAGAGTTCTATTTATTTTAATGAAATGTTCATACAGTTTGGGCATTAGGTATGTATGGCATTCAACACTGATGGATAACATGCATTCTAGCAAAACTTGCCTAGTATCTACAGTAATTTAACCAGCTGAAAATATTTCTCAATGAGACATTTTTGAGATTAGGAACTTAGGGATCGCATATAAGCATGAAAAAAGAGATGGCAGCAAAGTCAGTTCATATCAGATACGATTATTCCACAAGCAGACCTCACTGGAATCTAAGGGATTGCTTCTCTATGTATAGAAGAATTCTACCTTTTATTCTCACAGGGCAATTAAAGTTGCTTGTGCTTTGATTAAAAAATTATCAATAAAATTAGATGGCCAAAAGAAAACATTAACAACTTGAGAATAAGCATTTCATATCAAATTGAAAATAAATTAAAATAATTCTTTTTAACCTATACAGCCTTTAAGTAGGGTGGTAACTTTAACCTGTGTTAATTATTGTCTGGAATCTGCTTGGACATGCAATGCTTCAGCATAGTTTCCACTACTTATTTTTTAATTACAGTATTCTAGAGAAAATTTTCATCATTACAGTGAAAACTAATCTTTATTTGGTTTTGCTAGAATGTAATACAATTTTGCTAGAATGAAATAATAAAATGTCATTTACAAATAAATATTTTGAATATAAAACTCAATCCAAGGACAGTTTCGTTTTCATCACAGTTGAAGTATTTAATGACAAAAATCAGGCTTTCCAGTAGTGACTCAAGAAAGCAGGTCCCACTTTTGTTTTTCCACCCAGGATGGCACAAAATTTCTACATCTTTGAGAACTTTCAAGGAATTGGTTACAACATACACCAGCAAGTATTACAATTCTGGCAAATCATAGCAAAACCTACCTACCTTTAAGATCAATTTTAGAGAGCACATTTTTGTTAATATTTCACATAATGCACAACTTTTGCTAGACACAAAAGTAGCCTTTTAAAACAGTTTGCAGTACAGCAGTCAAGTCTAACAATACATTATTTTTATTCTGTTCAGAACTTTAAAAAGATAAAGAAACTATTAATATTGTTACAATTTACAAATACATTCTTTCATATGAAACATTAACCTGAATCATAGTATATGCTATGTACATGACTATCTAATAATACTACGTTGTATACACTACAAGCTAAGTTCCAGAAGGAAATTGCAATGCTATAAGATTTACCTTTGGATAAACATTTATACACCTTGAGTTTTTTTCTAAAAACTACCAAATCTTGTAGTTTAATGAACAGCAAGAACAAAGTAAACAGACAAACCACTTTTCCTTAATTCAAGAACACTAAGTTACTTAGAATTCTCATAGTAAATGGCTTTTGATGGTTGGATTAAAGTCCTGAGTTATGATAAAAAACAATACACTTAACTGGAGCATACAAAAAAAATAAAATATGCTAAAGAACTGTCAGTGGGACTAAAGCAGTGTTTTAGTACAAATGGTCTGGAACTTAGCAGTGCAACTGTAGCCTTGTCCTGTCCAGCTGATATTCATGTAAACACTTGAAAATCTATGCCTTTTCATTTGAATTTAGACAGCTAATCTTTTCAAGTTCATCTGACCTGGGTTCTAGACATTTCTTCTAATTATTTGCAAGCTTAGAAGACCAGCTAGATGGCAGCAGTTCCAAACCTACTCATTTTTTCTCTCAAGACTTGTGAGGTTAGCAGCAGAATATAGGTAAAAAAAGACTGGAAAATATGATGACAGAAGTTAGCTATGAGGTCAAAAATGTACTCCCTGACTAATTTCTAATAATTTTTTTTTTTTTTTTTAATAGCCTAACATTTTGTACCTAGCAGAAGTTTAACTTCTCGTGAGACACTGTTTTCCTGGTTAATTTGCAGAAATACCCACAGTCATTACAACAGTGTTCAGACATTTCTAGGGCATTAATTACACATAACTCAACAGAGTGTTCAAAACTTGTGTAGTTAACTAACCTGTTCTGATTTATAACAGAAATGGCCCAATTCCATTTCACTTGATGGTTCTAGATTTGGTAACTGTTGGAGCTGGTGCTAAATAGATCTAAATGATCATATGGTACTACACAGATGACCCATTCTCTCAATTCCCAGTGTGAAATTAAATAAAAAGCTTCATACAAAACTGTTTAAATTACAGGAAAAAAAATCCCAGATGTAAAACTTGAATGCAATCAGCTAATTTTGAATGAGAATATTTACCTAAAGCCAAGCATCTTTTTACAAAATCGGTATTTCCAAGAGATTTTCAGTTATTTCAGCTTGCAGTAACTAAAATATTCTCAATTACTACAGTAGCTTTTATCTCTCTTACAAGCACTGCTCTGAGGATTTCAGACTGTTATAAGTGTCATTAATAATGCAAAACTCTTATTCTACAATGAATACAGTACATTCATACAATCTCAGCTTTTTCTGGTAAGATGAGGACAAAAATGAAGAGCAGGTATTTTCAGAAGATGAAGGCTTTACCTTCTGCCAGGATTTCTTTTCTAGCTTACCGGTTTAAAAAAAAGAAAAAGTAGTATCTTTTTTTCCTTTTTTTTTTTTTCAATTCTCAACATCCAAAAAATTTTAAGAAAACAGCTATGAAGGAAAAGGGTAACCTACTTATTTTTGTAAGAGAATACTGTGCACATATTGCATGTAGTGAATACAGAAGAAAGTAGAGTCACCCTTCCAGTGACAGCATACTGAAAGCTGAGACCCAATCTAGAAGTTGATTCTAATGTACCAAGACATGCTTTCTCAAAGCCTCTATATTAAAAATCAGACAACTAGCTAACACAAATGTAATTGTAATCAGACAAATCTCTGAATTATTCCAAAAAAATTCTTACTGTAGAATTTATGAAAACCAGATGTCTTGAAAATAGTGCATTCTCATTTTCCCAAGCCATTGCATTCTCATCTTCATAGGCCTTTAGCCACAGAATCACAGGTAAGAAGAAATGTTATTTTATAACAGATTGCTAAATTCTAGATTGTGTTCGAGGCACAGCTATGTGCGTATAGACGTAAAACTTACTTTTTCCTCAATTTTGAAACCTCAAGTATACATTCTTTAGGTTTCAGTATACAATTCAAATAATCAATCTGGAAGGGAAATTAGGAATATTTTAGTAAAATGCTGATATGAATGAAATTTAGATATGCGCTTCTGAATGCTGGTGCACATGCAAAACTTCCTACTTTGTGTAGAAGAAACAAGTTTCTGTTTCCCAGGACAAAGCAGTCTATTCTCCACTATAGCTACAACCCCAGGTGCTCAGTTCCAACATTCACATTCTGCTGATGCTACATAAAATGAAGAAAATGATACCTCTTCTTTGGATTTTATTTTCACAAGCATGTTCACAATCAGTTCAGTAATTTTGCACAACCAGGGAAGAATATTACTGTTTTAATCCTGATCAGCTTGTCATTTGGTCCTGTTCCCCTGCTTTCAACTCCTGTAACAACTGAAATACAGGTAGAAAGTACTGCAGGACTGTGTAGCAATATTACAAAAGAGGGAAAAAAGTAAGTCAGAAAGGCAGAAATGCAACACATCTTCCTGCACAGAAACTGAAAGAATGCATCTCCACTGAACTGGAAGGAAAAAGCACACAGAAGACGATCTCCTGTAAAAGTTGCTGAATGTAGCCTTTTCAGTTTCTCTTGGGAAGATTTCAACTTTGGGCAGTATCTCAGCATTTGTGCTTCATGGCAAGCTGAAAAAGACAGAAAAAATTAATTAAAAAAATATCACATGTAATGATAGCTATATCAAGCTAATGTGGCTAGTCTGATTGGGAAAGTTTGTAAACCAAATTCTTCAAAAGATGTCTGAAATCTGTAACTTCTTTGCACACAAATAGGCAGTTATTCCCTATACTGTGACACATAAGCAAAGCTGCTGTGCTGAGGAGGCAGGATTTATCTGCTTTCATCGCTGTGTTTCCCAGTGTTCCATTATTTTTCTATCTGTGAGGAAGGCTAGAGCAAGACACCAGACACAAAGACATGCTTGAAAGAATGGTAATTTTGACCTAAAGATCTTGATTGTTAACTACAATCAGAAATTTTACACAAGTAATTGAAAACACCTACTTAGGAGGTTACACTACATAATGATGAAAAACAAAGAACTGATTGCCCTTCCACTTCCGTGATTACATAGTATTTCCATTTCAAATACTTAGAAAAATGGACTTAATTTGGGAATGAGAGGAAAAAGGAAGATGAACTGAGTTAAAACCTGAATAAAATCTGTAGACAAACTGACTTTGCAAACCAAGTACAGAGCTTAGGTGTAGGTTCCATATAACAAAAAATTGCTATCTGTAGACAATAGCATGCTAACAAAGCTCAAGCTTAACTAGGAACTTACATGGAAAACAGAACTGGTAGAGGAAGTTAAAATGCCCTCATTTGCTGTTTCAACCAGTGAAATGCTAGAAAAATTACTCCGATGCCATGCATCTTCCACCACTCTCCACTATGTGTTTTGTATCTTAAAACAACCTGTCATATAGCTGAAGTAGAATCATGGAATCATAGAATCACTTAGCTTGGAAAAGACCTCTAAGATCATTGAGTCCAATCATTAACCTAACACTCCAAGTCCACCACTAAACCATGTCTCTAAGTGCCATCTACGTGCGTTTTAAACACCTCCACGGATGGTGACTCCATCACCTCCCTGGACAGCCTGTTCCACTGTCTGACAATCCTTTTGGTCAAGAAATGCTTCCTAATATCCAATCTAAACCTCCCCTGGAACAACTTGAGGCCATTTCCTCTTGTCCTATCATTTGGCAGAACATACTAACCCCCACCTTGTCACAACCTCCTTTTGGGTAGCTGTAGAGAACAACAAGGTCTCTCTCCCCCGAGCCTCCATTTCTCCAGACTAAACAACCCCAGCTCCTTCAGCTGCTCCTTGAGCTCCAGATTCTTCACTAGTTTCATTGCCCTTTTCTGAACATGCTCCAGTACATAATGTCTTTCTTGTTGTGAGGGGTCCAAAGCTGAATGAAGGATCCAGGGTGTGGCCTCACCAGGACTGAGTAGAGGGGGACAATCACTGCGCTGGTCCTGCTGGCCACACTATTTCTGATACAGGCCAGACTGACATCGGCCCTCTTGGTCACCTGGGCACACTGTTGGCTCATGTCCAGCCAGCTGTCAACCAGCACCCCCAGATCCTTTTCTGGCAGACAGCTTTCCAGCCACTCCTGCCCAGGCCTGTAGCGCTGCAGGGGATCATTGTGACCCAAGTGCAGGACTCAGCACTGTGCCTTATTGAATCTCATAGTGCTGGCCTTGGCCCATCGATTCTGCCTGTCCAGATCCCTCTGCATTTCCTTCCTACCTTCCAGGAGAGCAACACTCTTGCTCAGTTTAGTGTTGTCTGCAAACTGACAGAGGATGAACTCCATTCCCTCATCCAGATTGTTGATAATTATATTAAACAGAACTGGCCCCACTACTGAGCTCTGGGGGACACCACTAGTGACCAGCTGCCAGCTGGATTTAACTCCATTCACCACCACTCTCTGAGCCTGGCCATCCAGATAGTTTTTAACCCAGTGCACCCATCCAAGCCATGCAAATCCAGTTTCTCCAGGAGAATGTGTCAAAGGCTTTACTAAAGCCCAGGAAGACAACATCCACAGCCTTTCCTTCATCCACTAAGCCGGTTACCTTGTCATAGATGGAGATCAGGTTGGTCAAGCAGGACTTGACTTTCATGAACCAACGCTGGCTAAGCCTGATCCCCTGGTTGTTCCACATGTGTGGCACAGTGTGTGATGATATGGTCCATAACCTTTCCCCCGGCCTTGAGGTCTAGGGGACAGACTTGTAGTTCCTCAGATCCTCCTTCAGGCCCTTCTTGAAGATAAGTCTTTTGTAAGTTTTATTTCTAAATATGGTACAGTGCAATCTTTCCAAGATGGTGTTTTTCTTACAATATAGCATCCTTTAATTCTAAGATTTCTACAGTAAGATTTTCCTAACAAAAGCAATTGAAAAAGATTGTTTCTGTTCTCAGCATGTCTCCATCTGTGGAACTACTATTCTGCATATGTGGAAGATGAAAGGGCACACACAAATAAAACC
This sequence comes from Oxyruncus cristatus, assembly GCA_013399855.1. NCBI lineage: Eukaryota > Metazoa > Chordata > Aves > Passeriformes > Cotingidae > Oxyruncus > Oxyruncus cristatus. Next base: position 954,149 of record VXAY01000710.1, on the reverse strand, counting down.
TATTCAAATTTCAATCATGATTCATAGTAGCCCAAATATCAGAGGTATTTTTCATATCTGAACTCCCAATGAATCAGCACTCTGTGCTTTACTCTAAAGCAGCAAACTCTTTGTCTCCTTGCCTAAAAGCAGTGGTACCTGCTATTTATAGTTGTTTTCTAAGTTGGCATAGTTATCATCACTGCAGGGAGGTGGGGGGCTGAGGAAAGGTGGTAGGTCTTAGATGGAAGAGTTCAAGAGCAGGTTTGTACCGTACCATACTCTAAATGGACCACAAAGTAGAGGATTATCCCAGGAAGCATTATAATAAGTTGCTTTGTGAAATTTTAAAGATTACATAAGACGGAGACTTGTACAGAACTGCAAGACATCAATCCATGAATTTTAGTGTTAATGCAGTAGGCCAAGAATGTTTTGACACAAGCAGGATAAAGCCTAATGCCTGTACTAAGCAGCAAAACTATCAAACTTGCACGCTGCAAGAGTTGGTCATGTTCAGAAAACGTTTACCTTTTTTGAAAAAGCATTGAAAGTCTGCCATAAATGTGCACCAAATGGAATGCTGAGGATGTCTAGAAGTTCTGTCACAAAGATGGAAGCTTGGCATGTGTGCCTGTTGCTTTTGTATTTGTATAAAGTACTATCTTCCATCAAGAGTAGGAAATGTACGTATGTTCCCCAGAGAACAATTCCTTAAAATCCCCATAAATAAGATCTCCATACATAAAAAATACATTTTCAGATACAGATAGTCATAGATCTGTGTTACTTTTCAAAGGGGACTAGCAACAATATCACTGTACTGCTGCACAAAGTATGAGGAATAGTACCAAAGAGTAGTGGGAAGGCAAATTTGAAATATGCCTCAGGAAGGTGAAGACAGGTACTTTCAATTCAAGTAAAAATGCAGCAAACCTCATATCTCAGCACAAAGGAAGGTATTAACCAGAAATTTGCCAACTTAGAAACTGTCAAGGAAAACAGCAAGCTGTTTGTAAACAGTGACTGAACGAAATTCTTTCTAGAGCTTTCTCAAAACAATGTGTGACTCTAACCTACTGAGAATCTTATATTGACAATATCTTACCTTATGCGCAGTTTCTGCAAACTGCTGAGCACTGTTTTTCAGCTCCTCTGTCTTTTCTTCTGCGCGACCTAGCCTTTCACCCCGCTCATTCAAGGCCTGGCTTGCCTTCTGTACTGCACTTGTCACACTGTCCGCTGCTGAATGGAGTATGCTGTTTCCTGCAACATCAAAAGAAACTATCAGAGAACTCAAGTATATATATGCTTGTACTAAATACAATTAAATTAATAATGTCCTAGAGCTGATGTGCCATCTGCTAGCTTACGATCTAGCTGCTTTTGGATAATGGGATAAGTTGCTGTTTTCTCACTCAAACTGTATTATTAGTAAATTATAAACAAGTACCACAAAGCAACATAATACCTAGGGAATATATGGAAATATATGGAAAAAGTGGACATAATGTAGGTATGTATTATCTTCTAAGCCTTACGCTCATGCATTATGCCATAAGGAAGCTATTCTACTGGATCAATGAAACTGTTCACAAGTGTACACAGCTTCTTCACAACACAGATTAACTTTCTTTGGAAGTTGTGCTGTTTCTCTAAAGAATAACTGAGTGACACTGCAGGACTTGTCTGTATGAAATCAACATTTGTTCATACACAACTTCCCTAGTCCTGCTGGCTACACTATTCTTGATACAGGCCAACATGCCACTGGCCTCCTTGGCCACCTGGGAACACTATTGGCTAATACTGAGCTGGCTGTCAAGCAGCACTCCCAACCTCCTTTCTGCTGAACAGCTCCCCCAGTCTGTAGTACTGCATGGGGTTGCTGTGATCCAAGTGCGCTTCCCCCTACTGAATCTCATGCAGTCAACCTAAACCGATTGATCAGATCTATCCAGATCCCTCTGTAGAACCTTCCTCAAGCAGATCAACACTCCCTCCCAATTTAGTGTTGTCTGCAAATTTACTGAGGGTGTGCTCAATCCCCCTGTCCAAATCACCAATAAAGATGTTAAACAGTCTGCTGTTCTTACTGACATACTGATATACAAAGTGAAAATAAACACAAACCCATTGCTTTTATCATTAATCTGAGAAGTGTGTCTACTACAAAAATATTTCAGGTTAAAAAAGAAAACCCAAACATTAATTTGAAGGGCTATTTTGCTATTAGGTTGTTGTGGTTCAGCCCCAGCCGTCAACCAAGCACCATGCAGCCACTCACTCACTTCCCACCAGCAGGATCAGGGAGAGAATGGGAAGGGTAATAATTAGAAAACTAGTGGGTTGAGATAAAGACAGTTTAATAGGGAAGTAAAAGCTGCACACACAAGCAAAATAAAACGAGGAATTAATTTACTGTTTCCCATGGGCAGACAGATGTTCAGCCATCACTAGGAGAACAGGGCCCCATCACATGTAATGGTTACTTGGAAAGACAAACACCATCACTCCAAACGTTCCCCACTTTCCTCCATCTTCCCCCTACTTTGTACACTGAGCACGATGTCATATGGTCTGGAATATCCCTGTGGTCAGCTGGGGTGAGTTGTTCTGGTTGTTTTTCCTCCCAGCTTCCCATACACCCCCAACTTCCTTGCCAGCCTGGCAGTATGAGAAGCAGAAAAGGCATTAGCTCTGTGTAAGGCCTGTTCAGCAATAGCAAAAACATCTCTACGTTATCAACCTTGTGTTCAGCATAAATCCAAAACACAGTTCCATAGTAGCCACTGAGAAGAAAATTATCTCTATCCCAGCCAAAACCAGCACACAGTTTCATTAGAAAAAAGAAGAACAAAAGACCCATTCAGTATCATTTTACAAATAATAATCCTTTCCTTAGAAACAGCAAACAAACAATGAATAGTGAAACCGAAGGTTGCCCTGAGTAGCCTGTGGAATAACAAGCTGCACATGCAGGAATTCCTGAGATAAAGAAAATTGCCTTAAAACTTTATTAAACTAAAACACAACCAGTATGAAACTATGAAGGTGAGGGAGGGATTCATGAGCCTACACACAGTGACTCACAGATGATGAGTCAATCTGAAATAATAAAGCACCCTGACCTCATATATACCAATATTGTTACATTTTTCACATCAGCAATTAAAAATAATGGATGTATAGGATGTGGAGCAGCTACAGGTTTGGGGTTTTTTTCTATTGTTGCATGGAACAAAGAGGCTGGATTTAGAAAAGCAATATAACAGCTGGCATTAATGTTGAGGAGATTAATATCTAACCATACTGTGATCTGGAACTTTGCAGAGACAAATTAATCTTTTCAAGTGGTCTGTCTTCAGAAACTGAGAAGTTTGATAATAAAACTAAACTTAATATATTGTACACTTTCTTACTTTAAATATTTTCAGTCAATTGCTGTTCTGTTCATAATTTGGTTGTTTAAAGGCAGGTTTTTTACTTTGGCTTCTGTTCAGGCAGCTTTTCCAATAAACACATGGTCTGGGCAACACTGCACTGAAAATAGTTTCCCTTTTTTGGTGGTGTGATCTAACGGCTTTAGCCACTTGTACAGTGTTAGTTTTCCAGGATAAGGTTTTTAAAAGCTCCTAGCACTGAATTAACTCTGCTGTTGCTTTAGAAGATCACAAAGCTTTTGCTGAATTCAAAGGAAGTAAGCTACATGGAGAGCCTTATAAAACTAAGCATCTTTCTAAATCTAAAAAAGTGCTGAGAAGTAGAATTTAACATATTTTTGACCTTCTGTCAATGTCAATAGAAAACAGGACAAAAATATTCTCTATACTCGTGAAAATATTTGTGGATTTGTGGCCAAAGATTGGTATCTATTTCTTCACATTATTTTCAGCAGAAAAAGAATGAACTCGAAAGTATGGCACTATGATAGTAATTGTGTTTCTCTTTACCTAACACAACACTGTGTCTCTCCAGGTAAGATATGTTGTATTTTTCTACGGGCAGTGAATTGCAGAAGCTGCTATTCTGAGACTGTTCTGAAGAACTGTTTTTGGACAACCTTTTTCAGTGGAATGTCCGTAAAACAATAAAGAAAATCCATTCTAATCTATGAGCAACACAGAAACCCACATGTCAGTAGTCGATGGAATTTCATCAGTGTATTTCTAGAGCATGTGTAGGTGGTTGCTGGTATGACTGACTATGCCTCATCCTTATATTAGTATCACTGCAAGAATAGCAACACTTTTACTGTATGTATTAGACAATCATTCCTATGAATAAATCAGCTACAACCTGCAAAACTTTTAAGCTGTTGTTCAGGAGGTAACAACTGTGATTCAAAATATTCTGAGAACTTTTCCCTATGTTCATGGAATTTTTATGGATTTCAGTAAAGCTTTTGATACTGTCTCTCACAGTATCCTCCTGGACAAAATGTCCAGCACACAGCTGGATAAACATGTCATGCAATGGATGAGCAACTCGCTCACAGGTCAGATGCAAAGGGTAATAGTGAATGGGGTAACACCAGGCTGGTGATCTATCACTAGTGGGATTCCTCAGGGCTCCATTTGCAATGTCTTCAAATGTGACTTTGATGTAGGACTCGAATGTAAACTAAGTTTGCAGATGATACTAAATTGGGAGAAGCTGTTGATTCACTTGAAAGCAGAGAGGCCCTGCAGAAAGATCTAGCCATCATCAACCACAGGTTTAACAAAGACAAGTGCTGGATTCTGCATTTGGGATGGAGCAACGTTGGATGTACGTACAGACTGGGGAACGAGATGCTGCAGAGCAGCATCGTGGAAAGGTCCTGGCCGATGTCAAGTTGAGTCTGAGTCAGCAGTGCCCTGGCAGCCAGGAGGGCCAACCGTGTCCTGGGGGACATCAGGTAAAGCACTGCCAGCCAGTCAAGGGAGGGGATTGTCCTGCTGTGCTCTGCACTGATGCAGTCTCACCTTGAATATTGTGTGCAGTACTGGACACCACAATATAAGAAAGATATTAAGATATTAGAGAACGTCCAAAGGAGGCAACAAAGATGAAGGGCTTTAAGGGGAAGGTATATGGGAGCAGCTGACATAATTTGTTCAGCCTGGAGGAGACTGAGGGGAAACCTCATTGCAATCTACAACTTCCTCATGAGGGAAAGCAAAGAGGCAGGCACTGATCTCTTCTCTGTGGTGATCAGTGACAGAACCCGACAGAATAGCATGAAGCTGTGTCAGGAGAGATTTAGGCTGGATATTGAAAAAAGTTCTTCATCCAGAGGGTGGCTGAGCACTGGAACAGGCTTCCCAGGGAAGTGGTCACAGTACCAAACCTGACAGAATTCACGAAGTGTTTGTACAATACTTTCAGGCACATGGTGTAACTCTTGGGGATGGTTCTATGCAGGGTCAGGAGGTGGACTCTGATGATCCTTGTGGGTCCCCTTTCAACTCAGGACATTCTACAGTTCTAGCTCTATCAGAGTGTCCTAGTTACAGGGTGCAGTTTATGTGGGTGTAACCAAAACTGTGTATTCCACACCTTCTATGTAATTTCTGATAGACTGTTCATAATGGATCGTTTGCAGCAGCTGCCCAGGGCACATCTGACACCTCAGGTTACAAGCTGGGCAGGGCAATGTTTCTTTGTCTTCACATCAATGACTCAGCTGGGATAATTCCTCTCCAGGGAGGCATTAGCACTTTCACACCCAGCCTGAGTGGTCATCTCTGCTAATGGGCCATACTGGACTGGCATAATAGACAGCTGCAATGTCCTAGACCATCAAAGACTCCAAAAATATCCCATGACTCACAGAGTACTGGGCATTCCCTGAACTTGCGTATATATAATCTTGGAGTTTTGGAACTTCCGGTACCACTCGTCAGATCCAGAGGAGGGCCAGAACTTCACCGGGACTGGGACTGCCACTCTTGACAAGACGGCAATCATTACTTCAATAGAACTGTGGTCATCATCTGCACCAACATGTTTCCTTTCACTTTGCCCCCAGGGGGACCACGTGGTGCTCAGCACAGGGGCCAATGAACACTGTTCCGTTCTTGTCCCAGGGTGCGGGGTTATACATCTGTCTTTGGGGGTTAAAAGCAGTTTTTCTCTGTATCACTGTATTTATTGTAATTTTTTTAGTAAACTGTAAGTCTGACTTGTAATCTCTCTTGAGCTGGGTTTTTTTTAACCTGTCAGTTTACTTTCAAACCAGCACACAGAGGGTCTTGCATCCCATGAAATCAGGTGCCATTGCTTTAGGACTTTTATCATGCACTGTGAAAAGTACATCCTTTAAGCCACCATACCCAATACCTGAAAGATATAGGAATATTATAGTCAGTGAAGCATGCAAAGAAACTAATTGGTCTCTAGAGATACCATTATTTAGATTGCACGATTTGTTTTATCACACATTCATAAAAGGTTCATCGCATTCTCCATTAGCCATATCAAATATATTTCAGTTCAATGCAGGGATGTATCTGTACATTAATGATTAGACTCTACAGTGACTGATTTGTAAATGCAAGCATTCATTTTTTAATTGTACATGCATTAATGAAATATTTAGCAGCCACCGACTTCTGAGAAGGAAATAAATGTAATTAGCTTTGATAATTAAGAAGCTCTATCTATGACATGAAATTATTTTTTTTTATTGTTTGGGAATTAGGTATTTACGGATCCCACTTAAATGTACAGAACTGGATCGGTGTCACTGAATAAACATTAAAAGCTTTATAACAATCAATTCAAGTTCATTAGCAAAACCAGCTACATCACAACATAATTATTCTATCTGCCTACAGAAACTATTTACTCTTGGATATACTGGTTCCAGTAAAAATTTAACAGGAGTTTGGTTGTAAATACAAAGAATAGCATTTTTCTCATTCTGTGTTTTGTTAACTGCCTGTGCACTCATCACTTAAGAACCAAAATCAAGGAACAATTAAAATATCAATTCAAAACTAAAAGACTCTAGGAAGAAGACAAAGGTGTGAAAAATCAAGAATAAACATATCCTTGTGAAAGAAGCAAGTATCACAGACATGCTTTTTCTAATTGGGAAAGTGGTCTAAAGAAGGGAAGAAGTTATATAGTATGGTACTATTTATCTTCCCAAGTTACTTTAAAACATTTAAAAAACCAGTTTAAATTGACCAATGTGATAAAAACCACAAAGAAGAGAAGAGTCAAATATAAATACTGGATTTCCTGATAAATAATAGTGAAAAAAACCCTTAAGACTGCATTTCTAATTACAAGCAGAAGTTAATTTTACTTTCTAGGTTACCTTGTCAGTTTTCAGAAATGGAGGTAACCAATGTAGAATATAGCTTCAAAAGGGATGTTTGAAAACAAATCACATTTTTAATTTCTATCTAAAATTAATAGTATTTTCAATTTATATAATAGACCAGTTCAGTTAAAACAATTTTCCAACCCTTCATACCAATGATTATTATTAGACTCCATACAAATACATAAAATTTGATTAAATTTGATAAAATTACAAAGAAAAAATGCAGTTCACTAATACTTTGATCTTGTGTGTGCAGATTCTAAATCTCCTACCGGCAAGTTACCTAAAAATGGGAAAAATTCTTAGGACAGACTGCAATTTCAGGTCAAGCATTTCTGTGATTTTTAAAAATAATATATCTATTTTCATAAGAACTTCAGAAATTTACTAAGGTTAAATTTTTCCCAGAAAGAACCAGGCTGGTAAACAGTATGGCCGTGGTACTGACTTAAAAGGAACGCCAGCAGTATGGCTAACATTGGACTTCCATCAGGGGACCATTACCTCTGATGTTCACCTATCCAGTATGTATTCCCCCAGCTTTGCTGTGACAGGGTTAGAGGAGACTGTGTTGAATCCATTGCTGAAGTCAAGGAAAAGGACATCTGTTACTTTCCTTTCATCCACCAAGCCAGTCACTTCACCACACAGGACAAGCTTGTCAAAACCAATTTGCTTTTAACAAATCTCTGGTGCCAGCCCTCCTTGCCCTCTGTGTGTCTAAAAGGGTTTTTTACAGGGATTTGTTCCATAGCTTTACAAAGGTAAAAAATGTATTCCAAGTTAATCAGCAACTGAGGTTTTCAGCAGAGAATATTTCCTAGTTCAAATAACTTTATAATACCAAAGCTTCTCTACAGATGCAAACAGAGTTCGAACTCAGGAAAACCTCACTTAATCTTCAGTCCTATCTACAATGATTATTCATGTTGGATGTTGTCTTAGTTGTCAATGTCAAGAACTAATTTCAAATTCCAGGCTTGAAATAAATTACTAGTCATTTTCATGTCTTGAAATGGTTTGGGTTGTTCTGTGTTTGTGAGTTGTTTTTTTTTGTTTGTTTGTTTTCACTTGGATGGGCAGGGGGATGTTTTTCCTGTTTGGATTTTGGGTTTCTTTTTCCCTCTTTTTGAATTGCTAAACTTTTTTTTGTTCACCTCCATCTCGGTTTTCATAAAAGGTTTTGAAAACCACCTATCCATAATTACTGCATAGCAAAGATCCACAGTAGTTCCTCGATACTAAACTCATTCACTACTTGTTTTAAAAGTAATAATAGACTGGAGAAAACTATCAAATTACCTATATGGCAGCTCACACCAGTCACAATGAGACATTTTATTATATTTTCCTAATATCCTTTTGTGTCTCTTTATCAGTGAAAGACTGTTATTTTAGCATTTTGGTAGGTTCTCTCTCTGGCAGAGACAATATTTCTTATGCTAGACCTGAAAGTACTGTGACTTAACCAGCAGACGACTGAGGGGAAGAAATCCTCTAGTGTGAGCTGTTACGTGGGAATCTGTACTTGGTCCAGCTAAGTACATACCTCCACTGGCAGTGCTGATCAGTAGCTTGTGAGTAACCAGGCTCTGCAGTCTGCAGAACCATGAATACCCCTGACACAGGCTTCCCTAAACCTTTCTAAATCTACTGAGTACAAGCAGATACACTGCAAAATTCCTCTCCATGTTCAAAGATGAGTGCTGGGATTTGCCCTACAGAAAAAATATCCTGACCATACCAAAAGTCACATGATTCCTACATTACTTTGGACTCACAACAGTTAGAACAAGTCCCAGAAAGTCTCAACCCTAAGTTACAGCTACTAATGCTTGCCAATGGTAACATACCTTACGCCCACATTATTATTATTATTCAATTTTAATTTCACTTTAATCAACCTACCTACACATACAAACAATATTGAAGCCAGAATAACAGAATCCACAACTTTAGAAAAGACCTCTGAGATCATCAAGTCCAACCCATGATCCAACCCCACTGTGGTTACTAGACCATGGCACTAAGTGCCACATCCAGTCTCATCTTAAATACCTCCAGGGATGGTGAATCCACCACCTCCCTGGGTAGCCCATTCCAGTGTCTGATCACCCTGTAAAGAATTTCTTTCCAATGTCTAACCTAAACCTCCCCTGGCACAGCTTAAGGCTGTGCCCTCTTGTCCTACTGCTGGTTGCCTGGGAGAAGAGACCAACGCCCACCTGGCTACAACCTCCTGTCAGGTAGCTGTAGAGAGGGATGAGGTCTCTCCTGAGCCTTCTCTTCTCCAGGCTGAACAACCCCAGTTCCCTCAGCCTCTCCTCATAGAACCTGTGCTCTAGTCCCTTCACCAGCCTCATTGCCCTTCTTTGGACACTCTCCGGCACTTCAATGTCCTTCCTACACCGAGGGGCCCAGAACTGGACACAGCACTCCAGGTGTGGCCTCACCAGTGCTGAGTACAGGGGCAGAATCACTGCCGTGTTCCTGCTGGCCACACTGTTCCTGATCCAGGCCAGGATGCCATTGGCCTTCTTGGCCACCTGGGCACACTGCTGCTTTTAACCCGTTAAATGCTGTAAATATTTTGTTTAGGAAGTTGGTAATTTTATTCGGCAAATAATGAATGAAGGTGATTGCTGCGTGTCCTGGTTTTGGCCAAGGACCGGGTTAATTTTTTGCAGTAGCCATGAATGGGTGGAGCCTGGAGTTCTGTGGGCATGGCCAAGACCATAATGTTATTTGATACCATCTTTTGTCATTGTCACGGGTAGGGAAAAGGGACTCTCTTGCTTGCAGGAAGAAAAGGTGTTTTCTTCCAGTGGAAGGGAGAGGGGGTCTGTCTGCCATTGTTTTTCATTGTCATGGGCTTGGTGAGCATTTTGCATGTAAATCAGCCTCTCTTTGTAATCTTTTGTTATTGTTTTTGTTACTGTTTGTTTTCTTATCTCATTGCTGTTTCCAGTAAATTGTTCTTATTTCAACCTATAATCTTTGCCTTTTGTACTTTCAACAGGAGGGGAAGGGGAGGCGAGTGCACTAAACTGGGGAATACCATTCCTAAACCATGACACTTCTATAAAAGACAAAATACTAGGCTAAATAGATTTTGGGCTGATCTGTTTTGAATGTTCATTACGTTTCAGAGAAAACTCCTGAAGATGTTAACAAAAATTAGTGGACAATTAAGAAAATTACACGAATCAGCAGATGCTTTCAAAAAAGTTTTAAAGCAAGGTAAATATATCAGGATATTTATCTAGTATATTTTCCAAGTCTCCAATTATTTGTGGCTTTGGGGATTTCTTGAGAAGAAGGGTACATATCATCTCGATTGAATTATTTTCGTAAACTTCTCTAAGAAAAGAATTGTCCCTACTGGTCAAAGTATTATCTCCAACATATCAAATGCACACATCTGGATGATTGCTGCTGTTTTAACCCCCCTATTTTAACACATCCAAACCAGAAACACAGAAATTAAGGAAAATCAACTAGCATGAAACACAGCAGACAATTAGTGGACCAAAATCTGAAAGCAGAACATGAACAGAATGACTTCTTCAGAGCAGAGGAAATAAAATTTAATTAAGTTGTGAAGATGAGGTCTTAAAAAAAAAACAAACCAAAAACCACAACAAAATAAGTTAATTATCTTAAGGGTCCAACAGTTCAGTATTTTTATTACTTAGCAGGCAAAGTGCATTAACATTTCTCAGTGTGGCTTGCAGAATCTTAGATCTAGAAAGAGGTGTATTACAAAAAAAGAACCCTTGTTATAGTTCTGCAAGGGACTATAAAAATCTCTTCTATGGACACTTAAGTAGGACAAGCTTGTGTTATCTCTGATGCTAATGACCTTTTACTTTAAATAGTGACATTAAATAGGGTAAGGTGCCATTAGAGTAAAACAAAAAGATTTTTTCATTGATGAGATGCCTTGATAATGAGAATACCTCCTGATCTACTGAGATTTTGTTTTGTTTTATTCAGGACTCATAGCAATGATATCAAGTACATTATTCATACTTTTGAACAGCTAAACTAATGACTGATTCAAATTTCAAGCAGTAAAATTAGAAAAATTAATTTAACATATCTTTCCTTCATTTTATTGTAGGAAATTTTCTCTGATCATTACTTATGATAATCTTTGGGGGGGGGGGAAAGGGCTGTGGTTTTTGTTGTTACTTTGACTGCATTTTCAGGAAATATATTCTTTAAAAACAATATCTTCTTATATAAAAATCCTGACAAAATCAGTATTAAATAACATTCAGTGGTGATGGTTAATATTAGATGGGGGGGTTGAATTAGATGATCTCCAGAGGTCCCTTCCAAACCTAACAATTCTGTGATTCTGTCATTGGTGCTTATATTACTGACAAATAGTTACAGTCAAGATTATTACCCCAAATACAGGCCAAATTAACAGAAATTTACATTTTTTGGAAAAACTTCATATCTGAAGATCCAAGATAGAAAAGACTTCGTATGTAGTAACTTTGAAAACCTTGCAGAAAGAAAGCCTAATTTGTTCTCTAAAAAAAAAAAAATTAATTGTCTTGGGGATTATAACACCAATAAAGTTTAAAAATCTTACTGGGCATTGATATTTACCCATTACAATAATTTTGAGTCAAAGAGGCTTACTCTGAAAAAGTTCTGGAATTCATCAGGGTCTCAAGCAATACCACTATTACATCCAACCTGGCAAGAAGCAGAATGTGCAATTAAAGAACAGCAGCTATGAACCACAGCAAGCTTCTGTTTGAAAATGAGGTGTCGAAGTTAAACATTAAACCTAAATGTTTAATGATTTCCCTGGGATCACAAGTGAGAGCTGTGAGAGTTGCGAACACTGAAAAGGTTTGCAAGCTTTGCTGATTTTGATCACCTGACTGGTAAAATCACTGGAAATGGGATTTTTATTGAAATTGATGCCATCCACAGGACAAACACGTTCTTCCCCTCCTTCTTCATCCCTCTAACCGCCCTGCCAACTGAATGTTAGACATGCTTTCATATACTTTGGTGCTATGCTGACAGCCTCATTTAAGAACTCTTCTGAATAAAAGAAGGGCTGCTAAAAAGATCCAACCAGAAAAAAGATTTCTGACCTCTCTTAAACAACCATGTGAAAGCCTTATTAAACAGTCCAAGATAATAAGTAGAAGATTACAGAAACAGTACTTTTGTGATTGTAATCCTGTAAGATAATACCTTCTTACAATTCAATGGATTCCCAAATCATATGAATAGAATGTTCTCTAGATAATTTCAATATTTAAATTATCATCTAGAAAGGACGACTAAATGACATGAAAGACTGAACATTCATAAGAAGTAGAATCTTTACTGGATTTATTAATTTAGTTATAACTTTGAATACTTGAACCTGAACATCAGCTTCTCAATTTATCTTTTGAGGATAACTTACTTCCCAACTTAAATTTGAATACAATCTAGAAGTCTCCTAGATCAGCCTGAACAGAAGGATTTCAGTGGACTTTCACCTTCTTTAAAAGTAAACAAAATGCTTTATAGGTCTTTGGTCTATAGGTCTTTGCACCTGAATCTGGAAAGTTTATGGCCTTCAAAAGAAGCATTAATTACCAAGTCTGGTAACTGTTGTGATACAGGTGGTACATATTCTGTACTTAATTTTGCTTTTATCAATCATGCAACATTAAGAGTTGCTGTACTCCCAAGTGACAGATCAGTGGTTCCACCTTTGTAACAATCTGATTCTGTCCAGGAAAGTAACACAGATTTCAGAAGTGATCTAAAATTAAGACTGATAGCACTAGTTTCTTCTGTATTGATGTAGCAGGTAATTTCTTCTCACACAACTGGATCTTTCAATATGCATTAATACCAATAGTGACCAAGAACAGCTGTAAATATAAAAATGCAGGCAAATACTGCATATTATTTTTATGCAGAAAGACTTTAGATTAAAAATTCATCTAATCTGATGTTTTGTCCAAAGCACATAAGACAGAAAAAAAGAAAAAAAAAATTAGATTATAATCACACTTTAAATCCCAGATTTGGCTCCATACTTTTCAGTCTTCCTCATTTGCAACATCTGAAACAAAGCCTATAATAATCATTCTAGTAATACAAAATATTTTATACTGCAGCATGTTCTAATATAACCATAGTTTGTCACTTCCTTGCTTCTGAATGTTATTTACATCTGCGTACATTTATTTGGCCAAAAGAAGGCAAATTTATCATACCTCACTCTCATATGAAGAAAAAGAATATTTTACTACTGCTATGAGTTAAGTAATACCTATATCCTGGAGTTAAAAAGATGCTTCCAAGCTATTTCTAACAATAACAAACAATACCTTGTGAATCATAACATTATACTTTTAAGAAGGTCCTACCAATTATAGAGCATGTAAGAGGCAAAACAATAATCCTAATTGTTCAGTACCTTCATCAGCAAACAACAAAAACAGATAAGCCTTATTGACAACAGAGACCAGTTTCTTCCTGTGCTCTCATTAGCCATGCCAGCTCCTTAGATTTACACGGTACATTTTAAGTGAGGAAAAAAAAAATAAAAATCAGTCTAGTGGGTAACAGCCCACTTTTTGTTTTAGCCTTGTGTTTATCCTATTTACCATAAAGAAAGCTAAAAAAGAAAGTGACACACTCTTTCTGTGTTGACTGACTGAAGAATGTGTCTATATTTCAAATCCCTTCAATGACTGGAGCCTCCGTAGCCATTCCAGATGTGGACTGCTACGTATCCAGGTCTTGCAAATAACAGTGACAGCTGCACTCAGAAGAGGCTGCAATGTCTACCTGAGGACCCGACTAAATGCTCTGACTTCAAGACTGTTATTAACTAGATTATGGATATACTCTACTTACTAGCAGAATTATGCTTGGCTCCTCTGCATTAGCTTTTTAGTCACAGCTTTGTGAAAATGTTCTAAATAAGAAACTGATGGAATAAAATTTCTCCACTTTTACACCACCACCAAGAATGAAACATATAGAACAATCAGAGTATCCAGGTGCTAAAGAACCAAATAACTTTGAGCTGAAGTTCACTGAAGGAGGGTCAACTATGGTCCTGGAAGGGGTATAAGGGCAGTCTGAAAGATACTACTGACCTTAATTCACCAGGAATTAAGTCAGACTAGCAATGACTTTCCTAAATGGTAGCCTTGAGTCAACACCTGGGAAAACTTTACCCTCTGTACTTTCCTGCCCAAATCTATAGCCAGCTTTAAAACATTATTTTAGCACTAGCCCTTTAAAGAAGGAAAGAGGGAAGAAGAAAAGGAAGAAAGAATAGTGTTTATATAGGTGTGCAAATGGAAGGTATGTACTGGTAATGAAGAAAACTTTCTAACAGAATGAAGAGGTGAGATAAATTATAGAATCATAGAGTGTCTCTACAAAATCTGTTCATAGCCTGATAGCAGCACAGGATCCATCAGAATTAGCCAGGATAACTGGTCTTTCAGTAGCTTGGATCAGCTTCTAACCTTCAATAATGGGAAAGTTAAGTGATCTTGGGAATTATCATTTCAGATTTGATTCCTCCCTGGCAATCAGCACAGTGCATCTATACCAAGCCTCTACTCCTCTCAAGATATTCTACAGCTGAACAGATGCAATGCAATAAAGTCTACAGCAAGTTAAGGTGATGTAGATCCAATCTGGTTCGTGTTTTATGAGTAAGTTTAAATACTGTGAAGACAGAGACAGAAAATCAATAAACTATCTACTTAGAAAATTACTATCATGCCACAGTGGGCATTCTGAAACAATCCTTTTATAAGTAATTCTGAACAGCAAAAAATCCAACACTCTGGCGGTAAGACATCATAAAGATTACAAATTGTGTTCTATTTCTTAGTATTTTATATTACACAATAATGGTAATCCTTGAATATCAAAAAATCAATTAATTGCAACTAAATTTTATGGGTTATTTTTCAAATGGCTTAGTAGCCTGAAAGACATTTTCCTCTTTATCTGCTACCTAGACTGATGGTCTACAATTTTGTGTTTTAGATTCACCTCTTCCATGCTAGAACTCTAAGCAGCTTAGAAACCTGGGAAGGTCAGCCATATTCAAAGGTAGTTTGAATTGTGAAAACGTAAGTCAGGAGGAAAAGGAGTTTTTCTCAGTTTTGTTTGCCCCCTTATTATTGAAGAGGCAGTTTGAGTGGTTTTTCCCACTGAGTTTTTAAGATCACTACAGTTCAGAAGACTGAAAATGTCAACACTAATGAAATTCTTGCTATTTATGACAGACTACAACATGCTAAGTTTAGAATGATGTTTGGAGCAAGTACAAGATAATTCATACTTTCTATTTACTTCATTCAGATGTACAGTAATGTCATTGCCTTATGACTTTGATAGGAACTGATAAAGAAAACAGCATATAGACGATATTTATCCAAAAGATCAAGAAGTGATTTATTAGAGAGGTCAAGTCCTATCCTTTCTGACAGACACTGAACAGAATAAAAATTAAAAGAGATAACAAAAGGATAACTCTGAAAAAAATGTCCAGCAATTCATTAAGCACCAGATAGTTCTGAGCAACGCAATTCAAATGAGCTAGTTGCTGTGTGAATTACAAACAAGATGAGGTCAAATGACTGGAGAACTGTCATTAAGAAAAAACTGTTATTTAATGCTTCATTTGAGTTTTCTTGTCTCAAGCAGCCTGAGAATTTTATGACAAATTTATTCTCAAGGGTTTAAGAAGCTCAGAAATATGGAAAATGGATCTGCATTCACACAAAGTGTGTTCCATAGAAGTATTTTGAATAGTTCTTACTATTGATGCACCACTTGTATTCCCTTTCCAGACTGGAAAAAATGCTGCATTAAATGAAGTAACAGAACTAAAGAGGAAACATAAGAAATACTGGGTTGCAGGAACAGAAAAGGAGGATTTTAATTTTTGAAACAGCTGGGCATTCAGGTGGTGAATTTTCCCTTTTAGAGATTTCATTTGCTATCATCCTTATTTTTTTTTTCCCTTTTTTAAAAGAAACAGAGAAGCAATTCTGCTTTACATTTCTAATAGTTCTGAGGTCATTATGAAGATGGACAATCACCTTTCCACATCAGAAGTCAACTAGATCAAAGAAAGTTCGATAAAGGACGAAGAAACTCTGGTTGGTCTTGCATGGTTACACAAAAAGGTGACCAGAAAATAACTTTCACCAATCAATTAATGCATGCCAGCACAAAACAGAACTAACATCCATCTCATTTTAAGCAAGAACTGATGAATTCCAAAATGCTGTAAAATATATATTTGAAACCAAACCTATGTTTTATCCATACAGAAACATGTCTGTATATGTATAAAAGTATTGAGTATGTGTAAATCAGACTTATACTTTCAAAATCTATTACAAACACTGAACTAATTAAGTCAGGCAAGGTGAAATAATAGAAGATAACTCAGTAAAACAAATCAGGGTAAAACTGGTAGTGAATAGCTTTGCCTTTGTATGATCACAAATTACATTCAAGATAACTTCCACCTCTAGGTAAGAAGCACCTCGGTAAGTCCTTGGTGGGGTTACAGGACTAACAAACTGAATATGTCATAACTCAGGTGTGCTACAACCAATCAATCAGTAAAGAAGGAAAACATTAACTTTTCTTCAGCTTACTTATCAGCAACTTACTTTAGGGAAGCACAGTAAGTATCAGCTACCTGCAGTGACCATTTTAAAGATGTTACAAACTTCTTACCAACATCATCATTAATTTATGAGTCCAGGCATGTTATATTTCATCTTAACTACAGTAACTTCAAATCTGGAGGATGTCATCTCTAGCATTCATTCACCGTAAAGCAACATGGGACCTGGGCAAGTTTTCCTTGCCATAGGTATCACTGTGACACTGTGCTTCCTCCTGGAATCAGATTCATAGCATGACTGACATGCAGAAACTGACTTCTCTATTAAGTTTATTTTTACAGGTTGTTCACTTTCATCCACAAAAGCACTTCTTCAAGCAGAACTCTAATGCACCAAATCCAACAGTGCAGTAACTTCAAGCCACAATAAACAAAACATTCAGTTTAAGTGCAATTTGCTAGGAAGAAAATTACCATGGCAGAAACACAGTGAAACAAAACACACAGAAATGTATGGCTCAAAGGTGCTGGAATGCACTACAAATAGGACAGCAGTTCAGTAGAACTGCATTATAAACCAACTGTATTTTATTTACAGAGGAGAGAAGTAAACAGAATTGCTGCAAGGATCAGACTAGGGGTCTGTCTGGCTGCATGCAGTAACAGCTTCTCAAAGGGACTGCAAGAGGCAAACTACACAAAGTCATCGTCAAAGCCTCAATAATTACTAGTTTGTTTGTTTATCAGAAGGATAAGAGAATAACAGATTACTTCCAATCTTTACTCATTAAAAAAATTATTATAGCCATATCTTTAGATAGCTAATATTTTAAGTTTTGTGTTTTTTTTTTTTTTTTTTTTTTTTTTTTTTTTTAAACAACTCTGCAGCATGGTTTGTACAAACCCATTAATGCTATACACACTTTTGGAATCCTGTTTTATCACAATGTGAAGACAGAAACCGGATTACTATTTTATTTACCATTACAACAGTGGTGGGTTTTTTGTGTTATTTTGGGATTTTGTNACACTGAAGCAAGGATTTTTATACGATAAGGGTTTATTTTCTTTTTTTTTTAAAAAAAAAGGATGTTATCTATACTTTTTTAAGCCAACTATATTCATACACTTTGGTTTCTTCTAGGCTTCAACATCACTATATGGTATTAATGGAGGCCTTCCTGCCTCCAAACTACAGTATTGAAGTTTAAACTTTAGTCAAAATTACTGAAATTAGACATTATTAAAGTCTGGAGAATATATAGCACAAGGATTATGAGCCAAATGGACAGGTCACATATGTCTTTTAGAAAAACTCTTCTCCTCCCATTGATGTTCCTAAATACTGGCATTGATGCCAGGACAGGATGTTACTGTATACTGAATATTGGCTATAAATTAAGGACATATCTAATTGGGATCAATTTCATTTTACCATAGCCTATACCTGGTTTCCAAACTGTGGAATTTATTCAAACTTGAAAACTTTAAAATTCTAATCTAATACATTTCTAAATTAATGCTAACTTAAGTAATATTTTCAATAATAATATTTATACTTAATGAAAGTCTAACCAACCAGGAGCTTTCAGAATCAGTAATTACAACAAAGCACAGAACTCCAATTTGGCTCAGTAAACATCAAAATCAAACAACTTGATGCAAAAAAAAAAAAATCCCACTACTATGGCAAACAGTAATATTCTGTATCTTGAAGATAACACCTCACTTAGACCTTCATTCTTCAGAAAAGGCAAGCAAATATGTTGCTTAATGCTTTCTACATTATCTTGTATCAGAGTTACGCACATCAAAAAAAGAACCAACCTTTATAATGTCCCTTCTCGTTTTATGTACCCCCCCAGATTTTACAAGAACATAATGTACTTTTTTTTCTTACAAGATTCCTATTTTAGAAAGTTAATTCAGAGCTCTGATTATATGCAATATTTCTATGGAAAAAGCATTTAACTACTGTTATCCACTGTGATCTTAATACACGGCTTTTATGCTCTTAATACATGGCTTTTATGTTTAAGATAACTAAAATACATCAAGTTAAATAAAAAAAAAATTGCAAAGCAGAATAATCTTGACATGAATATGCAGGGCACAAAAGCAAGTATCTGAAATGGTCTTTAGCAGCAGAAAATTGATTTCTAATATTTCAATCTCTAACTTTTTTTTTGTCAAATTCATTTGCATCAGAATTAATTTACAAGTGGAAGTCTGTAAGAATAGTATGTTCAATTACACACTTTTTTCAACGTCCATCAGGTAAGAACTGAAAAGAACAACCAACTACCAGGTATTTGACAGGACAGAGGAGAGCAATTGTCTTTCTTCCCATCCAAACTCACAGAATCACAGAATGGCCTGAGTTGGAAGGGACATTAAAGATCATCTAGTTCCAACTCCCCTGCCACAGAAAGCGATGCCACGCACTAGATCAGGATGCTCAAAGCAATTTCTAAGAATTTTTCGTTCACCTACGTTATCGGTCATTTATCTTGCTCAGCATAGTAAACACCACCATATGCTTACCAGGTCTCATATGTGGTAAGACAAAATGAGTCAACACTGTAAGGGAAAAGTACTCATTACCATTCTTGCACTGGCAATACATTCTTGGAGGAAAAAAAAAAAATTCCATTAATAACTCCTACTAGCTGTCCTATAGAAAAGGTTACAGAGGCAAAGATGTCATCAAACAAAATTTTGATTAATTCAGCAGAACAACTTTTAAAACCCAAAGCATATAGGTAGGACAAAGCTTAAAACCAAATGCATTTCTAATATGTATCTAAAGGTGGCAGTAACTGTTTGTTCTTTATTATAGGCCCAGAATTAATCTTTGAAGAGCTTCAAATGCTCTATCTCAAGGTTTTATCCAGAACTGAGAGTCAAATCCATCCTCAATGCCAGCTTAATGTCATATCAAAAATCAAGTTGTTCTAACGAACACAACCTCCAAGTGATGGAATTTCTGCACACCAGCCATCTCCAACTTTGCTTTTTATATTACTGACATAAAAGCAACACAACCTGATTAACAAGGCCACTAAATAACAACATAACACAGAGATACTCCCAATTAGACATATTCCAGTACCAGAATTATATGTTATAAAGATACAAAAGGGGAAAATATTTTCTACCTCAGCCAAAAAAGCCCCCCCAGCCACCCAAAAACCCCTTTCTTTCCACTCTAACAGAACATCCATAATGCACATAAGCTATGGAGAGGGCTCACCTAAATTCTAAACAAAAGACAAGCTTGAAATATTTAATACAAGACATTAGTGGGAGGAATCTTAGAGTCTCCCTTAATGTGAAGTTGTTCTTTGTTCTCAAAATTAGCACTCACACCTTCAATCGGCTCTCATTATTGCTGTAATTACTGATGTCATTAATCAAGTTATAGAAAATAGTCTAGCCTATTTAATTTTGCAGACAATATCCTTATAAGATACTCAAATGAAAATAAGGCAAAAAATGATTCTGAAGAAGAAGAATCAGGGGCAGGGCTTTGGTCTGCAGGGAGAAGTGTCTGCGGGTGTGTGTGTGTGTGAGGAGGTAAAAGGAGGAAGGCCACGAAGAGGGTCTGCAGTTCCACAGGAACACCTTTATTTACTTACAGCTAAGCACTTCCTGCAGAAATGGAAGTAGCATGAACTTCACTTTCTTCACTCTTACCCTTTAGGAAGGAATAAGGCTGAATAAGATAAGTAAGCTTGCAAACAAACCCTTTAAGTTCTTTCATCTTCAGTTCCACTTGGGAATAAGAGTTCTTTGGTGGCCTTTTTTTTAGTTTTGAAAATAAAGCCTCTTCCGAAATCTGACTGCACTAAGATTTAAATATTATTTCAATACACTGCTTTGACTGATTAGCAAAATACCCCAACAAAACAGTAACAACAACAAAAACCCAAGCTGCAAATTCTCAACAGAATTTAATAAATTTCAAGCTATATTCTCAGGTATATGTTCTTTCGTTTGCTTTGGACCTTACTTTCCACAGTGAGGATCGACAACACATTTCACTGTATTTTCCATGAAAAAACCCTCTCGATATTGCAGGTTTTGGACTAAATGGGTTTTGAGTTGGCTCAGTGAGACTGACACACAGCAAATGACTGAAATTTAGGGTCAACTATTGCTTGGTTTACAGTTACAGTTTCTGTCAAATTTAAACCTACCCACAGAGAGTGTTATTCCCAGTGTGAGGAAAAAGTTGGGAGTGTGTAGAACAGCAAGAACCACTGTATCCATGAGGAGATTCATTAGTCCCTGTACCATGTCCATACTCTGTACTGTCTGTGTACACACACAGACCAGATCTGTGCAGAGTCAGAATGACATGAAAGGAACTGGGAAATGGTCACCATCTGGTTTCAGAGGATTATTGAATACTCTCATTTTATGTAGTAAGTTGTAAAAGGGAGAATGTGGTAAGGTCTAGTGTGTGTTAAAAAAAGCAGAAGTTAAGCAGATATTTATGAACCTCAGTGGCAATTTTTTTTTCCACTGTGATGACACTTGCTTAGTATAAACCAACTGGGTCAGTTGAATCAGGAACTCAATTCTGAACAGGTCAAGCTTAGCAAAATAATACAAGTTCAGAGGTGAAATGTGTGGTGGTCTATTAGTAATAACTTATTCACAGGAAGGATGCAAGTGAACAACATTAGCAAACAGATGACAAACACGAGACTTTCCATATGAAATGGAAAAGTTGTAGAGTATATCTTTTCCCATCAGTGCTCTTCCCTCCTTACCACCACACCATAAAGGGATCAAAGGAAATCCTATTAATGTGGAAAGGGAAAGAATGAGAGAGGAAGCTTACAAGAAATTTTGTACATTTTTTCTTAGTTTGAGAAGACACTAAAAGAAAACGATCAACAAAGTTATCTGTAACATCACTGTCAGTAGCTAAAATGAAAGCATCAAACTGGATATGGCTTCCCCATTCTTCAGGTTTACCACTGATTTTTAGAGAAGGGGGATTCAAGACGAAATAACAATGAGAAAAAAAGAACATATAACGGTCTCTGCATGAAATAATAATTCTGCTAATAATCATAGAATCATAGAATCAGACGGGTTGGAAAGGACCTCTGAGATCATCGAGTCCAACCCTTGACCACCACTGCCGTTACCAGACTATGGCACTAAGTGCCACATCCAGTCTCATCTTAAAAACCTCCAGGGACGGTGAATCCACCACTTCCCTGGGCAGCCCATTCCAATGGCTGATCACCCTCTCTGTAAAGTATTTCTTTCTAATATCTAACCTAAACCTCCCCTGGCACAGCTTAAGGCCATGCCGTCTTATCTTACTGCTGGTTGCCTGGGAGAAGAGACCAACCCCCATCTGGCTACAACCTCCTCTCAGGGAGTTGTAGAGAGCGATGAGGTCTCTCCTGAGCCTTCTCTTCTCCAGGCTAAACAACCCCAGCTCCCTCAGCCTCTCTTCACAGGACTTGTGTTCAAGTCCCTTCACCAACCTCGTTGCTCCTCTCTGCACCTGCTCCAGCACCTCAATACCCTTCCTGAACTGAGGGGCCTAGAATATGTACAGGTATATATTCTAGATTTATGAGAGATG
Organism: Oxyruncus cristatus; assembly: GCA_013399855.1. Taxonomy (NCBI): domain Eukaryota; kingdom Metazoa; phylum Chordata; class Aves; order Passeriformes; family Cotingidae; genus Oxyruncus; species Oxyruncus cristatus. The sequence goes on along the minus strand of VXAY01000710.1, from coordinate 931,592 downwards.
AATTACCAGAAAAAAAACCTGAGTAGGGCTCTCTATATTTATAACTGATGTCTACTAGGGGAAAGAAACAACAATTAAATGAAACCTGAATTCAGCTTGCACTTCTCTTTTACAGTTTCGAGGCTCACTGATAAAACCAAATTTTTATTCCAGCTGTGAAAAACAGAGGTGTAAAAGTTTTAAAACTGTTCTACTTTAGAGCACACAAAAGAAGACTGTTTTCAGAAATTTCAGACTGAATGAGTTTAGTCTGAAACTAAACAATTCTATTTTCCTGAAGAATACTTTGTGAAATATGTGAAAATCCTCCTCCCAAAATACTTTTTGTTACTCAGGAAGTAGATTGTAAATACTGATTTCACATATTGACCAGACTCTTTTTACCTAACCAGACATTTTTTAGACTGGTTTGGTTTTTAGAATTTGGAAATGCACCTAAAGATATGTGACTTAAGAAACTGTTGTGGTTTAAGTCCAGCTGGAAATTAAGCACCGTGCAGCCACTCGGTCAATTCCTCTCTCTCTCTGCCACCCCAGTAGAAGGCAGAGGAGAACCAAAGTAAAAATCTGGAGGTTGAGTAATCAAAAGAAAAGTAAAATACTACAATAATGGTTAATAATAATCGCTCACCAGCTGCTGACCAATGCCAGACCCCAGTTCCCAAACCCAGACTGACCCCCTTCCAGGTAACTCCCCCTGGTTTATATACCAGGCATGAAGTTCTATGGTGTGGAATATCCCTTTGGTCAGTTTGGGTCACCTTTCCCAGATGTGGTCCCTCACAGCTTTTGCATACCTCCTCACTGGCAGAGCATGAGACAAGAATAAAACAGTCCTTGACTTAGGATAAACATGACCTAGCAAACAGCAAAACATCAGTGTGTTATCAACACTGTTCTCATTCCAAATCCAAAACACAGCACTGTAACAGCTACTGAGAAGAAATCTATTCTAGCTGAAACCACGACACAAAGGTAATAAAACTCTAAAACTGAATGATTTCTGTCACGATGAAAGTAAATGTCAAAACACCCATAGGAATTTCAGTAATAAGCACTTTTTCACCTGTGAGGAACCAGTAATGTAGAAGAGGCTTTTAGTAGATGTTTCAGGCCACCCAAAAATGTTTCTGGATGAACAAAAGCAGAGAGACAAATCAAATCAAAGTTGCTTAAAAAGAGGGAGGCTAACAACTTCTCACAAGGTGGGCAGGGGATATTGCCTCTAAAACTGAAAACCAGGGAAGCAAAGATAACGGAAGAGTGTGAAGTGGTGCTTGATGGAGAAATGCTAAAGCCTAGAAGTTTAGTGCTAAGTTAGCATATTCAGACCCATGATTTCAAGATGTCATTAGTCTACAAGCTTATTTTGAACACAGAATAAATCACACGCAAACATTTCATGTCCACCTGTACAAAGTACTCCAGCTTCAACTGACTTACCTCCCATAATTTTAGATTGGCAGTTGATAAATTCTGGCTTCTTATCTGTAAGGTATCGCTGACAAGTGTGATGTAGAACCTGAAAGAATGTGCATTTTTCTGAAGCTGTGCTTGCTACCCATTGGTCAAAAGCATTTTCAAATAGTAAATCAAATTCTGGGGAATCCTAGAAGAAAAAAAAAACAAACAAACAAAACCACACTGCTATTATTCCAGTTTCATAAACGATTTGGAGAAAGATATGGAGTTATTCCTTTTTAAAATGCATTATGTTGGAAAAAGCAGAGGTCATGCAATAATACCAGGATGGTTTTGATTTGCATATTTTCAGATGAAAAACACACTAACAGGAAGTAAGTTTTTTTCTTGCTGTTATTTTTAATGAGGACTACTCAGTTGTGACAAAAATACCTGAAAACAAAAATACTTTAGATGAAAAAAAATTAAAGTAAAAATCTCATAAGAAACCCTTGTTACATACAGAAATATAGTTACCTGTGTCTTCTATATTTTGTAAGCATTTATGCCTCTCAACACAAAATCTACTTTCACACTATTACAGAAGATGCAGTTCTGCTCTCAATGCTCCACCAAAAAAATAAACTAAGCAAATAACAAGTCCTAGTTACTCTATTTAATGCATTATCATAAAGTGTTGCAAAGGTCTAAGGATAATGTGAACAAAAGACCATTCCCAGAACAAATCAAAGCGCTGCTCTATACCAAGCATCAACTGCCAAAAGAAATGGATTTTATGCAAGAAGTAGTGCTATATATTTAGCAATATTTGCTAAACATCATTTTGTAACTAATCTAGTAAGTGTTCTTTTTTAATTGATGACACTAGAAATTCATAGGAAGACAAGTTTGAGATGAACATTTCTAAGCTTAAGAACTTGACAGGGCTTATAAGCCATTATGTACATAGCTGCACAGTACATGCTGTAAAAGGGTCTAAAACTCATCTCCCTCGTCTATTTCTCATTGCTCTTGTTTTCATAGTCCCTTTAGCCAGAGAAAATGTAATTCCACTCCCTGCATTTCATAAGGCAGTGGCCAAGGGCCTTCTTTTTTTTTACTGGGTAGTAACAGAATTTGGTGCAGCATGGTTAAGATGCTTGGGTGGCTGATCAGAGCACAGCTTTGAAGAAACCAAGAGAGTTAGTCACAAAAACATTTTGCACAGTATGAGCCACATTTCTAACTTCTACTTATGTTGTTTTACTACTGGAGAATTGTATTCACAAGCCTATTACGTATTAGCATGACTTTGCCTTGATACAGTTTAAAGTGGGCTGTATTTTCCAAATTAAAGGAACAGTTCCAGAACTATTTAGTGTAGAATTGTTTTATTTTATTTTTTGTAGTTTTTTTATTTAAATCAGCATTCACTTGCCATTGGCAACTAAAGGACACTACCACCCTTTGTAGTAAAAGATAAGAAACGCAGAAGCATCTGAGGAGAGGATTGCCCTGGAAAAAATGCAAAGTTTGCAATATTACACAAACTTGAACCTCCTCCATCTTCATGTCTACCTATTGCTTTATCTCACAAAACAGCTGTATGCCAAAGTAGACCCCAAGAGGCTTACAGCTGAAGCAAAGGCAAACAGGGCTCTTACTTTTTTCTTTATAAAGAAGAAAGTAGGAAGAAAAGTATGAAAAGACGGGAAGAAAAAAACCCGTACGACTGAGTTTTAGCCTCCTCCCATTAAAATTGACTTCACATATCCCATTGAGTTATTCCCTTTTTGAGAATTTGTACTTAAATCTGTATCTTATCTTTCCACATGCCTTTTGAACAGTGAAAGAACTGATTCACAAATCAGTTACCTAAGAGCTCAAGGTTCATCTTCCAGTACTGTTCAAACTCACCCGATTAGGGTCTATACCATTGACCTGGCGAAGCTGCTCGAGCATCCACTGTGTTCTCCTGACAAAGGACGTAGAGCCTTCAAATTGCTTCACCTTCGTTATAGATGCTTGAGCTGGTTTCTTGTTCGTCACTGAACATATAAAAAAAACATATAACTGAAATTGGCTTCATGATTCAGGAAGGTGCTGTTTACTTCACTTATAACTAGTTTGTTTGCTGGTGTATCTTCTGTAGTGTCCCACGAAGTAAATACATGTCACCAATTCTGACAGTAAAACATATTCTTTCCTGCATAACATACGGAAAAGCACATTCCTTATTTTATCCCACTCAAAATTGGATTTATTTTAGCTACTATCAGCTTAAGTTACCAACATCCTGTAAAAAAACACAGAACTACAACAAAGGTCTTTCCATTTGCATTCTTAAAATCACAGAATCAAAGAATGGCTTGGGTTGGAAGGGACCTCAAACTCATCTAGTTCCAACTCCTCTGCCATGGACAGAGACACCTGTCACCAGACTAGGTTGTTCGGAGCTCCACCCGACCTGTCCTCAAACATCTTCAGGGATGGGACATCCACAACCTGTTCCACTGTCTTTCCATCCTCACAGTAAAGACTTTTTTCTTCTTAATATCTATTTTAAACCTCCTTTCCTTTAGTTCAAAGCCATTCCCCCTTGTCCAGTCATTACATGCTCTCATAAATAGTCCCTCTCCATCTGTACTGCAGGCTCCCTTCAGGTACTGGAAGGCCGCAATGATGTCAACCTGAAGCCTTTTTTTTTCAGGCTGAAGAAACCCAGTTCTCTCTGCCTTCCCTCACAGGAGACATGTTCCATGAATTACACTACTGTTCTCTTTTCCCCACGCCAATTAGCTTAAGTTTCTCATATCCAGGCTCTTATTCATTTCTTTCTCTTATTCTCATTTTAGAAAACACTGAACCCCCCTGAAACATATCAGCTGTAAGTGTATGTACCTTTTAAAAAAAATCTGTTACTTTGGACTGAATTTCATGTTATTGATTGGGGTTTTTTCAAGTCTTTTCACAAAATGGTACATGTAGGTCATGCTTGTGTAACACCACCATCTGTGACATCTAATTCCCAGTCCACAGACAGAGGTATAGGCACATTGAGAAAGTAAATTCACCAAGTCAGACAATGGTCTGTGAAAAATACAGCTATAATAATTACAGAAATAAAGTTTGCTTGATGCCCCCACCTCCAAATATTAGGTACCACAAACAACAAGAATGAACTTATTTATTATAAACAAAATGTATGTTAAGAACCACAAACAAAGCCATGGAAGACTGCTCTGCTTTTGGAAAAGAATAAAAAAAGGCAATATAAATGCTCAAATTAGTGTATCATTAAGTCAGAATCAGGTTTTCAAAGTGTACTTAAACATTAAAGCTAACTTTACAACAACAGAAAACTTGACTTCCTGTATTAGATGTTTTCTCTAAAAAAATACTCTTTTAATCGGTATAATTTTAACCTCCATGAAAGTTTTATAAGCAGTTTTAGATACTTTCTGTAGTCAAATGTGTATTTATTTACATGTTACTTATCTGTTGCTGTGTGTCAAGTCACTTGCAAACACATTTCCACTTTCTGGGAGAAATAACTTCTATAATCATTGTACTGCATAACTTACTAAAACTGGTGTGTCATCTATTTTTCTACTTAAACGCCTTCCAAAAATAAATTGATCCATATGGTCTGCCAAATAGAGTATTATTGGAAAGTCACTTTTCTCTGCTTTTAGATGCTGGCAGTTACAGAAGGCTTTTAAAATAATCAAGACTTGAAAAGTAAGTTTGCTTATTTTTGTACACCCCATTTGCCCAAATAACTAGGAAAAAAGTAAGAGGCTTCCCACTCAGAAGACGCATACTGCGTGCACTTCTGCACCCAGGGGCATAGTTAAACAGTAAGTAAACACTGATGTAATATCTTATCATTCCATAAAGCTAAAAAGTTAATATTGCACCTTAAGATGAAAATTTTTAAATGCACAGTGTTTTGATGTTAAAATGTATTTTGGAATAGATTAGCAAATGCAGATTAACACGAAAAGCTCTTTTCAGTATCTCAGATTTAAACATTTTCAGTTCCGTGTGTGTCTATGAAAGTCCAAACACCCTTATCAGAACTAAACCTGATAAACAGAAAATTATTTTCTAAGGAGATTTTAACAGGTAATGAAGATTGGAAAATGAGATACTAGCCTTACATATGGCAGATAATTATTTTTAAGAAGTTACTTTAGAACAGAAAGTGTAGTTGGGCTCAGTACTTTGATCAGACTATTGACAAGACTGCAGTAAAAAGATTGCCAGAAGTCTTCTCATTGGCAGTTAAGTAGAGAGTCAAACTGGTGCACGGGCAGTATGGGATTTAGAATTTTATGTTAACTAGTACAGAACACAGAGGATCAATGCAGTATCAGAAGGCTAGCAGCAAAATTAGACCGGAACAACTGATGATATACAAAGACTACGTATTACTAAGAAGTGAGATTACTATTGAAGACTCATTGCTTGCTCAATAGCCTACGCACCCACACCTAAAAATACCTATAAAGCAGAGGTGACAAAAAACTTATCTATACTTCCAGGTTCTGTTTCTACTGCAAGTCTACACATCACGGAGTGAGAAACAAACTCAAAAGTTGCATGAGCAGACCACAAGTTTATGTGCCTATCTTACCAGAATTCACCCTTTATAGTGTGTATTCACATCTTGTCAACTCCAGTGATCACTTTGAAACACTTTATAGCATTCCACTAGACCAAGTTTCACATATCTTCTAGAAAACAGTACTAATTGAAGGCTAACACTGGCTTAACTTTAATGGTCTGTGGATTATTCTCTTTCCAAGCAAAACACACAATAACACTAGCAGCATTGCAAAACAAAGCATTCAACACTAGCAAGTACTACTGCATGATCAAATGCTATTTTTTTCTCCTCAGAATCTCATGGATAACCAATTGTGCAACGTATAGCCTTAAACTTTAACACAGCAAACTTCTCATTGCTCTGAAGCCTTCTACATGACATATATTCTAGCGCTCTTGAACACAGGGGTCATCACATCTTTCAAGGTGAAAACATCAAATTTTACAGATATGATGGTTGAACACTAAATGCCTAATCTTAGTATCTCCATATATTGGTTGGTTTGACATATCCAAAATCTACTTTTCCAAACTTCTCTATATAGCACTTTTAATAATCAATGAACAACAACTTTGCTTTCATCTGGAGTCATTAGTACTCTGTACTTCAGTGAAAGAAGATCACATTAGGTTTCTAAATTTTGGCAACTCCTAAAAATGCCTCTTATTGATAAACTATAAAAACATATTGATTAAATGATTGGTTCTGTATCATCCACCAAACAGGAACTCTGGGAGAGGCCAAGAGGACTACCCTTCTATAGAGGAGCTTATAAGGATCTAGGGTGTGCCAGTCATCTTAGGTAGAAATTCAGTCTTGAGTTAAACGATGCAATCCTCTTGGAAAATGGCAGTTCCTCCTTTAGATCTCACACTCATAATTATTGAGCACAGCCAAACAGATCTAGTTGCATTTCACCTTTTGTATTTTGGCATTTTAGGAAACAGCTAGCATTTCTACAGCATTCAAAAAAACAGCTACCCACGATCCCACCAAACATGCTTGAAAACCTTCACTTAGACCATGACAGCTTGACAGTAGTATGGCAATCATTACAACTCTGAGAAACCCTTTGGCAGCTGGGAAAACCATCCTCACTAGCTGCTCATTATGTTGCCTTAAAAACTAGAGTATTTCACCAGCCACTGAGTGGGTGTAACCTTGCAAATATGTAAAAAGTATTTTCTAAAACCTGAAAAAATGTGAAAGCAATTACATACTCCTAGTCACATTCCTTCTCTGACAAATCATTTGGGTGTTTTCGCTAAAATCCTCCACAATCATTGTCTACTTTACTAAAAGACAATATTTAAGTTAAGCTTCAATTGTAGGCGGGTTTTTTGTTTGCTTTGTCTTTTTTTTTTTTTTTACTGTAACATCATGCCTTCAAAATAAGAAGCTGTAGTAGTGTAGACAAAATATGTTTATTTCGAACGCAGGAAAAGGTGGTAGGTCCATATGATATTTCTGTGTGTCATTAGACGGAAATAAGGTTTTTTTTTGTAAGCAACAGACAGTTATTGGTAAAGTAAGAAAGAATGTGTGAGAAATCAGCTACAGCAATTTATAATTGAAGATGTTGTGAAGTTTGATTTAGTGACTTTTCTGGACTTTTTTTTAATGTGGTTTTTGTTTGTTTTTTGACACTAAATTAACATACAATCAAAACTTGCTGAGTCAGAAACAGCACTAGTTCTTCTGGGATTGAAGACATTATTAACCATTTTGCATCATAAATAAAAGTAAGTTACATTATTAAGTTTTAAAGAGGTTTGAGGGGCATGCGTGCATTTAAGTGAAATACTCTTGTTTCAAAAACAGAGAATACAAAGCAGAAATAGATCAGAATTATCTTTAGAGAATGCTGTGACAGAGTCAGGAAAGTTACTGTTCTCATAATTTGGAACACATGGAAACAGGGGTATTTGAATTCCAGACCTCATTTAGAATCCAGTCCCACATGCATGTCTAGCACCTTAAGCATCAAATCAGTACAGCTCTTTACACAAAGAGGGCGGTATTTAAAGTCAAACTGCCATACAGTCAGAGTTCATCTCATCTGCAGCTCAGAATGTATTTTCTTTATTTTTTCAGTCCTCTAAAGTAACTTTATTTGAATGAAAAATATAAAATAATAAAAAACAGTTAATCCCTTAAATACCCACACCACAATACCTGGCCTTGAGAAACAGTTTGAAAAGCTCTAAACCAATCCACTATGGACTTTTCTTTATTTTTCTTTAAATTTTGATCTGTGCATTTAATAACTCAAACTCTAGGTAATTAAGAATTTTATGACAATGGCTTAGCTGCCCCACAAAATTTCTAGCCATATTCTGGATATATTTCTAGAGTGCTGAATGACTGAAATAAATATTGAAGGGAGAAATTAAAAAGCACAGACTCGAAGCAGGCAGTGACTGCTACAACTCTTCATATTATAAAAAGAATTTGCTTTATCTGGGTAGTATGCAGATTAATAAATTCAATAGCCTTATCTTTTATTGCTTTTATGTCACCAGCTTTTGAACAAACAAACAAACAAAACAGGAAGAAAAAGCAAATAGTGCAAATTAAGTAAGATAAATAAAAAAACCCACTTTAATCTGTGAAATTTTTTCATTTGTGAAAGTCAGACTGAGCATTGCTCCTGAGTAGGTCTGCAGAAGCCTTCTGAAGGCATTGGCTGCCAGCCCAGTTTGATCCACAATATTTATCAATTAAATGTTACAGCATGATCTATCTGTATATCAAAACTTGTACAATGGATACTCATCCCTCAATTCACAAGTAAACAGTTATGCTAAGTTCTTCAAGCTGGCTGTTAATAATTAGTGATGGGAAAAATCCTTAGAATGCACTCAAGGCAGTGTAAAGCCTTTTTTTTAAAAGGTCTCTTTGATGGTAGAAAATGTTGAACTCAATTCCATGGGAGTGTGATGTGATTTCATGGTCACTGTGCCTAGAATTTAATCATTCCTATCTTCTATATTCTAATCCTATGCTACCATAAAGCAAAACCCTTCACATTGAGACTAAGTCTAAAACCAGACGGAAGTTTCCTAAACAGGTTTTGAATCAGACAGAATAAAAAGAGCAAATTTAAAAGCAGCAGCACATTTTAATTAAAAATATTGTTTAAAGCTCACAGATTTTATTAGGAAATAGGTAAAATTATGTATTAGAATTTGTGACAGAAATGCTTTTCTTTTTCCAAGCCAGTTCTTAAGGGAAAAAGTAGGTTATAAACAGACTGTGGCAGAGATACTCCTCTATACTTTCCAGTTCTCAGGAGTTACATATTGAAAAGCCGTCTTTTCCCTCTAGACTTCTGTTTGCACAATTACATCTGTCTCATTCTGCAAGTCCCTTTCACTGCCAGCCACTAAGGAAACAACTATTTCTTAAACTGGCAAATAGCTCATTGACTAAAATTCTGACAAAAGTCACGTACACGATCCTGGTAAGCTACGGGTACCAATTAGGTTGATTATATCATAGAATCATAGACTCATATGAGTTGGAAGGAACCTTAAAGATCATCTAGTTACAACTCCCCTGCCATGGGCAGTGACACCTAAGGATCTGAAGTTTCTGACATCGAAAAAATAGTGACTTTTTTGTTCCTTTGTCCAGTTGCTACTCAATTCTGCAACATGTTTAACTTTTTGACTCCGGAGAGAAAGCACAAGTAACTTGTGGAAATGTCCCAGAAGTTTGAATAAACCCAAGAAATATTTCTTTCTTGCAATTATCAAAGTACAAAGGCTCAAAGAAACACCATTAAGATATCCACAAGGACTGATCCCTATTTGCTGTTCTCTACATAACTCCAAAGCAAAAGCCAAGAAAAGAAGATTTATCTCTATTCCTCTAACATGAGAAGCCCTTCCTTCTGTCACAAGAACAACAATTGTTTTCCCCCATTTCAAAATCTTACCCTCCCTGTTTTCTTCCCAGAGCAAGGAAACAAGGACTAGGCAGGAAAAATGACGCTAAATAACACATGCCCTCAACCCCTATGATACTAGAAGCTTGTATTACTTTGTTCTGCAAGGCTCCAAGTAGTTGAAACTACTACTGTTCAGGCTGCACGGTCCCACAAGCAAAATAGGGTCCTGCCAAGCAGCTTCTAGAGTTTCCCACAGCAACTTTTCAATAATCAGAAAAATGAAGCTGAGAATTAAGATGGAGGAAATATGTATATTCTGCCTTATTTAGGTATTAAGGAATAAGGACTGGATACATGAAACTGTCTCAGTATACCATGTGAATTTCAGGAAAACTGTTTCTATTTTACTTCACATGATGGTTGTGAGTTTTGCTATCAATTCCATCCTTGAGTTTGAGCACCTAATCTTGGTTCATGTTTTCCAGAGCAGTTTCAACTAAGACTGATTTAATGTGCAGTCTGAATTAATTCTCAAACTCTGAGTCTTCCTACTGTGATTGTCCCAACTACTACCTCCTGCACACCTGATGTTCTTAGACCTCAACTATCTATAATACAAAGAGATGCTCTGAGAAGACCGTGCTAATAAAAACCTCTATTTTGCGACTTTCAGGTTTAATATTAGGCACAAAGGAAAGATGTATTTGCAGTAGAAGACAGCTAGCCTTACTGAAAATAAAAACCAGCTAAAACTGGGGCAGGTTTAAATTCCTGCTTGCTGGTCAACGCTTGTTAGGTGTTAAAATGTTGAAAAGTTGAGGCTTGACTTTTGGAACTGCATCTCCTACTTTTGCCCATATCTCCTCTTTCCTTCATTTGACAGTGCTGCTTTCTCACCATCTGGGATCTCAGAAGCTGAAAGCAGGGAGAAGCAGCACAGTTCCACCTTCTCCACTTGCCAAATAGGACATGAGGATGTAAGTGGCCCTACATACACAGCCGTGTAACCAAAAATTAATTCCTTCTGTTTCTTTAGACACACCATAATGTTTTGACATCAAATTGGAAACCAAGCAAAGGGAAGCTTTCAGATACAACTCAGGCAAACTACTCATAAGTCTAAACACATACTGATTTTCCCACAGCCCTTCCCAACAGTTCAAACAACAATTTGCATCATCTGTCAGGCTTAAATCAGCATCTAGTGCATCACAGTCTGTAACAAGTTGCAAGCCTCACTCTCACTGCTTCACGACAAAAATCCATGAAATACATATCACTTAATTAATGTATAATCATACAATTCTCAAAATATAGTTTTATTTAAGTAATTTTTTTCTACATAAAAGTTATCTGTTAAATAGAAAAGCAAAAACCAATATTAAAAAAATCAGTTACCCTAGATATTCAGTTTAAGATATATGGTATATCTTTCCAAGACGAAAGACAAAAGAGTTTTCTGGTGCCTTCAAATAAAAAAAAAAAACCCAAAGATTAAAAAATTGCTTTGAGCGGCAATGAAAAAACTTTCTTTTTAGTCATGCATATGACACCATAAAGCGTTATAAGCCTGAAGTGAGAGCCTGTATGCTTTCCAAACATACCACTGACTGCAGTAGTATCAAACTGCTGCTCATAAGCAGAGTGCCTTGCCTTTTGGTTTGCACCCAGTGATATCTGCTTTTCACATAAACATCTAAATACCTGTTTCTAAAAACAGGTTTTATGACTATTCAAAACACTTTAATCCCCATCATGCAATACACTTTGCAGTCCTTACAGTTTCTTGACAGGCTCCTCTTTCATTCCTATCAAATTTTTAAAGCTAGAAATATCTAAGTTTTGCAGTTATGAATTAATATTGCTTAAATTATTCTTCAAATACTACAGCAATATAGTTTAAGTTATTGGTATCAAAGCAACTGCTTTTTGTATTGGAAGTTATACAGACAGATGCAGTTAACAGTGGCAAGAATGGCAGACTTCATTTTACAGCCAGAGAGAAAGCTTCTGCTTAACTGCAAATATCTGGAAAGGAATCTTATTAAACACATATTCACTTCCAGAATGATGACTGAACTTCCAGGTTTTGTTTGAATTGCCTTTTACTACTCTATATTGCAAAGCAGCCAACTTTCAAGTTTTTCCCACCTCCCTTTTCCTGCATACAGTCAGCTGCATTTGAAGGCTCTTTAGATATTTCTAATCAAATACAGCAGATTTGAGAGTTGTTGTTTTTAGTTAAAAATCTAGTTGAGAGGACAGGATGCTCTGACAGATCTACCAAAGCACTGTTACTATAGAGGAAGTTAATAGGTATTCCAGCCAGGTCCCAGGGAAGAAGGATGACTTTCTCAACCCAGAGACCGAAATCCTCATCAGGGACCTCTCAATCAGTAGAGCTCCTGCTGATCCTGACCTAAAGCATTTTGTATTAGTATTTCACCTTGTCCTGGTATGATGGAGCCTCATCATACTGGAGCCTCATCATACTGGAAGGTATTTGGTCATTGAGAATTTCAGTCCACTGTAGCATATGCCACTCTATTAGTCTAGATTATCTATAGCTTCAATCTTCTTTGCTGTTTTGTCCTTAAAAGGAAGGCAGCATCCTACACAGACTTTGCTGAACAGGATACTTTAAATCACCTTATAAGCATTTATGCACATTTTTGAAAATCTCACTTCAGTTTAGTTTAGAAATCAAGGCTCAAGACACAGACCACAGTGAACATCTGTGTGGATGTCCTTTTATCAAATTCTGGTCACTTCAGCACCTGTAACTATGGGGAACCAGTTAAAATCAATACCACAAAAGTACTCGTAAACTTAAGTGGAATTTGGCGTAATTCCCATACAAGTCAACAGATGTGCATCCGCATGCAGAGAGTACACTAGGAATTACCTCACTGGCCTGAAAACAATGTTTGAGCTTCACAGCAAGTGTCCTGAGAGGCAGGAAGAGGTTCTGGAAAATTAAAGTTTGAATTGTTACTCAGTAATTCATACAAAAAGCATGGTATTAACAAATAGTGCTCCTTTTCTAAGCTTGCTTAGGTAACTTGACAGGCTTCAGGTTCCGGAACAAATTGCCCAATGACTTTTAATGACTTAGTCCTATAGTCTAAGAGCATCCCATTGTAACAGGTTAGAGGGTTTACTGGAGCTTTTAAAGTGACTTGGAAAACTGTGTTTTCTTGATTTTGCACTGAATCAATGACCTAAAATATAGCAGACAAGACTGCTACTAAAGAAAATACTCTGCGTGTCGCAGATGCAAGAAAGGACTCTGTTACATCTGTTCAAGACAAAACCCTAGCTTTTGCTATACAACAACTTAAGTCAGAACACCAGTGGGCAAATTATTCCATACTCTTATGACTGAAACAGTCAGACAGACACAATTCTACTAAACCTTCCACATTCACATGTGGTGTAATAACATCTAAATCTCAACAAAAGCAACTAAAAAGGCTGGTAGACCTTGACCACTTCACACTGTGAAGAAATTAAAAAACACACCCCTCCCCTCTCCCCAAACCAACAAACACCCCAGAAACATACCAGTGGGGAAGTACAGGGGGTAATTAAAGCAGAGGTCAAGAAGAAAGGAAAATTTTAACTGAAGCCAGTTACTTAAATCCCATCCATTCAACAACAACAAAAGCCGGTACCACCAATGAAATACTTTGCCCACAGTATATAACCCACAATACACTTAATCAGCAGATGCCACATGTCCAGCCTTTCTTGCATCTTATTGCTGCATGTGTAATGATTACTACGAAGGGATGTTTTCACATATGATGGTTTTTGCTGTCTGAATTATTTTTAATAACTAAAAATCTAAGATTAAATACAGCAAGCAACACATGCATTTCAGGTAGCACTTAGCCTGAGATGTAAAAGTAGGAAAAAAAAAAAAAATCTCTGAAGTATATATTGATTTTTTCTGAACTTGATTTCAGTTCATAAAAATAAGGCTACCAGAACCAATACTATTAGATCTGGGAGAGTGCTCATGTTATGTCTTACTCAAATCCAGTATTCTACATATCAGCAGGTCTCATTTCTATCTTAGGCATCCAGTAGGACTGTCCAGAGAGTAATCTTTTTTATTTCATATAAAACAATTAAGGAATGAAAAGCCTCCTTGAACAGTAATCTTAAAAGGTACTCAAGAAAAAAAAAGGTCCGGTAAGAAATATTTTGTGGCAGGAGAGAATTGTGCACAAGTAGGTCTCACTTTGATATGCAATTAGGGGACAGCTGAAGGACTTTCTGACACTTTCCTAACAGCTTCCATATCCTAGACCACAGACTATATAACTAGCAGAAAAATCAAGGTGCAAGTCACCTCTGCAAATTGGAAGTTTACCTCCCTACATTTCTTCAAAACTTTACACAACAGGCTAACATTCCAAAGTCATGTGGAGAAGGGATTTATGATGATGTACTTAAACAACCAAGTATTTTGAAAAGGTATGTTCTCAGACTGGTCAATTGAACAAAAGATGAACATCTAAAATCATAGATACAAGACATCACAATAAAATGAATTACATGGAAATATCCAGTATGTTGTCAGAAAAGCCAAAAGCTACTGTGGCAAATGCATGGCTGTCTGCAGCTTTCTTCTATGAAATCTCAGCAAGTCAGTAACGACACAGATTTTTTTTTTTTTAAGTGTCTGTATTTGTGCTTCCCCAGAACTAATTAAAAGAAACTTCAGAAAAATTGTTTGCAGTTCTCTTTCTCAAGGATTTTACTGATTTCAAAGATCTTGAGCAGGTTCACTAAATTTAAGATTAAACGTTGCAAGTGCATGCCTACAGCTTTTTTTTCCAGTTTGAATTATTTTCTATTTGAAGGAGGCATATTGACTTGCGTATCTTGAAATGCATAGCTTCTTATTTTACAGGATTAGTTAGTGCTGTTTTGTAGGCATATTTCTTACAGGAATATAACCTAGGTAGTCCTTTTAGGAACCAATTTTTCTGTCCAGTAATGTAAGAGGGTATGCTCTTCTCTGTATTCATAACTCAGATAAAATTTGGCTTCAGATTTAATCTCTCAGCTGTAAAGCCATGAATCACAGAATTGTTAGGGTTAGAAGGGACCTCTGGAGACCACCTAGTCCAATCCCCCTGCCAAGGCAGGGTTACCGAGAACAGGTTACATAGGAACACATCCAGGTGGGTTTTGAATGTCTCCAGAGAAGGAGACTTCACAACCTCCCTGGGCAGCCTGTTCCAGTGCTCTACCACCCTCAATGCAAAGAAGTCCTTCCTCACATTGAGGTGAGACCTCCTATGTTTTAGTTTGTGGTCATTGCTCCTTCTCCAGTTACTGTGCACCACTAAAAGGAATCTGGCACCATCCTCTTGGCACCTGCCTTTGAGATATTTGTATGTATTAATGAGATCCCCTCTCAATCTTCTCTTCTCCAGACTGAACAGGCCCAGCTCCTGCAGTGTCTCCTTGTAAGAGAGATGTTCCAGACCCCTCACATTTTCGTGGCCCTCCGCTGGACCCTCTCCAGTAGCTCCTTGTCTTTCTTCTACTGAGGAGCCCACAACTGGACACAGCACTTCACATGTAGCTCACTAGGGCCAAGGGGGAGGATCAACTCCCTTGACTTTCTGGCCACATTCTTGCCAATGCAAGATACCATTGGCCCTCCTGGCTGCAAGGACACTGCTGGCTCATGGACATCTTGTCATCCACCAGTACTCCAGATCCTTCTCAGTAGACCTCTCTAGAAGGTCAGCTCGCAACCTGTACTGGTATTTTAGATTATTTCTCCCCAGGTGCAAGACCCTACACTTGCCCTTATTGAACCTCATTAGGATTAGGTTTCTCTCCACCCAATTCTTCAGTCTATCAAGGTCCCACTGAATGGCAGCACAGTGTTCAGGTGTATCAGCCACTCCTTCCAGTTTTGTACCCCAAACTTGCTAAGGGTACATTCTATCCCTTCGTTCAGGCCATTGATAAACAAGATGAATAAGACTGGACCCGTTATTAAACACTGGGGAACGCCACTGACTACAGGCCTCCAACTGGATTTACTCCACTGATCACGACCATCTGAGGTCTGCCATTCAGCCAGTTCTTGATCTACCTCACGGTCCATTCATCTAACCCACATTTCCTGAGTTTACCTACGAGAACGTTATGTAACAGTGTCAAAAGCCTTGCTGAAGTCAAGGTAGATAATACACTGCTCTCCTCTTGTCAACCCACCCAGCCATGTCATCCAGAAGGCTATTAGATTGGTCAAGGACAATTTCCTCTTGAATCCATTCTGACTATTCCAGATGACCTTTTATCCTACATGTTTACTGAAGACCTCTAGAAGGCCCCATTCCATCATCTTTCCAAGAATGGATGTTAAGCTGACTGGCCAGTACTTTTGTGTGTTCTCATTCTTACCCTTTTTGAAGATGGGAGTAACACTGACTTCCCTACACTCATTATGCACCTCTCTTGTTCTCCATGATTTTTCAAACACGACAGAGAGCAATAGAACAGCAACAACTGCCAGCTCCCTCAGCACGCATGGGTGTATCCCATCAAGGCCCATGGATTTATGTGTGTTAAGTTTGTCTAGCTGATCCCAACCCTCTACAACTAGGGAGAAGTCCTCCTTTCTCCAGTCTTCTCCCCTTACCTCTGATGTCTGGGACTCCTGAGAGCCATCCTCAGTAGTGAAGACAGAGGCAAAGAAGGTATTCAGTAATTTTGCCTCCTCTGTGTCTTCTGTTACCAGGACACCATTTGATTCAGCCATGGCCCCACATTTCCCCTAATCTTTCTTTTGCTACTGATACACTTGTAAAAACCATTCTTGTTGTCCTTGATCTCCTTTGTCAGACTTATTTCCAAGTGGCCTCAGCCTTCCTCATCTCATCCCTGCATACTCTGATAACGTTCCTGTAGTCCTCCCATGTGGCCTGCCCCTTTTTCACATCCCATGAATTTCTTTCTTGTGTTTGAGATTTACTAAGAGCTCCCAGGTCATCCATACAGGTCTCATGCCCCCTTTGCTTGATAGCTTTATCACTGGAATACACTGGTCTTGATGTTGGAGGAAGCAGTGCTTAAATGATAACCAGCTCTCTTGGACTCCTTTCTCTTCCAGAGCCCTTTCCCACGGGATTCTTGTAAGCAAGTCTCTGAACAGGTCGAAGTTAGCTCTCCAGAAGTTTAGAGTTCTAATCCTGCTTACTGTCGTGCTTCCGGCACACAGGATCCCGAGTTCCACCATCTCATAGCTGCTACAGCCAAGGTTGCCCCCAACCATTACATCTTCAACCAGAAGAAAGCATAGGGAACATTCAGGTTAGATTATTAATTAATCCATGAAATTGCAAGCAAACAAACACAAACAACTACTTGGAAACAGGTTCAAGAGACAATTGATGACTCATGATGAATGAGAAAAGCAGACACCCTAGAGACATAGAAATGTCTCAAAAAATTCTAGAAATAACTCTTGCACATTTTAAATAGAAAACAGTATCTTAAAAGCCTTTTAATCATTTATATGCTAATGTGACATTTTTTCAATTTGCAGTAACATTTTACTGCTTATAATTTCTCTTTGTGAAAGTTTTTCCTCTGCAAATTACTCTGAAATCTAGTCTATACTGCCTGTGTTAAAAAAGGAGTTTTCTTCATGAATTTATCTTAGAGTAGAAAAGTAAGACTCAACCTTATTTCTTTACATATTATTTCTTTGTCACCTTAGAGACACGTTATAATATATAATTGGAAACAACTGTTTGCAGTAATTGCAATGATCACTACCATTATCTTTACTAAACATTAAGATCATGATTTCCTTTACATTTTTATCAAACAGGAACAATCCTAAAAGCCATGTCATGTGAATATGTTTCACAGTAATATTTTTATATTCTACATCTGACAGAATTCACTTTTTGCTCTTCTGCAGATTGCTAATAGTTCAGTTGGGATGTGTCTATGTTTGACCTGCCTGAGGAGACAACTGTTTCCAAAGAAAAACAGAACAGAGGAAATAGCCTGCTGGCTAAAGTACAAAGACCACCTAAAAAGATTTTTTTAAAAAAAGCCTCTTATACTTTTGTTATTTTACATACTACTGGTCCCTATGTTGCTCTCCTTTGTACTTGATGCAAAAGGAAATAAAAATCCCCAAAACCTCAAAACAACAAAACAACCAACCAAAAAAACCTAAGCAAATGACAATCCACAAT
This sequence comes from Oxyruncus cristatus, assembly GCA_013399855.1. Taxonomy (NCBI): domain Eukaryota; kingdom Metazoa; phylum Chordata; class Aves; order Passeriformes; family Cotingidae; genus Oxyruncus; species Oxyruncus cristatus. The sequence continues at coordinate 913,444 of VXAY01000710.1, read as the reverse complement.
TCTTTTCTCCTCTTTAGCTTGGCTTGTAATGAAAGTACTTTTCAGGTTAACAGATGCTTGCTAAAGCCTTCCAAACACTGTGATTCTGTGATCCTACCAAAATGGATACAGAGCAGAGAAGGAAAACTAACACACCCAAAGGCCGTGAAAGAATTTTTGACATATTAAGTCAAACATTAAGAAGCCAGATATAAAGGTACAGCTGAAATGTGATATGAAGCCAAAAGAGAAAATAGATTTCAATTTGGAAACATTTTAAAGTTTCATTTTGTGTTCCAGGTCAATACTGAAGTGTTATTTAACAAGACTGTATAGACTGAACTAATCTTGTTCATCTAGAAATGCCAACAATAGAAGTTACTACAAACGTACGTTTCAATTTTACTCTACCATGTACCAATTATCAAGTCACAAAGCTCCCAATGAACAAAAGACAAAAAAAAAATCATTAAAATATAGGGCCCTACAAAAGCAAATACCTCATTAATACCATAAGTTAAACAGAAATCCAAAGAACCAATTAAAAAAATTAAGTCAGAACTTCCCAAAGTTATGTTTATACTATATATCAGTGGTGACCGTTCAATAAATAGGAGGCATTTGGTAGTATAGCACTCAAATACTATACCCTGCATTTCTTTAACTGCCAAAGACAATTTTGGTATTGGCTAGGAGATTTTACTGATATGTCATTTTTCTGAAAGATTAAAACCAGTAACAGTGTTCCTTTTCCAATATGATGCAATTGTGAAAGTCCTTCTCTTCCTTCACAGGGCAAGAAATTAGCCACTATTTTTGACATTTCCAATATACAGACCAAAATGCAAGATCTTGGTTTATTTAGAGCTTGGCAGATGGAACTAGGAGATAATTAGTGAAGTGTATACCTCAAGAGCTACATAAGAAGACATCAGCATCCATGTTCTATGAACTGAGTTGGCTTTTGGAAAGGTTATTAATCATTTCTACCCAGGGCCAACTAAGCTGATGAATCAGGTCCTCTCAGTTAAGTTTTATGGACAGGGAATGCATACTAACACACCTGGTTTGAAACAGATCAGCAAATAAGTGTTTGAATACTATCTTAGCTAAGCTAAGATTTGACACACTTTGTGAAAAACAAAAGAGACAAAACTTCTTTCTCAGGATAGTATAAAATGCACCAAAACTCTTACACATTTACCCCATATATCTGCTTTGCAAAACCAAGCAAAAATCCCCAACCCAAAACAAAAAAATGCCATCAAGTCAGAAATAAACCCATGTCTGTTAAAAACACTTCTTTTTTTTTTTTGTGGTTTTTTTTTTTTTTTTTTTTTTTTGTGTGTGTGTGTGTGTTTTTTGTTTGTTTGTTTTGGTTTTTTTTTGTTTTAAACTACCTGAACAATAGGCTTTTATCTATCCAAGTAGATAAGTATTATTTGGTTGAAAGTGTGTGTTTTGCATGACTGCATCGGACCAACTTCCTACCAGAAAAGAGTTACTGAAGGTACAAATGACTTGACAGTACACAAGGATAAGGTAAGGAAACTCACACTGAGGAAGGAATACTTGTTTTGAAGCAACATCCATAATGTTCTGCAACACAATGCACTAATAACAGTATTTGAGAAGGGAAAACCAACTATCTTCTTTTGCAAATTGTATGTATTAGTAATGCATTTATATCTACAGCCAAATTAAAAACAAGTGAAAGGAAAAAAAAGTGTTCCTCAGATCCTGATTTCTTCTATCTTCAAAGGTTAAGACTAAAGATATTTTGAAGCAGATAAATGCAACAGTTTGAAAGATCCTGAAAGGAGAAAAAAACTCCAAAAGAATAAGCATGAAACATGTAGAAAGTATAGATCACTGAGATCAAGAATCTTAATTATTTAAAGTAGTTTTACTATCTAGCAACAATTATATACCTAGGACACTCAATACTTTGAATTTGTGACATCAGATGTACCCCCTGAGCTTACAGTTGTGCTATGATTGCTCGTACAAGAGCTATAATGGGTGCAGCTACCTGCTGTATTGGGTGGGAGGTCATACAGATGACATTAGTCCTACTGCAATCAAATTAAAAAAGCTATTCCACATACCAGGAGAGGAAAAATACAATGTTACAATAGTGCAAAAAAGTCCTGAACCACAGTAGCATCTGGAGGACAGATAATTCTCCAAACTAGGAGGAATAAAGCAGGATCACTTTAAAGAGGGGAGAGATAAAAAAAGGCACCAAGAAAAATCCGGGTATGAAGAAGTGCTGAGAAATCCCCAACCATCTGAACATAAAGAGAACTGATACTACAAGCAGCACTGTAACACCTTGCAGTTTTGTTCCTACTAATTTCACTACGTATTCATTGCACAATGCAATGAGAGAGATTTATTTTAAAGTGGATGAACTGCTCATTACATCTCACTGTATTTAATTTTTCTGCTGATTTTTAGTTTTTCTGTGGTAAAAACTGGGGTGCAGACCAGCATACAATCAATCAAATTTTGTACCTGACAAGACTGTTAAGATGTGAAAAAACCCACAACAAATATCGGTAAGTTTTCTAAAACTATATATTTGAATCTACCATCTCTAAACGCAAGCACAATTGAAGACATGCACAAGCTGCAAGCTGAAATCTGACAGTGCAGCTTTCTTGTCTCATGACACTTTACTATCTCATGACTAGTGTTTTCAGTCCTTTGCAGTGCATTGGAGGCAGAGTGGATAACATACACCACATGTTTTAAAAGAAATTCCAAAAACATACTTGATACGCAAAATGCATTTGCTTTCTTTCAGTCTAACATCAGAAGGGTCAAATAAGACCAGACGAAAATAATTATTCTAACTTGTTTAAAGTGGAAGACCCTGAATAAGGCTAGTTATTTCTTGTGCCTACAGTAATTTGTCCAGAAAGCTCAGCTTGCAATGTAAGTCATGAGAAAATGGGTAATTTCACTTTCATGCATCCGTTGCCGCACTTAAGCTAAAGCAGAATGCATTAGGTCCACCCATTCTACAGCAAGGTACAGAAAGATACCAAATAAAACTCTGTCCAACCAACAGTTACAGAATGAACACATAACAGCCATCACTCAAAAGCAAAGGAAAATTCAAATATCAACTTTAATAAATAAGAATTTACTGTGGAATTTCCTCATGGGAGAGATTACTCTGAAAGTTACAATCAAAGGCAATTTCCTTCACAGCATGATATTGTAACAATCTTGCCACACTACACCGCTAAATTTTGGAAAAGATAATCAACTCATTTATAATACAACAGTGATACTTTTGGCAACACTTATCAGGAGCAAGGATAAAACCAGCTTAGTTTTCCCTTGATAGAACTTTTAGTCTCTCACTAAATGTCTCGCATTTATCAGCATCATAGTTCTTATGTATTGTATATTGAAAGCAAATAAATTCAGGACCAAAAGATATATCCAAACTCAATCTTCAGAGGAAAAAAAGTCCACTGGTATATGTGACACCCTTAGAAAGCACCCAGCAAGTTCAGAAAGAGATTCAATCTAATATTTTGCTCTTCCTTCAGAAAAGTTTTTGTTGCTTCTATCAATTCCATCATGAAGCTTTAAAGAAGTTCCTGTACAGAGCACTAAGATTACCAAAACATTCCTGATTTCATGACAGACTGAAATTACTTCATCTAAACACGCTGGAGTTCCTTCACTGCGGCCTGCTCATTTATACAATTCAGAATCACAAAATTGAATCAGACCTCTCAAGGTCATCTAGACAAACCCCTGATCAAAGTGGGGCAAACATTACCATTCAGTGAGGTCAATGGCAAAACACAGTAAAATGAAGTGCAGAACTTCACTTTCCTGTGGTGGTTTTTTTTTTTTTCCTTTTCCATGTTAACTGATTGAGGTTTCCCTGATTGTGACTTGTCACATTTGCCTTCTAGTTTTCTACTGTACACATCTACGAAAGGATGCAGTTTTACCTTCTCCTACAACTATGAAATATTTAGGGAGTGGAAGGCTGGAAATGTATCTCCCCCCAGCCTTATCTTCTCTTTTGATCTTTTCTAAACAACCCCCCCTTTCCTCAGTCTCTCCTCCTACCCAAGCTACAGCTTCTTATATAACTAGTTGACTTGTTCTGGACTTTCAAGTTCAACAGTATGGACCTTAAACTAGGAGACTGAAAATGGGTTTCCAGATGCAGTCCCATATGCCCTGTGGAGAAGTGTAATCACTCCTGCTGATCTGCAGGCTATGCTCCTGCTAATGAAGCTCAACATACAGTTCATCTTTGCTGCTGCAAGGGTGGGCCACTGCCCCCTGTCCAGCCTGTGTTTCCCAAAAGGCTGCTCCAGACTTAACCAGGCAGCCCCCAAGGCCATGCAGTGGATTATTCCAGCCCAGGTGCAGGACTTCACGCTTGTCTTGGCTGAACATCATGAAGTCCTTCCTGTCATCCCATTCCCACATCTAATAAGACTCTTACTACAGTCAGCTTTCTAAAACGCCTCTCTCCTCCAGTTTGCTATCACTTGCAAACCTGAGATAAGTGCAGCATATCATGTTGTCCTGGTCACAGAAAAGGACATGAACTAGGACTGGCTCCAGGATCAGCTTCCACACCCACCATGCCACCAGCAGCTATCCAATCAGACTTCAAACCACTGGGGAGACATGAATCACATCTTTGAGCCCTGTGGTGTTCCCAGCTCTTCCCCTCACATCACAGTCCATCTCTCCCAACCAAAGTTCCCTATCTGCCTGGGAGGAGGGTAAGGTATAAACACCGAAAGCTGTGCTACACTTCAACATGCCTATATTGCCATATGATAAATGAGTGATATTAGATTTACTCGGGGATTTATAAATTCCATTACAAGCATCAACGCATTGCTTTACTGTTGTAATATAGAACAGCGAGCTACTGCTATTCTTTCTTTTGGTGTCAGTTTTACATAACACATAATTTTTACTCTCATCAATATTCTACTTTACTTAATTATTCAAAGTCCAGGGTCTAACACTTAAAATCAGACCAATTCTGCGATGCCAAACATAGTGTTTAAGGGCCTAGCACCGAGCACATTTGCAAATTAAATTGGATTTGCAACTTTCAATTTAAGTAATTTTTACATAAGCTTATAGTGAAAGCTTGAATAGACTCTAAAAATACACAGAAATTACATACCTATTAATCAGAAGTAACTCTGTTATTCAATTTAACTGCCCTCTTACTAGGTGTCAGCGTTTACTTCTGATCAAATTCTATGTTCTTAACGTTCATGTCAGTCATTTTTACTGTGCTGACCACTCGTTAAAAACTGCAAGCACTTTAAAGTGGGGGGGAATTAAAAAGAATTAAGAAAAGAAACCACTGTATTTCTACTAAATTACCCATTCTTTCACATCTCTCCATTCAAAATTAAACTCATATCAAGAAACAGAAGAACTTCCAGACAGCAGAACTAACAACTCAAATTTCATCATATACAAAACAAGTACTATTTTTCTTGTAAGAAATTTATTACTATGCAACTAACATGCATTTTTGTATTTGTAGTTGTCTTTTTAAACAATTTTTTTTGTTGGTTGGTTATGACTTCCTGTAGTTTCTTTCTTATTCTCTGCTTTACATACCCCTAAATCAGAAAATTCCCATCCTGAAAGAAAAGCTCCTCTGTCTCATCTGATGTTTTATGTATAGTAGAGCATTTGTTTGATTTTTCTGTTCTCTAATACACAGTATTAAAATAATCTATTATTCTAAGCTCATTGCTTGCAAATTTGCTGTTAATAGCTTCTTCCTACTGCACAGTTTACAGCCAAGAATCACCATGAGTGTTGGCTTGTCTGCTGCCTAGTCTGAGGGCTGTCCTGTAATTACCCTGCCAGAGTCCTCCATAAATACTCATTGACAAAACCAGTCAAATGGTGCAGCAAACAAGAAAATCTGTTATGCTTACAGTAAATCGCTTAGTTTAAATGTATCAATGTGCTTCTCAGGGGCTTGAAACTATATTAAAATTTGTTTAAGACATGATCAGAATAGCCTTGAACTTGGACTACAGTAGTGGCAATAATAACTCCATAGCTTTTCCAGTGTCCTTAACTTTTGTGAAATAAAATTCTTTCAAAGCTTGCCAGAAGTCTTCAACATATTAAACCCTTATAGTAGTAGCTACAGAGACCAGTAGCTAGTCACATTCTCCTCAAAAGACAATAGCTGGCCTTTTAAAAAACTTAGAAGTCCAATATAAAATTATTTTATAAAAAATTATAATAAAAATACAGTTGCATTTCTTAAATTATTCCTAGCTGCAGACAAACAAAAAAAGGTGGAACTGTGTCCTGAGTGATACTTTTGCAAAGCAAATCAGTATCACTGCAACACATCCACTTGTATTTAAGCTTTGGAAATTCAAAAAGTAAATTCTGAACACTGATCACAAGTTACAACAAAGCACTTCCCCTAAGATATTCCCTGAACTATTTCTGCTTATGCTGCAAAAATTTAGGATATATTTTAGAAGATACTTAAAGATTTTTCCACATCCTCTTTGTTGTGAATCTTTATACTTGAGAAATACATGCAAGCATACAAATGTATAAAGTTAATTATTCTTTGTTCCAGATTTTTAGATTCTTCCAATAGTCTAAAATTACTCTTTCCAATGACACTGTCATAAAGTAAACTGTTACTACTTTCTTCACCTCCTATTAGTAACACTATATAGTTCAATTGCAGAAGGACAACAAAAGTTCAGCCAAAGAAAGAAGAGAAGCAACTTCATTGTCACTAGTGATTCCAGCTGATGTTTTTTTCGATTTATTAAGAATCCTTGTATTAAAAAAAAAAAAAAAATCCTGGAGAACACTCTAACAGGACAGCTAGTAAATAAATATAAGCATTACAACCAATGTATTTCCAGTTTTTAATGCCTAAATGCCACTTGAAGAGTTGAACCAGGACTTATTTCAGAGAATCACAACATCATGTGAAAGCCAAAAAAATGGCTATTTCTAGTAAACAGATTTTTGACTGTTCTTTTCTCCCTCTTACCCCAACCATCTAATTTAGATAGGTTTGGGGTTTTTTGCATTTTTAGCCAGGATACGTATTTTTTAAATTATGCAAAATGCATCTCTTATCTTCTTGAAACACATCATCTTGTGTATTCTCAGTATAACATTGTTTTATGTTTTTTTCTGAATATAGATAATTTAAAACTTAATCATCTGTGCTTTCTTTCCGCCCTACTCCCTCTGCCCCCACCACAGTTAAAGAACTTACTAGGATTGCATAGCTACAATCAGAGGCTTCTTTTCTCAGTGCAACTGTATTAAGAGCACTCTCATCTACATAGAAAAAATCCTCCTTGTCTTAACTACTATTCTTGTATAATACCTTTTTCTCATGCAGAGACAATTTTACAGACTCAAGAGCGATTTTTCTAGCTTCTAACTTGGAAGCTAGCTACACTGATAAATCTTTTGTGAAGAAATCCATATAACTCCACTCAAAACCTTCAAGTTTAGAAGCAAAACCAGGAATACTAAACCCAATAAACAAATCAAAAGGTTTTTAAAGATTCTGCTACCATTAATTTTACAAGGAATCACTGGCCGTTTCAACAAAATATATTATCTCATGCTAAAAAGGAAAGAAATACAAAATGGAGAGAAGATGAAATAACAATCATCTGACAAAGATGGATTTAAGGTGGCTAAAGGAAAATACTGAGCAGTGAAAAGGACACTGTGGAAGTCTACAGCATAACGGTATAAGAAAGTGAAAGTCTTTCATTTCAAATCAAAGGTTATTTACTTTACTGGGCTCAGCTCTACACAGTTTCAGGAAGTGGGGATGGGAGATTCGGGACTGCTGCCCTTATACTGCGTTCCTTGATGCTTAACTCAACTGCATGTTTGTATTACAGGCCACTACTGTCTGCATAGTTCAGACCTGTAACACTCCACTTTCCCATCAGAGCACTGCGACAGGGGTATGACAATCTTCCTAAGTGTCCTAGTTAGAAGAGCTGAGACTAGTTCATCACTGCATGGGTGTAGCACACTAAGTCAAGATAAAAGGAGAACAGACAAGGAGCTTTGTCACAATCTACTCTCCCTTAATGGTTCTCTTCCACACCATTTCACAGCCAGCCATGTCCAGACATCGAGAGATAACTGGATCAGAGCTTCACCTCTCTGCCTAATGTTCCAGGAGAAAAAGAACTCTAAGCCACTGTCTTAAACACATGGCCTAAAGCTAATAGGTTTTGGTTTTTTGTATAAGTTGAGGTCCACTTCTGCCATGCAGGGTCAACTCTGTCCTGCTTCAATAACAAATAACTGATTTGTTCAGACTGCAAGAAATCACTAAATTGCATTAAGGCCTGTTTTTATAATTAGGGTTTACATTTTGCAGCTGGTTCTCCATTGCTGGGAATCAATTTTTGTAAAAAAATGCTCTAAACAATTAATCACTTTAATGTTTTGCTTCTTTCAGAGAAGCACACATTTTAGGGAGACAGAGGTAATTCAAAACAAGTCAAACGTGGCACATCTACAGCTGGCTTCTATCTCTGTCCTCTACCCACCAAGAAAATAGTGCACTTCCATACCTTTTCCTTCTAGAAAACTCAGTATTTATTAAATTCCTTTGAAATTAAAAAAGTGAAACAGGATTGTTGCTAAAGAATTTCCATTACAGAATGGGAAAAAATTAACTATTTTTCCACAGAAGCAGTAAAAAAAAACCCTCACAAATCAATCCCTGCAAAGACAAACCCTACTCAATAACCCTTTATTTTGCATAATAGAACCTTGATGAGCAAATAAAATAAAATTTCAGATTAGGGTATAAGTTGGACACAAAAGCAAAACTTAAAAAGTGTTTGAAACCAAAATGCAAAAATCTAGGTACTTAAAAAAAAAACCACACTGGGTTTGTTTCACACTATAAAGATTTGCTTTCACAACTTCAAAGAATTTACAGTAACAACATATTGTCAACAGCTACGATAATTTCTTCACTCTGACCGTGCCTCCCACTCAAAGCTGGAAAATCAGTTGGAAATTTCCATTTCCCAACACTTTGTAAAAAATAAAAATGGAAAAGAAAAAAGTAGCAAGAACGATATTACATTATCTAGGTTGCTTTGGATTGAAATCTAAGAGAATTTACCTAGAAACACATGTTTAAAAAAAATTACCAATATTCAATAGATTAATTATGTAAGTACAAATGAATATTAGCAGTTAGACACAGTACCTGAAAGGGAGAGGGAGGGGGAAGGAAGAAAAAAAAAATCCACCACCCAACCTTACAGTCTAATTCTCTAATGAGAAACCTTGCATTGTTTCATAGTTGTCCATATCCATTACCTTTTCCATCTAATAGTTATTCCCAGTTAGTGGCCTGTTGCAAATACAGCCATTTCAGTTTATGTTTGCTCAGAACAGCACTCTGCTGCTAGGTAAGATGCTCTACTAAAACCAAAATTATCTGGCTTCACCCCAAAATACAGAAAGAGAGGATCAAGATAGAACCCCTCGCTTTAAAGGGTTTAACTCCCTGTTCCATCTTTTCACATCATCACTTGAGAAATCAAAAGAGTTAATGTTAAAATTACATTTAAAAACCATTACAGCATTCCTATTTTGAGTTCTCCCTTACCTGGTACTTGCTCTTCAAGAAGCAATGACTTGTCTTTCAAAGCTTAAGTCTCTGTTCATGACACAAGAAATGGGACATCAGATACTGGGAACCACTGAAACACAGTAATTAGTACCTATCATTTGATCTGCCTAACTATTGCAAGAGCTGTTCATAAGTTTGCTGCAAAATCTCCCATGGCACCAGTGAAAGACACTCACTGAACTCTTCTGTCCTTCTCCCAAGCTTGAAATTACCAATGGATTGCTCTTACATGAACTAAAATCTTAAATCCACAAGATTACATACTAAACTAAAAAAAATTTTTGTCTGCTAGAGAGAGCTATGTACAAGCAGTACATTGAGTTTAATGAGCAGTACATTGAGTGTTAAACCTGCATCAGCTGGTTTAACAGTTCTTAAGCAAGCACATCTGCATTCCAGTTCTTGGTTTCCACAGACTTACTCTATCACAGTTGTAAAGAATACAGTATTTGAAACTAAAAGAAATGATCACTACCGTAGAAAATTTAGATGGCATAGGGGCAGGTATTCAAGTACTTAATTATTTGGCACTGCTAGGAGTGCAGGGGTGTGTCCCTATTAGCATGTCAGGACAGAAAATCATGGTAATGAGGTCTTCAAAAGGTTCTTTAGAAGTCAATTTAGCCTTGTCAGAGATTTACTGAATGTGGTATAATTGCAAAGACTGCCAACACAAGAAGTTAAATGGGATCCAGAATAGCTGTAGAATCTACAATATCAGGGAGAGAAAGCAAAGGCATGCGGATTGAAAGGATGCAAGGACTAAAATTACAGGGGAAGGGAGCAGAGCAGCCGCATCCCATTCAAATGTTTTTATCTTAATGTCTTGCTCTCCCTAGTCAAACTCAACAGCATGATGCACAAAAAGTACAGTACTGATGAACAGACTGCCTAAAGAAGCATCTCAATAGCTGAAAAATGCTCAAAGATTACTGTATGGTACCATAGGAATAGGAAGGTCTCTCGATTTTATTTATACTTTAAAGGAACATCTGATTCAGTTGGATTTTATGTGCCGAGTCAGACCAGATCATTCACAGGTTAGCAGGTATTGAATATGATCAGCACGACTGCAAGAAAATAACTAGGATCAGATAATTTTAAAGCAAATAACTAAAATCAATTTATCTTAAGGAGAGCTGAAAGGCATCATAAGCCAAGTGATGTATCACAGCTACAAAACCCACACACATCAGGCATTTAAGAAGTTATTTAAAAAGGGGGCAGAAACATTTCCACCCTTCTGTGTTGGTCAAATTATCCAGACATTTTTAAAATTTCATTTCAAAAAGACCTTGCCGAAAGGTCATCTGTGTACCTTCCTACCCACAGGAACACACATTAGCATTGTACTTCCATAAAAACCCAGGAAAAAGGATGCTATCTGATGCAGTACTCCTCCTTTAGAAGGAAGCAGTCCTTTACTTACATCCAACCCCAATATACCCACAAGGAGTAGAACATGATAAGAAAAATAGTTCCATACATTCTTGCCAACTCACCTAATGTTGCCAATCAGAATCAACATTTCTACTGAGAAAGATTGTATATACACAGCTGTTTTTGCAATAAATATTTTAATTGCAATAAACATAAAAATCAAGAATTGGGACTATATACAATGCTGAAACGTAGTAAATCTTCAACAAATGGTAAATAAAAACCAGTAGTCTGAGGAAATAAATCACGTATTTCACATAAATCTAGTAGGAATATATGCCTTCAGTCAGACACCATCTTTACAATGGGCTAGCCATCTTTGAGGCTTGGGAGACTGAGCCAGAACAGTTATTTGGGTTGTGAACTGCAATTCTGTTGCTGAGAATGCTGTGCTGCTTGCTAACATCTGCTTCATGTAATGGGCTGTCGTTTCACTTCTGCATGTATATCTTAGCATATATAACCATTCATCAAGGGGATGAATTGAATACAAGAGCAAATTACTGCTCTAGTATTTGTCTAACACCAGTAGCTGGTGCTTAGGAAAACCCTTGCATATAACCTCAGCCTTGTGAATTTCACTTTGTTCCTGTTTTGATTATTTACGCACAATATTTATTCCACTTTTAATTAAATGCCTAACTTCCTTATGAAGACCTCTATTGGAGTCCATAAGATTAAATATGCTTTGCACAAATGCATGGAATCTTTGTTCAGGATTTGTACAAGCACCAAACAAGAATGGCAGGGCAGAGAGAGCAGAGAACATGGGTAGAAGTTTGATACCTCTATGGCACAAATCAGGTACTTCTGTCAGCTGCCTCCTTCCATTGCCTTGGCTTTCACTATCTCCCATGCTGTGGCTTTCAGAGTTAGACAGAATCAGATTGCAAAGTGAGCAGGATGAAAATATTTTTCAGTTGAATCAGTTCCTGACCTAGGCCAGTAATATGGCCGCACAAACTGCAGTGCCATTGGAGAGGGAGGGAATGGCAACTCCCGAAACAGCCACCCAAACAACAAAAGTAAAGACTTGGGCTGAAGGACTTGCTTTACAGACTCCTTTCAGACCTGTGTTACTTATTTTTATTTTGTGTGGGGTTTGTTTCTGCTTTGTTTTGTTTGTTTTTTTCATTCTGACACACCCCCCCGTACACTGATGAACTAGTTTCTTGTCTTTCATTACTCAAACTGTGCCAGTCCCCCATTACGCTGGATAAGAGCTGACTAAATATCAGTTAAATCAGAATTTGGTGGGCAGGCTTTCTTTTAATCTTACATTTTGTAAATTCTGGTTCAAGCTGTGGTCTACCTGTTGATTTAATGCTTGCTTCAAACTATTTCAAGAAAGAAAAATGTTAAAACAACCAAAACTCAGCATCTTGAGAAAGACGCCGTGAAGTTGTTAAAAGCTAGACCACAGTAAGCCACAGGAAGAAAACAGACCACACTGATTAGTTTAAAACAGGTTTTTGACCTGTGTTTCCTATTATACTTTTCAAGATAGTATCCATGATTTGAATTCTATCCTATGGCATTTAATTAATTTAAATATTTTACCCAATGACTTTATCTGAAATTATAACAGCTTAATACATGACATTAAAAAAGGGGCCTCTTTTTTTCAGCAAATACTTAAGTTTGAGCTATCAGCAAGCAACTCAATTCCTTCACTTTTACACCTGCAATTGCACCTTTATTGCCCTAGGACCCTATCCACTTTCCAATTCACCAAACAATGTAACAGAAATGTCCTATCATTAAAATAAATAGCATGTGTTTTTTGTTCACATGTAATATCTAATCCACCTTTTACTGCTAGGTTAGGCAGAAACTGCTCTCCTTAACAAAAACACTGATGACGAAGCACTAAAGTACACCTTTCAATGGCAGCACTGCCAATTAGGACTTGGTTATAACTGTTACAAAAAATGACAAAACAAAATAAATAATTAAAAGCTTATAACCATCCAAACAAAAAACACCACTGGATATATTACTAAACTCACCCAACATACCTATATTAATACTATGGCAAGTTCTCTGGATTATTGCTAGGGATATTGCTGTTCAGATAGGAATGGGAACACATGGCGTTATGAAGCTGCTTAAAGAGTCTGTATTTCATATATTCCTAAAGGGGATCCACTAGATGGATTTGATTACAACCTGGCATAACAAAATAGAAAGCTCAAATCTGGAAAATCAAATCAAAACACAATAATCCCTCCCGACTTGCACTTAAAATGGTTTGGACTGGAAGAGACCACAAATATCATCTAGTTCCATGCCCCTCTGCCATGGGAAGGCTAGACCAGTTTGCTCAAAGCCCCACTCAGTCTGGCTTGACCACTTCCAGGGATAGGGCATCCACGACTTCTCTGGGTTTCCAAATCCTAACACACAATATATGAGTATACTTTTAAAAAAATTCTACATAGGTATCTGTTGCAGATCAATTATTTTAACATAATAAAACAATACTATTATTTCAGTTTTTTCTTTATAAACCAAGTCAACCTCCAGAAAGCTGAAAATAAAACAAAACTTGAGAAACAGACTTGACCCATGTTAAGGTTTCCTCAGATACATCCTCCTCTTTTCTGCCTGGAAGTCTTTCTTAAACGTAAGATGCAAACATTTTAACATTTGCAGGTTTCCCCACACAATTTGTTGCTCTGGTAAGACTATGAGTCTGAGCAACATACCAAGATCCTGAGAAAACACCTGTACACTGTGTGCAGTGCTTGTGCACTTGCAGACCATCTAAAACACTTCAGGACCTGCAGTATGTGTTCTTTCCTACATATTTGTCTGGAAACCCCATGTATAAACAGAAGAATTCTTCTTAAGAATGCCTGGAGTCCTCTTCAATACCACAAAAATCTCACTTAAATACTTCTTCACTGAGAAAGATAAAGACCTATCAGAGTTGTATATGCTTCTCTTGATAGAGCAAATAGACATGCATTCAAAAGCCCATGGCCTGGAATAACATTAGCTATTTCAAGTATCTGGAGTAGATAGATACATACTGACACTTGGCTGAGTTACTCTCCACCCCTGCTTGTAGCTGTTCAAGGAAAATCAACTATCTCAACATCTACTTAAAGTTCCTGTGATTCCTTAGCCTTCCACATACATAGTTCAGAACAATTTTTGTGTTGAACAAGTCTCAGAAGGGGTTGTATCTCAAGATATTAGAAAATCTACAGTATTATAGGTGGTGTTTTGCCGGGGGGGGTAGCTTTTCTGTTTATAAGATTTTCCATGAAAAAGCAAGAAATCCTAATATTCAGTACTAAAGATAATTAGGTTTCTTAGTAGATGATTTTCAAATCAGAATTTCATACCGTACCTACCACCATTGTTCTCAGACTAGTCACTTTAAGGTTTTCTTTTGCCAATATAGTATACTAATCAGTTACCTTTAACAGCAATCCCAGACTTCTACTAATTCATTATTTCATTCGATGAGATCAGCCTTAAATTTAATTTTAGAAACTATACAGCAAATTCATAGTGGATTCTTGGTGTATTAGTGATGAACTTCAAATCTGAACATAGGATAATTCACAAGACTACACAAATTGCAGTTGTATATCCCCAGACTGCAGTAAGTTCCTCTTGTCACGATTACTAAAACTATTTGTAATTATCCTTTTATAAAGAAAAGGATCTAATAACACAAGAAGTAGCTGCATCTTGAAAGCTTACACAAATGCTACCAGCAGAGATCCTATGGAATATGGAATACAGACAAGATACAGCCAGAAGCAATTATTATATGGATGATGCTGTAGAGCTAAAAAATACAATAATGCATAAGAAGAAAACTTACATTTTTATTACTGCATTATGACAACGCTATTCTGTAGACTGAGCTTTTACAGATTACACAAGTGATCTTCTTAATAAATGATTTAATATTACGGGACCAGAGACATAATATTTTTAACAAGATGGAGGTTCCAGATAACAGAATTTAGGACTTGGGGTTTGTTTTTCTAGCGTTTCCATACAATCTATAACTGAAAGTAGACAGTTTGGAAATTATAGTCAAATAGGAATCAGAATAGCAGGATCTAACAGCATAACCAACTTTCAGTTTTCAAAGGATGGTTTTCCCAACAATATGTCAAAGTACACTCAATAACCAAGTGTTTGAGGGCAGAAGTAGTCCAGTAGGAATTACTGCTGGGAAAATGTAAATTTCTGTTCTCCTGGAGCGTATAAAGACATTTATATGAAAAAGAGGTCAAAGTTTCCTAGAACAAAAATACAAATGTCTTATTTTTTAAAAAACCCCACCTAGTAAGTGTGTTATTATTCCTTTTAGCACTCCAGTGGAACACCAAGAACCAAGTTTAAACACAGTCCAACAGCAGGTACGGCACAACCAACACCTAATTGACTGTGCCATAATTTTAACCATGGTCTGTACAAATGCCAGCATTGTATATCAGATATAAAATAAAGTAAAACTTGGTTGAACTGGATATGGTAGCATCCACCTAATTTTTATCATCTACACTGTCAGCAGGATGCACTGGTTGCAGAAAAACTATAGCTCTTTTCTCTATTTCCACCTTTCCTTGCCTGGGTTATGCTTCCTGACACCTCACCAACTTCCTTGCACAGTGCATGCCAAACAACTAACACACTGTATCTGGAAGAAAGCAACACTAAATTCTTCAGAAGTTATCAACTGCACATCAAGCATTTACTGGTACAACACGAAAGATCGGGGAAGACAACAAAATCATTTTAGAACATTCCAGCATTTCAGAGCAACAAAACAATCCCAAAGGTGCACATGTGAAAAGGGCATGATCTCACACTGCACTTGCTTTCAAAGAACATCCAGTTTTTTAGAGATATGAATCACCTTTTACTGCTCAAATATTATGTCCCCTTCCAGATTCTAGGCCTTATCAACACAGGGTTTGCATCTATTGATACACATCAGTTTAGTACATCAACCTCCTTTTACATGTGTCAGTCTGCTTGTTCAATTCATTACAGTCAACGCTACAGGGAATGCAAGCTAATTTATCACATCTGCTTTTTTTCTTTTTATACTGTACTATACTGGTGAAGAAAATCCTGCAGATCGTCATGATATTTGAAATAACCAGAAATAGTATCTTGACACCTTCCTTAATCACATTTTGAATGTTCTGCAGCCACCATAATTTCCAGTGAATGATTTTCTTTGTCATGCATATTAATTTACCTTGTGACTATATTAACTTACGCCTGCTGCTCCCTTAATCCAGATTCTATTTCAAAACAGTAACTATTTCAATAGCTAAAATACAAAATCTACGAACATGTGCCCCAGAGGTTCTGAGCCTCACTTGCTTGTGTCTGATGATACGACACAAAGATGCAGCCAGAGAGCAGATGCAAGCAGAGGAGTTGCACAGATGCATCCTTGTCATGGAGGCTGCACATCATGCTGAGCACAGCTTGCACAGTCTGGCATCAATTGTTCCCTGAGACTCCCTGTCATCTGTACCTCATAAAGATCCTGCTTCCATTTGCTTTAAAAAACGAGACAAAGCACTAGCCAATGTTTTGGGTAATAAGAAAGTACCTTTGGAAAGGTAATCCTGCAATCAGCTACATTATGATTTGAGGGTTCTTGTAATATATCTTTTGGTACTCACTATTCAATAAGATAAAACTGATTTCTACACAAATTGCAGCCACATCAGTGTCAAAGACTGAACCTTAAAATTTAGACAAGAATTCTTAGTTTTATACTAGAAACATCAGAAGTGGGCAGTTTACCCCTTTTGTTTACAGTACTAATTACCCTTATGCAAACTTACAGTCCCTTAGCAACTTGTGGTAACTGCCTTTGTTTCAAGTATATTGATAACTAGATTATGAAACTACTGGTTCAGTAAAAATAACATCTTAAAATAAAGGACATGTCAGTCAAGTTATTCCTATTCTAGGAAATTCTGTGTACTCTGAGTCAGATTGCTTTGACAGATAAAAGCACATAGTCACGACATAGCTTAACAAAGTTGCATGTGCATATATTATTTTAAGTTTTGAGAATGTGTTGAATATCAATTCTATCCAATTCTGGAGATATTTGTAACATGCTCAAAATGAAAAAAAAAAAAAACATGCTTTAAAAAAATTTCTATAATTAGGAAAACAATTTTAATATCAGCCCTTGAACTGATGAATTCCTGTTATGATTTAAACTGAACTGTCTGCTTAGGCAGCACTATAATGCTCAAAGAATTTGCATTTCTTTTCTTCTATTTTCTATATACATACAGATGTTTGACAAACTGTGTTATTAACATGTCACACATATCATCAGAGATAAAGCATTCTATGAGAAAAAAATAAGGCACCATATTACTAACTTTTTATCTGCACTCTTTTGCAAGGAATGCTGTAAGACAACTTATAACAAATAGAGGAACTAGGTCAAAGGTTAATTTTAAGACATACAGAGATGTATATGTTGAGATAAATCTGTATTCATCTCTCCTGTGTTTTTTACTGAAGCCTCAACACATGAACAATGTAATAGACTACATTTTATATGTATATATGATAGTATTTATGGAGAAAAAAAAAAGGTGAAAAGTCTCTAAATTCTCTTTCTATTGAGATTCATATGCAAAAGAGAATGAAGCTTGAACAACAGTAAAGCCAAAAAGCTCTCCTTGAGGGAAGGAGTAATATGCTTGGTGGAAAGGTGGAAAGGAAGCCAGAGCACAGCTAGCTAGCAGAGAAGTTTACAGCTGAATCCAAAACACTTAAAAGAATGCAAAACAGTTGTTTCCAGTGCTCCATTCCCACCAAAGTGTCCTAATGAGCACTCATTCACAGGTAAAAATACAGATCTATAAGACTGCTCTAGTAATCATTATTTATTTGCTATTCTGTGAGCCTCTTACTTTTTTCAATTAGTTTTAAAACCAACGTCTATGACCAAAAAAAAAACCTGAACAAAACAAAAAAAAACCACATTAAAAACCCCACCAATTTCTCTGCCCTTTTGCTATGTTCAGAAGCTTCCTGTGCAGAGCTGACAAGCAACTGCCAGGACTGCTTTAATCAAGTATCAGCTGAATTACACCTTTTGATCTCCCAACAGATAATCACTAAAAAAGCACGGAGTTCACAAAACCCAAAAGAAACAAAACATCCAACTGGACTGCAGACAAAGTGTACAGGGAGAATAAGAAATAGGAATTAGCGACTTCAAGAGATTCCTCCAGTGCTTGGAATGAAGCCAACTGATAGGATATCAAATTTTCATGGAAATGGCATAGCGGAAGCCTGGGTTTACAACTGCAGCAGGATTTTAGAAACAAAACGAAAGGGAATGAGAAAAACAAAGAAAAACAAAAATATGGTCCAAAAGAGCAGATGAGATATTGAGAATTAGAGAGCTTGACTGCAAGATGGAAAAGTCAGACAAGTGAACTCCTTAAGGAGAACAAGATAAAAGAGAATGGAATAATCACATGAGGTTAACAGACAACCAGCAACATTACCAGTCTGCTTTAGGAACAGAAGTCGGTATAAGTAATGGTTGACAAAGGAGGAATAGTGTTATGTTTCATTTGTTTCAAAAAAGGATAGATTCTTGCACAGAGCTGGACAGCTGGAAATTGAGTTAAGCAGAAATAGCGTCAAGTGGACAATGGCTTGTTACTAGTGAATATTCACATTCAGGAAGGAAATGCGCAAAATTAAAACAAGAATTAACTTTAAGTGAAGCAACTATGTTTAGTGACTGAAATTTCTCCAAGAAGCAATACCAATGTATGAATAACACAATTAATTAACTATAAAGAAAAAGTATTCTTTTAAAAATAGAAGTAATAAACAGAAACCTTGCCAAAGTAAAAACTTTCACAAATCGGAAGACTAAAAGAAGCTATCCTCAACAGATTTGCTTTAAAATAGGAGCTACTTGAAGAAAGAGGGAATTTCAAACATTTTTTCCCATCGTTTAAAGACATTTTAGGTATTCAAAAATGGAAAGCCACAACAACACTAAGTTGATTCCTCAAAATCATGCAGGTGGTTTTTAAAGAGAGAAAAGAGTAAATGGAAAGAATGGATGTTTGAACAGGTCCACAGTGAAGCAGAGAGGTGAGAACAGTCTTTATGAAATCCTTTAAAAAAGCGACCAAGACTGAGCTGAGACAGCATGAAAACCTGGTTATGGATAAACACAACAGAAAAAGCAGAGCTGTAGAAAGTCACAAATACAAGTAATTCTCAGGAGATTTTGTCCATATCACTAAATTTTGAGTCCTCAGCAGTAGTATACCTCTGGTCATTCAAGTCTTTGAGACTCTGCTACTTATCTAAATGAATGGTTAAAACTATTCTTGACAAGATTGCTACCGTTGAGGTTGCTGCTCTGAATCCTTGCAGGAGACTGCCTCAAAGACACCAGTGCCTCACTACACACTACATTTTTTAATATATTATTTAACAAGTAAAGGCTGGACTAGATGATCTGTCAAGGCCCCTTCCAACCTGGGTTGTTCTGTCATTCTCTGATTAGTGTAAGATAAGGACTGAAACACGACTAAACGAAGGAACATTTTTGTCATACTTAAAAGGCTGTTAGAGCCTTTAATGAATACTATTTCTCACTACCTGGATCACAAACCTCGACAGCCACAAGAAGCTAATGATTAAGTGCCTTAATCCTCACAGTATCTCCTTATAGACTGAAAGTCCTATCTTGCAAAATAGCAACATCATGCTCCAATACATCACTAAAGTCAAGAGAAGTATGTAGTTCTACCAGCTTGTGTAGCTGCAGGTGTTGATTCTTTCCATTCTGCTCTTCCCCTCCTGACCCTTGTCCCTGGCCAGGACAAAAGCTATTTGACCTGAGCACAAAAATGTTTTATTAGGCTATATCAGGTTCTAGCTAGAACACAAAGAAACCTCACCTTTCGCTAAAAATGATACAAACTCAGATCAATCACAGAACACTTCCCTGGATGTGTTCAAGAAACAACTGGACATGACATTTAGTGCTATGGTTTAGCTGACAAGGATCTTAGAGGTTTTTTCCAACCTAAATGATTATGTGATTCAATACTTCAAGGTAACACATCCAAAGGCAAGCTTCCTTACATTTTTTTTTTTTTTTTTAATCTCTGGGGGCTAGGAGGAAACAGGTGATGAGTTTTTAAATTTAAAATGACAAAACAAACAAACAAAAATTTATTTTGGAGTCCAAACGAATAAAACATTAATACTTCATGGTTTTAGTCAATACCTACAGTGGTTTTCAGTTTAGAATCTTTCTAATGCCACTGTACAAACCCTCCCTTTTTCCAGTTCCTAACAAATTTCAAAGCATCTCTCCAAGTCCTTTCCAATTTTATATTTCCATAGTTAAGGACAACTTTTGTTCTTTTGCTTCCCGACTACCTTTCATTACAGATTGAACCCTGGGCAAACAACCTGAGGACTCCCTCAGACAGTACAGATGAAGGACGATTTGCGTGTATTGGTATGCTAAACTTAAGTGGGCTAAACCTAAAAAACTATTCTTAAAAGAAACCATGATATGTGAGTACAAAACAAAAGCAGAAAAAAAATAATTACAGAAGTTTTAGAAGAGTTCTCTACCTAGCTCTTTTTCCTTTTTAAGTAAATTTCAGCTGCCTAAAAATCTTCTCACTGTTTTAGAGAACTTTGGATATTCCCAGACACTTGAACAGTCAAGTTTTCTTTAGGAATCTGTCATTAATGTGAGTGAACAAATATAATAACTGGAGGTAGAAAGCTTTTGTGTATTTCATTTCCAATTTTCACCTCACTCAGAAAAAGTATACTTTGTGTAAATGCTTTAAATGCGTTTTGTAAACACTTCTCTTGCTACAAGTAAGAGGATCTTCTCTTAACAGTTCTGCTCTCTTCCAAGTCATTGATTCAGTCACAGAAAATCACCCTTGCCATTACTACTGTGTTCCACAGAGTGACACAAGACAGAGATTTAGGAAAACTAACACAGTAGGAGCTGATATCATATTTATCCATGAAAAGCATTTACCAGTTATTTCATCCAGCAAGAAGTTTATGTTGCAGCTCCCCTTCCAGCTGAGCCTGTCCTCTGCGGGCATGTCTAAGGAGACAATATGAAAGGAGAACCAGATGCTTAATTTTCCAATAACTGTTTAAATTAAGGGCTAAAACTGCCTAAGGAATTTCACTGTCTGAAGAATATGTTCCACAGTATTATAAAGTTATGTCAGATCCAGCCCCTAAAAATTTCACTTAAATGAAGTTTTCCTTAAAACACTAAAGTTGGAGAATTTGTATGGTTTTAACTTGGTCATTCCCTGAGGCTACTGAAAGTTACTGTGCGCTGCTGAGCTTTAATGAACAGAAGAGCAGCTGACAGGGTGTGTCAGACTTTCTCTATGAAGTTGTTCCAAATAAACAGTTACTAGAGATTGTTTTAACTTGGACAAACGTGTACGTTCCTCCCTGATACAAGGCCAACAAAACTTTGCATAGTTTATATTCTCTTAGCCTCCCCACCCTTCATATGTTGTTTTTTCCTTCTTGTTAGGATATGCATTATCAGAGCACAAAAACCAAGTTACGTAAAAATCTCAACACAAATAGACTGGAGGAAAAACAATGCCTGCTGTAAATGCAGAGCAATTGTTTGCTGAAGCACATATACATGCCTGCATAAGACCATGAGCTTGTTTTTATTGCTACAGTCTGAAATGTTCAGATATTATACCTGTGAAGGAAGATTGGACAGAATTAGTTAATTAATTAATTCCCTCCCTACTGTGTTTTATAGGTGTGTCTTGCTACTTAATTGGTGTCTGAGCTCCTGGGGCAGCAGTTTGGATAAACTGGGGGATACAGACAAAACACAACAGAAAAATCAAGCATCAGTTCTGACCTGTTCTTTTCCTACTTAACTTGCTTTAAAAGGATTATTTACAGATTGAAGTCCCAAACAGAAAAAATTTAGAGATCAGGACTGTATTATTAATCTTTTTCTTTGTCAAGGCAACAATAAAACCTACCTAATGATAGACAAGCCTGATGTTGTATTCTAATCGGTTTAGCAATTCCTATGTTAAGTACTTCTTATGAGCTGCTGTGCACTGGAAATTATTTGATAGTACAGTCTTTAAAGGTTACATATATTGTAAAAACTTACAGGATTTGACTCATACAGCTTGGAGTACTATAAAAGGATAAGATTTTAATCTGATGTTTATCTACTAAAAGAGTCTGTAATACAGTAAGCACTGGTCAGAGAGAAAGAGAACTCCTGATTTTCTTCACAAGATGATATTACTTCTACGAGCAGATCTAAACAGCAATCAACAGAAATACTTTCTGAAATACAATAGCAAGGGAACAATCCAGACATTTTCTGCCAGTATGATTCAAGTTCAACAATCCCTACTGCAGTGAGTCAGGGTATTATGTATACTTCACTCCAGCACCATGAAAACTAAGAAAACTGTTCAAAATGAAACCTACCTCAGAGCAAAACACACTGGTTTTAACTTTTATGGTACTACAAGAATAGCTTCTGCCAAAGCTGGCAATTAGAGGATACTCACACAGGTCTTAAGTGCATGGCTGCTGTACTTCAACTTGAAGACCTATCACGCAAATTTTTTAAGTACAGACTTACTTCTAGCTCCGCATTTTTATCACAAACAAGATACCAACAAACCCTGCCAAAAGCCTCATTTGGACAAAGAATGAAAAAATTGTTTCCAAAGACACCATGACATTCAAATACTTCAACCTGGCATTAAAGTTGATGCAAGCATCTGCCATGTTCTGGGCAAAATGTGGCACTGAAATACACTGTACTCACTGATGTAAGGTACTGCCAGCTCTTGAGGAACACAAACCTACCCAGTACAAGTAATTACAAATTGATAAATCTCTCCAGAGCCGCCATCCTCTCCTGTACATAAAGGCTGGAAAGGGAGTCTTCAACACAACTACTTTGTGTAAGCCTTCATAGTAATTTTTGCATACTTCCATTTAAAAAGCTACAATTGCAACTAATAATAACCTCATCAAGCTTCCTTTATGACGAATGGGGCAACAAACAGCTCCCAATGTACAACTTCCAACATACAGCTTTGCAATCAACTTGTTCATGCATAAAAACTTACTGCATCAAAACAGGTTTTGTATTTATAAATGTTAAACCTATTCCTTTTAACTACTGCAAATTCACATCTGACTAAATAAACAGATCTGATACCTCACTTTTCCCATCAAGTTTTCTATGGTTTTGTTTTGCTCACATTTTTCCCTTTCTAGTTTTTCCAAGATGATCTGAGATTTTGAAAATTTTTCCACAGAGTTCATATGTGCTTGAGGTGGAGGGAAAAGCAATTCCAAAAGATCAAGTCTGAGTAAAACTGAAGGTAACATTAATAACAAAAGTTCTTTGGATTGACACATCATTTTAAAAAAACTGAAAGTGATCACAAAGGCACAGAATCATTTAGGTTGGAAAAGACCTGAGATCATCGAGTCCAACCTTTGACCAAACACCATCTTGTCAACTAGACCATAGCACTGAGTGCCATGTCCAATTATTTCTTGAACACCTCCAGGGATGGTGACATCACCACCTCCCTGGGCAGCCCATTCCAACACTTAACAACCTCTTCTGTGAAGAAATTCCTCCTTATGTCCAGCCTGAAGCTCCCCTGGCACAGCTATGCCCTCTTGTTCTGTGGCTAGTTGCCTGGGAGAAGAGGCCAACACCCACCTTGTTATAACCTCCTTTCAGCCAGTTGTAGAGAGCGATTACATCATTCTTGAGCCTCCTCCTCTCCAGGCTAAACATCCCCAGCTCCCTCAGCCTCTCCTCACAGACCCTTCACCAACTTTGTTGCCTGTTTCTGGACACACTCCAGCACCTTCATTTCTTTCTTGTAGTGAGGGGTCCAGAACTAGAAGCAGGACTCACGGTGTGGCCTCACCAGTGCTGAGTACAGGGGGACAATCACTTCCTTGGTCCTGCTGGCTACACTATTGCTGATACAAGCCAGGATGCTATTGGCTTCTTTGGGCACCTGGGCACACTGCTGGCTCATGTTCAGCCAGGTGTCAATCAGCACCCCCAGATCCTTTCCTGCTGGGCAATTTTCCAGCCACTCTTCCCCCAGCCTGTAGCAGGGCACAGGGCTGTTGTAACCCAAGTGCAGGACCCAGCACCTGGCCTTGCTGAACCTCATACCATTGGCCTCAGCCAATTGATCCAGCTTGTCCAGGTCCCTCTGCAGAGCCTTCCTACCCTCCAGCAAATCAGTACTACTGCCCAACTTAGTGTTGTCTGTGAACTTACTGAGGGTGCACTTAATCCCCTCATTCAAAACATAAATAAATATATTAATTGGGACTGGATCCAATACTGAGCCCCAGGGACACTGATGCACAATAAACTATTAAGCTTTTTCAATCTGCTACAATTTTATTTTGAAGAAAAAAAAAAAAAGAGCTGAACAACAGACACATGACTGAACACCTTCAGCTTGCAATTCAGACACTATTTCCTGTACGTAAATTAGATCAAGTACTGTATTGGGAGGATGCACAGGAGCCCTCCTAAACAAGGTTCTTGTGAAAAAGGACTGGTTACATTAAGTTGGACAACTCAGTCAGGAGTAAGTCAGACCATCAAGAGATATTGAGGGTATTACTCAGGATACGATCAATAAATGCAGCCTACCCTCTAATCCACTTCATCACTTTCCCTATTCTACTTCAATAAATACAGAAAGATCAATAATGAAGAACAGAAGTTTAACCTGGCTTCCACCCAAAAGGGACTAGTTTTGTTTTTCAAAGAACCTTAATGTGACTTTAGATTTTTAAATTTCTCCTATAAAATGGAATTTGGCAATTATTATCATTAAGAGCAAGTGATATTTGGCCTTCTAAAACTCCTTGTGGCAACCATAGAGTTAAAATATCAGAAATACCTAACAAAGACAAAATATGTTCTGACAAAGAAGGGAAAAGAGGCCTGGTTAAGAAGTGTATTCAGTGTCACAATCATTTATTAGAAATAGTGAAGGCAATTATATTTTGAAAGTTTATTATGAGCACTGCACACAAAATGAGCATCCCAGCAAATTCACTGAGCTATGATGCACCAGGAAGGCTGGTGAGACAAGGATTACCTTTGTCTGTGCTGCCAGTCTTCCAAGCCACCGCATGGGATCTGTCTGAGCCCAACCAGGTACATTCAGCATCACTGGAAACAATGGTTTCCACACTATCTAGAGCCCTGGGGGGAGAAGCTAAGAGTAGATGGAAGCTATATACGTATGTGCACATTTAATAAATATTTACTTAGACACACGGAGTACACAACATGAAAGTAACCATGTTATGCAACAATTCAAAAAACATCAGTGCTCTCCTTTATCCAACTTACGGCCAGTTTAGAGCAGTGAATATAGGTCATTGAGTACACGGCAAGAGGAGCCAGAAAAAAAAAAAAAGAGCAGATACCCTAATGATTAAATCTTCACCTTAAAGACGACATGACCAAGATGAGATGGTGAAGAAAGAGAAGCTTGTTTGGCTTTTCCCCCCCACCCCATTCTGAAAGAAAAAAAAAGAATTTTAATTTTCACCACAAAACAATACAAAATTTGTTATTGTTGTTTAAAACAAAATGCAAAAACCTCAGCTAACCCAAAGCAACACACATGCATGACTAGAGGTTCATGTTAGAGAAGATAAGGTCCGAAATGTCTTTTATTTTTTATTTCTCGTAGAACAAAAAAACCTCAAGGTTGTAAAAGGCCTTAGTTCACTCCACAGAAAGGCTGATGATAATATTATACCTCTGCATACATGAACTTCTGTTTCCTTATTTTTACAATAACTTAATAAAATTTAAATAAAACTTTAAAAATTTTAACCAAAAGCTTTAAATTAATTTTTAGGTAGCTATTTCAAAAGGGAACGTAAAGGCAGAGGAAGCATCAGAGAACTCCTCCAAGCTCCTGTGAGGGTTAATCAAGGTTAAAAGAAGCCCTGGTAAAGACAAGATAGGGGTGCTCAAGAGACCTGTCTGCTTAAGTCCTAATGCTTTTAGAAAGGATTTTAACTCCACTCAGGCTGACTTCCAAAACAATGCTAGTAAGGGGAAAAGTTTCACTCCCAGCTTTAAAGAACTTAGCTTTACACTCTAATCCCAAGCATTTCAGCAGAAGAACTAGAAAGATTGGTGCAATCTAGCATAGAGTTCTATGACACACAAGAATTCAGGTTCAAAAGGAACCATCTGGTTCACTCAGTTCACTGCCATTGCAACAGATATTTAATCCTGAAAGGTCAATGCCACATCCATATGTACAAACTGGAAAACTTCCAATGCACTACAATATTAAAAACCTTTTTAAATAATATAAGCTACTTAAAAAATGTAATGCTAGGGTGTCAAAGGAAATAACACACACAGAACTGTGCACAAGCAAGTAGGTCAATGGCCTATATTTCTGAAGTGAACTTTTAAGTAATTTATACTTAACGCAGAATTCTAAATAAGGCTAAGAACTATTTTAAACAATTATGTTCAAATTATATAAGACAATGGTGACAAAATTAAAACTTAGAACTGATCCAATAACTATCACTAGGTCTGCTAGTGTGGAGGAGGTGATAAATATCCACTTTCAGCTTTGAATTTCTTGTCTTTTCTCTGTGTTAAGTCTTCTGCATTTAAAAAAAAAATCCTAGTTTTCATTTTCTCTGTTCCGCCTACAGCCACCCCACCTCTGTTTCCCATCTGTCTACTCATTTCTTGCTGTTTTTCAACTGAATAACTCCCCAAAGATCTGTCTTGGCTCTGCCAGTTTAACTTGGCCAGCCCCACCACTACAGCAGGCTAGAAGGCTGAAGGTAACCCAGCTGCTTGGTTTCCACCAGTCTGTCAAGCAGTCTTGTTACAGTTTTGTCAACTTTATATGTCTCCGCTTTCAGACTACAGGCTTTAGGTATACCATTTTGAAGCATCAATGAATATTTCTTTCTAACCAATTCGGTATTTAATAACATAAAATTAAAAATACAGTACATACTTCAAATACCAATTTTGAGGAGGAATCCTCCTTATTCTTCCATCTTGCTCTGTTCAGTATTTGATTCTTTTAATGCTTCACTATCCTATTTCTGAGGCTTAAGGGCTGCTCAGCATCTCTATCCATGCTTACAAAAATGCAAATAAACAACAATTATGATAGAATGTATTTTCAATTCAACACTGAAAGGAAAACACTGAACTCTGATTGTAACAATTCATGCAATTTTTCAGTTACAAACTGAGCAATAAGTAAAACTAGCTATCACAATGGCTGATGTTTTATTTTTTGTACATGCCTTGAATGAAATTACAACTAGACAAGATATTTTATATTCCCAAATATTTATATCCCTTAAGGAACTAGTTTCTACATGTATCCTTTCAACAGAGAAATTCAGTTCTAAAGAGTAAATTACCAAACTCCTTTTAGCAAAGGCCAAATCGACTTAGTCCAAAGAAACTATGAACACACAGATATTGCAGTCACTATGTTTACCTAATACATAGCAAACCTGGGAAAAATGGGCCAAGAGTCAAAGGCTGAGAAAGGTGTTTCCATGAAAGATGTTGCAACACGTAAACACAAATCCCGAGCTAGCTACCATTTGTGTCTGCCTCATTGTACTGAATCACTTCAAAAAAGGAAGGTCAAACATATTCTGTTATCCCAAGATAGACTGCTTGGGGCCAACTAAACTGTCACGCCCACATTAACTTACCCTAACTGAAGGGAACGTTTTTCTTCATTTCTAACATAACGCCTTGCTTCACAGCCATCAGGAATAGCAAAAAAATCAGTTTATCCTTGTCACAATTTCTTTTAAACACAGTGGCAGAAAGAGTTGCTCCCTAACGCTTGGTTTTGTGCCTTTGATGATTCCTAAGCAAATAAATTGCACTTGACCCTATTGAATTGCATCATCTTTCTAATCAGACTGTTTGGAATTGTAATACTGACATCGAACACAAACGTAGCCAGGCAGTCCTTTCCCTAGTCACTTTGTTGCCTACTGAAATTACCAATCGTACTGTACTTCTCATAATATAATCTATAAACATATATAAAAAACCTGGTCTCAGATCCATGAAAAACCTCACTAACAGTGAGCCACATGTGAGGGTTCTTGCAATAACACTGTGAAGCTTTTCAGTGCCTGCCACACAGTAATTTTATTTAGATCCTGAATGCTTCTTCTCATCATCAGTGACAAACTCTGCTCAAGTCAGGACATTTGCTGTTTCTTCCTTACTCATAATATGCTATCCTGTTGCAGAAAAACAATAGATGCATTCAAGATCATTCAATGTCTTAAAATCCAGGATGGCTACTACACATCAATATGGGGTGCAGGAGACAGAGGAGGGCTAAGTTCTCCAGAATGGCAATTTGAAAAAAAAATAAAATAAAAAAACACACACACCCACACCACCTATTGAGTAGAGTTAGTTTAGAGAAAATTATAAGCACAGATCACATCTCTAACCCTCAATCATGAACAAGGGTATCAAACAAACACCTGTGTATTCTAAAACTTACTGCACAAATCTAGAACACGATTTAAAGGAAGACAACTTAGAAAAAAAACTGGACTGACTCTTGAAAAATTGGATTTCCAGAGAAAGAAGAACTGAGTTTTGCTTCAAATGGTTAGTGATTTGAACATTTCTTTAAGAGATTGTAGATATAGATTCAGTTTTCTCTACAACTTGAGAAGACTGAAACCTGCAATCCTTACATCTAACAGAGTACCCCAACCACAAGCCTAGGGAACAGCCTAGGTGAATCAATTTTTAAACCCTTCCTTGAAGCTCTGTATGTGGGAAGAATGGCTGAAGTCACTTGGTTTGTTCAGCCTGAAAAATAGGACATTGAGGGGAGACCTCATTGCGGTCCACAGGGTCCTCGTGAGGAGAAGCCGAGAGTCATGCACTGATCTCTCCTCTGGCGACTGCTGATAGGACCCGAGGGAATGGCATGAAACTGTTAGGGAAGGTTTAAGTTGGATATCAGGAGAAAGTTTTTTACTCAGAAGGTGTTAAAGCCCTGGAACAGGCACCCCAGGAGAACTAGTCACAGCACCAAGACTGCCTGAGTTCAAGAAGCATTAGGAAATGCTTTCAGACAATGCCATTTTTGGGGTAACCCTATGCAGGGGCAGGGGTTGGATTCAATGATCCCTGTGACTCCTTTCCAACTCAGGATATTCTATGATCCTATAATGACAAGAAGAACACACAGTTGAAAATGAAAAGTCTCCTGTTTTGTGTCACTGACCTCAATATGTGTGTGCATATCCTCTGCAGCTTGTATTTTAACATAAGCATTTGCATATATGCAAACAAATAACATCTCATTCAATAACATTTTGTACATTTTGTGGGCAGTGTGTGATGTCTTAGTAGTAGGGTCACCGGGGTTTACTTCCTATGCTTTGAAAGTTTTAACACAGTTTAAAAAAAATAAAATTTTAAAGAGTCCATGAAGCACTATCCTTCATTCAGTCCAAAAATAACTGCAGTCTTCTGAGATTCATAAAGCACTTCTTCCTCTGACCACTAGTTGTACTTCCAGCAAGATGCACACACTCAAAGGGAGCAACTGATATGCTTAAAAACCTGACTAAATAACCAGAGAATACCAGAGATATTCACACATGCTCAGTTGTCAAACATTGAAACATGGCATAAAGAACTTACACTGTATGCCATTTTAATATCCTGAAAAGTTTATCCTTCTAAGAAATATCTTAATTTCAATATGGAAAGACTGTTACCAAACACTCTATTTGTTCATACTCTGCAGTTATGATGTGAGAGAACACCTAGTTTTTTTAAAACAATGAAACCACCTGTTCAATTTATTACACTGTATAAATATTAACAGCATTGAGCATGCGGTTCTGCAAGATGCAAAGTATAAGTGCTATAGTTCTCTGATTACATTATTAAGATTCGAATCACCCAGTTCTTTATAGCTACAGATGACATCTAATCAGTTAATCTAAGGTAAGCCTAAACAGATCATCGGATGTCCAAGTCATTAATCTTACCTGACAGGCAGATGTATGTTAAATATTCACCCTGACCCCCAGTAGCTAGGAAAGGAATCTTTTTTTTTGTTCTTCTTTTCACTTGAACGGCTCCCAGCATCCTTTCATCATGAGGGGCAAAAATTTCTTTGCTGATTGCAGATTTGGCATTCATTGTAGATGACAGGTATAGCAGACTGCTGCTCTCTGAAATAAAACCATAAATATAAAACAGTATTAGAAACTCAGAAGTATGTCAAAGTCTAGTTAACTTACATGGGCATTACAAGCCCTGAGCTTCAAATAAAGGTTTTAATGATTCAAAGAATTTAGAAGATAATTTCATATTCTTAGAGGCAGAATTTTCAAAGTATTCAAGCATCTTCACTGAAGTTGCTCTCCACATTTAAGTTTACTTAATCTAGCTAGGGTTATTTCGGGCAGAAGCCATTCACACTAGAGCTATGATTTGTTGCAAAATCTTCTCAGAGAAACACTCTGCAACTTCATGAAGTATAAAGGCTTCATTAATTTCCCCTCTGATAACTGGAGAGAAACTCAGATCTGTGTCCCACACAGAGAGGGAAAACACTGCAAGGGCATAGGGAAGGAGCACTGTGGTTGTGCTGGCAGGTAAGTCACATTCACAGAAGCTACAGAAAGCTTCAGATATGGTAAGACTGTTCCTTCAGAAGCACTGCTCTTGGTGGCACTACTTGATTGCACAGCTCTTGCACCTCTAGCACCTCATCCCCTCAATTCCTCTGTAATTACAAACTGGGCACCTGCACAGGAAACGGTGTCAGAGAAACCATCAGGGTTAAGGCACACAAAAACACACCTCTACTTTTCTGCTAAGTTATTTTGACCCAGGTCAGTTCCTCAATGTGTTTCGTAAGGAAACAGCACAGTCAACTTAGGAGAGACATTTGGAGAGAAAAAAAATATTGTAAAGAACAGGGAGGGAAGAAGGAGCGAAGCTGCTTATTCATGTGCGTCCTGCAAAATAAAGATCAATCTGACCACAGCTCACAGAGGAGCCTAACTAAACGAGACAGAACTCAGAGGGGACATTAATAGGCTCTTTGTGTAAACAGCACCACAGCTGTAACTCCAGTTAGTTCTGCATTGAAATCTTACACTACGTACACAGGCCACACTCATGGAAACTGCTGAATGCCACCTTTATTGTTCAAATATAATGACACTCCAATACACATACATTAAATTCCACATTTCTGTATTACAGACTTTCAAGCCGAGATATCTTTTCAACATCCTTAGCTTTCTTAGTATGAGTAAGGTCATCTTCAGATCTGAACTACTGAAGCCAGTAATTCTGCCTGTGGGATCATTTGATATTTGCCACAATTTTAAATAAACATAAATAAATTGCAGTCAAATTAGATCATGAAACCAAGAGAGTCACGGATCTATTATTTTTAGTGTGCATACTACCAGAAAAGTAGTTGTCTTAACACTTTCAGTCTCAACATTTTGTTGTCACTGTTTATGATATTCACTTATTTTTTAAAAAATGGGATGGGGAGAAGCTGTATTCATGAATATGTGACACACCACAACTTAATCCAAACCAAATTCACCACCTACTAATTTTAGGATGCAAACAGAATCCTTTGCCAAAATAATCTGTGACAGTGTACCTCAGTTAACCACCGACGAGGTATTTGAATTCTGACACATTTTAGCATTAGGTCATTCTACATGCACCTTTACAGAAATCAACTGCATTTCAAAATTGACCCCATTAAAAGAAAAATCCAGATGAATTTCAAAGAAAGAAAAGAATGAGCAGCTCCTGACATGTAAATTACCTGACCTTTAACAACAAACACACCTAATAAAAACAGAAACAAAAGAATAAATTTACCTGGTAGTTATTTAGAAAAGATTGTTTTTGCATTCATTATACCCCACTTCTTTTCTCTTCTGTATTATGGAAATATTTGAAGAATAACTTATACCAGCATGTAAACTGTTGGCACATTCCAACTAGTTTTTGGGTTGAATTTTTTTTTTTTTTAATTCAAGACCACTGTAAATGACAATGGGTTTAAATAAACAAATCTCCTCCTGACTGAGATAGAGATTGATAATTTTTGCAATAATAATTTCACTCCCAGACCTTCATATGCTTAAAGAATTTTCAATAAATAGCTTTTTGGAAAACACAAATGCTGTCAGGTAAAAATATACTCCAGTGACTTTCAACTGAGTAAGTGCTCTCCAGATTGCAACGACCTGATGCTGTTAAATCTGAGTTGCTGAATAGATGTTTTCAGACGTTTTCTTAATGTTCAAGGACTGCAAGATAAAGTATGACTTCAAAGATATACTCAGTGATGTAAAGGCTTCCTGGATTAAGAGAGAACAAAAGTTTTCCTTACCTGCAGTTTCAGAAAAAGTGTTATTGGTTTATAACTTCAAAACTTACATATTGGTCTTCAAGGTTCACTTTAAGGATATTAAAAGCAAGAGGTCTCCCTGCGTTTCGTAAGACTCTGCTGAACAAAACGCAAGTCAAACAAACAAGAGACACTATCCAAATACAGTTTCATAGATTTTCCAAATAATTTTACTGTATTTGTGCACTGCAGCTTACAGCATGAAACTAGAATGTCAGCCACATATGCAATAACTAAAATAAATGCCAAACCTAGGAGATTTCATGACATAACTCTCTCTATATACACTCATCCCCTATCTCTTATGCAAGTGCTTTTATGCACAATCAACATGCAAATAAAACTTTAAATAAAGTCTAGCTCAACATGGTATCCAAGACAAATTAGAACTCCTGTTTCAGTGCAGGCACAGAAGATACAACACAAAACAAATAATATTGCCGTTTACTACTGCATGCTGTCACTGGCTTTGTGATTAAGCTGATTTTATATATATCAACCATAAGCTGTACACAGACAGACACAGTAGATACCAAACACTGTAACCTCCAACTAAAGCGTGCACTGACTGTGCCCTGGAGGTTGTGATCCTTCTGTTCCTGTACTTGGGTTTACAACAGCTTCAGATACCACATTCAAGCAATTAATCTAACACAGTGTGTACTTGACATGACTGCCAAATCTAATGTGAAAACTGACACTAACATAAACCAGAGAAGTCTATCTATTTGTATCTATTTGTTGTCATTGTAGTTTGGATGAAGTCATTTTTCATAGGTCAAAAAGTCAGCACCTGAATTTGAATAAGCAACCTTCTCCCTATTTAGTAGTGAATCTATGCAAAAGACCATTTAAATACGTAAAACATTCCAATATTCCTCTTTTTCACAAGGCGACATAATACAATCTTTGTCAGTTTTACTAAAAAAAATAAAAATATGGGAGACTTGCTCAAGGAACACAAATAAGTCTCAATTTTTCACATTCTCCAACAAACCCCCTATTTTCATACCAAAACCTCATTGCCTGTACATGCACAACTTCATGTAGTACACAAATACTTCTTTACACAGTAATGTTTTTTCTTGGCACACGTTCCAGGACAAATTCATCAGCAGTTTCCACTCACGGCCCATATGAACTCACGCACTGAACACAAACTTTTTCCCCTATACTCAAATAAAAAAATGCCTTAAAGAAGAGACTTTTACTGGAGGATCTCTGAGCACTCCGAGACAATGCATTACTGTTTGCAACATTTACCCCTCTGAAGCCAGGGGGATATAAAGGTTTCAGTAAAACTAAGAGTCCGTAAAGAGAGACTGCACTTCCCACCTCACATGCTTTGTCCTACGTATTTAATTCCACTAAAGTTATTATAATGATGATTTTGGCTGAACAAATAAGATCCCATTTTCCTCCTGTGATTTTTCCCTCCATCCACCACAACATTAAGGAACAGGATGTCAGCATTTACACTGTGCTTCCAGCACACAACAGAAACAGCGAGAGGGAATATTCCTGTGTGGATTTGAAAGAGTGCCCGCATTGCGCCTCTTCATTTGCATCTTCTCACATCTTTCTCTACTACAGTTCTTCTCCATCACGTTTCTATCACTAAAAACTCCTCCTACAAACAGCTGACTATTCCTCTGAAAGTACGTGAGAGGACAGCAACCAAAGGCAATTTCTTAAAAAGAATATTAGATAAACCAGGTGAACTGAATCCCTTGTGGATCCTATATATTCAGTAACAAAAAATTGGACTGTTTTCTCATCAGCTGGAATCTCAGACTATTTCCAGGCAGAGAGCCAGCAAGTGGCTAACTTACATCCACTTTATATCCACATATTTTATAGGACTCTATGCAAATAAGTGGAAAAAAGGAGATTTACAGTATCTTTGTTGAGGTATAGGTATACAGAAGGAACTGGGGAAACTAATCCTCAGCATGCAGAATTCAAATAGGAGCAAGTTAGAAAGGAGAAATGAAATACAAAGCAAGAGAAGGAAGAGCATGTTATGTTTTCCAAAAGAAGACAAAATGTTCAGTATGTTAAACCTTGCTGTTTTCAAGGATCTTTAGTTTAATCACAAACAGGGATGGGCTCACAGGACAGGCTAACCACTGAAATGCTGCCTGAAGAGTGAAATCATCTGAGCAACCAACTATTATTGGATGGAATTGTAACTCTAGTAAGCACTCAAACCTGCTTTTAATAAAACCACTATCCTGAAAGAAGACATCTACTTTAGGAAATCATTGCAGGACAATGTTGCCAAAAAGTACAGCTTTTGCTACTGTGATAACTGTCTGGTATTTACTTGCTGGAAGTGTTTAAACTACTTCAATCATTACTGGTCATCAAAATTCTGTATTTGCCGTCATCTCAAACCAATAGCTAGTACAGCTCTGGAAAAAGCACAAAATCATTTAAAAACCAAGGCAACTTACTTCTATTACTTCCTAACAAAATGGGTTCACGACTTTTAAAAGGATTTACTTAAAAAAACCCCCAAGCATGCTCCAAAGTTATTTGCAGACAGTCACATTTCCAATTTATTTTTCCAAATAAATTTTCAGCTATGATGAGTTCATTTGAATAACATACTAATTTTAAAAGTATGAAAATTGTAAAATTCTAACTGTATTTGTAGCAATTTAAAATAAAAATAAGAAATGTGTTTTTACTTATATATGTAGTTACAAAGTAAACTGCCCAATCAAGTGGAACTGGACATAAGCAGACTTCAGAGAGCAGTGGCTCCTAAATCCAAAACTTGAATCTTTCCTGTGGTGAAATGACTTTTTTCTTTCTTTTAAGTGGAGCCTACAGAAGTTTTATATTGTATCCCCACTTAATTCAAGACCTACACCTGGCAGAATTTACTGTAAATTACAAATACAAGCCTTCTTAACTTTGTCTTTAAAAGCCATCCTTTGTTCACAGGAATTTAGCAGCACTGTTTACTGAACCCTTGAGGCAGCCTGGTTTGAGTCTCCCAAAGACTCCTAGAATAAGCAAAAAAGCACAGCAAAGAATATACTGGATATCATACTGTGTGGCCTGAGAACACATGATGTTTTTAGTCAACGAACAAAAAAAAATAGAAGAGAGGAGAAGTGCACAGTAATAACATCTTACAGTCACAAAGAAGCAGTAAGTGCCTAAGTATTGATGTTTGACACATTTCTTCACCTGAGGCAGGCAGCCTGAGGCTCTGAGCAATTCCTATAACCTTTCATTCCACAGGAAGGTGATTAGAACTCTTTGCAAGCTGTATAGTCCTAAGGATCTAAAGAGATATAGAGCCCTGAACCGAATATGTATTTATAAAGAAGCAATTAAAAAAGGGATGCAAAAAAGGAGGATATCTTTCAGTTTATATCATCATAACACAGTACTTCAAAAAAAAATTAAAGTCCATTTAGAAGTTTTGTATACCTTCCTCCATCACACCCAAAAACCCCAAACATCTACGTACAATGACAGTTCATCAGGGAGATCACAGAAATCCCACAAGTAGGTAAATGAGAACCAAACCCACTTTTATCTAGAAGACAAAACAGCTGTTTTCATTCCTGCACCCTGCTCTGCTGAATTAGATATACATACAGCATCATGGTAACCAATATCACTGCTTCCAAGCCAGATGGCAGCAAAAGCAGAAGATGCACTATAACTTGATTCTTTTGACATTGTGCCCTCAAATGGTATAGAAAATTAAGTAGGAGGTGGACAAGAAGGCACCATCCATATTGATGGATGAGTTACTGCACATTCCAGGTCATAAAGCTTTTTCTTGTTCTGAAAAGAATACAATTCCAGATCTTGCAGGTAATGTCCAAATAAACAGGATCACGGATCCTGGCTCACAAAAGGATGTAATTCTGAAGTGAACCTAGAGTCCTGCAATATGGGAAAATCCAACTCAAATATAAGACACAACATATCTGTACTGTGATTCTGTGTGTGAATGGCTGCAGACTGTAGATTACTTTAGACATGCAAGAAAACAATTAGATATTCAAGAACTGCAGCAAATTAAAACTAATTGCTGCTTATATTTTCATAGCATTCTAGATCAAGACTATACTCATAAAAAACTAATAAAATAATCATGCAAGAATCAGTGGACACTGATTCTGT
The DNA here is from genome assembly GCA_013399855.1 of Oxyruncus cristatus. Taxonomy (NCBI): domain Eukaryota; kingdom Metazoa; phylum Chordata; class Aves; order Passeriformes; family Cotingidae; genus Oxyruncus; species Oxyruncus cristatus. The sequence continues at coordinate 876,592 of VXAY01000710.1, read as the reverse complement.
AAGCATTTTCTTAACTGCCAAAAGCAGCAGCGTTCCATAAACGTGCCTGATATGGACAGCTGTGTGTGTTTCTGGGAGTTGCCCCAGGGAAGGAAAAGCACCTCAACAGAAGGTGATACAGCCCTGTTCTGGTCTTCCTGATTGAAAAGCAACAGATAAGGACCCACACAAAGAGATTCTCATTGTAAAAGTGTCAAAGTCTGAAAATCATTTTTATTTGAGAATATATGAATTTGAAAATCAAGATGGACAACACCACATTAAGCAGCACCACCCAAGCAACTATTTACCAAAAGCCAATCAAGAACTACTTGGGAAGACTGCTGCTGGAGTCATCCTTTTGAAACGAGAACATTTTGAATCTCAGAGATTCAAGGAGAAACTTAGGAACAGCCAGATGTTATAACAAAGCCTCAGAGAGATCGGATTTGCATTTGTGGAAAGTGATTTATTTATCAGGATACTGGGACATTCATAAGAGTAAGAACTACTACTTCTGCATAGCAACATTAAAAATCAGCCTTAAGAGGTCAGCTTAACTCTTATGACATTTTAGACGTGGTTAGATCCTATGACCAGTTATTATATCCACCCTTAGACTTTCATTTGCAGGAGGAACAGTTTCTTCTGCCATTCCTCACAGATTTCTTCCTCCAAACGCTGCCGCTCTCCAGACTGTTTCCAATTGGCCTACATCTTTTTTGAAATGCTATCCTCAAATCTGGACTCACAGCTTCACTTATGGCACCAGAGTCAACTGAAAGAATATTCTTGACAAGGAGCAGCCCATGTCCCCCAGAGAAAGGGGAACTAATTTTAAGGACCGCAGTTTGAAACATGCAACATTTCTTTCAGTAGTCTGTGTTGTTTCACAACTAACTTATGACCACCTTAAGCATTTGTACTGGCAGAGGTTATTGATTTCCCTTTGTGCTTTCTTTCTTTATGATGGCATAAGTGCTTCTGTGGTAGTCCTGTGAACTAGACAAGAGAATTAATCCAGTTTTAATTGAGTTTGAAAAAAAAAAATAGTGATTTGTTTTGGTTTTATTCAGATCAACTCCCTGATGCAGTGCACTCCACAGCTGTGTGTCAGCACATGGGAAAGAAGAGCATGGGATAAGCTGAGGGTTGCCTTAGGCATCAACACTGTTAGTTTACAAGGATCATAAAACTGCAGTTTAAAGACAGAACCTGAAATGCCAGGAACTTTCATCAAATATTGAAATCAGCTGACTGAAGACATGGCATGGAGCCAATCTACATGAAATTTTTCAAAATCAAAACTTGCAACAAAGAACCAAACTGCATAAAAAGTGGTAGAACAGGAGTCTATATGGGGCATATCACTGGTAAGAACAAATGCGTCTCAAGACAATAGAAAATTTCTTGGTATGCCAACTCCATTATTTGTTGGGTTAAACAGAGGGGTAGCAAAAGGGCAGGTAGAAAGTTAGGCTCTGTTACACTGCAACCAGAACCTGTTGCATATAGGAATGTACAATAATATGATGAATATTACTGCAGTAAAGCTCACGTAAGTGTAACATACTAAGCCATGTCAGCTACTCTGGCAAGACATGTCACAGGAACCTGATTTTGCCTTATTGAGTACTGATCATTGAAAAAAACACATGAAAAGGATTCATAATTTAGTGTACAGGTTACAAGAGAGACAGGTGATTCCTACAGTATTAGCTGAAGGTGTTTTAAAGAAAAACAAGCAAAAACTGTTTCAGCTAACAGCTAGCACATAGCACCTTTGTCACATGCTTTCTCCAACTAGCATACTTCAGTGCGCTCTAAAATCATGTTTTACAAATTCTCACAGTTCCATTTCCATTCCTTCTCATGTACCTGGTATTGGTACAAACTGCACATTTCTGCACATTACAGTCATCCACTAAATGAAATATCCCAAAAAAGAAGAAGGGAACCAAGCACCAAGTCAAGTCTCTCAGGCTGAACATTTTCAATTTTCTGAACTGAAACCTGCAACACCCACATTAAAAAAAAAAAAGTAAACTATCATTACATTCCTTTATATTACTTTAATGCTGGGGAAGAGCACAAAACCATACCAATACATTTGGATAATACAATAAGACATAACATCAAGGGATTAAAGCATTTTATTTCATCCATCCATGGTGAATCAACTTTCTCCAGTAAGTATAAATAGTTTTTTTTTTTCCAATCACTCCAAATGCCTAAGCAGAATAACTTACTAGCAGTATGCATAACACTTCTAAGAATGAAATATATATGGCTCTGGGGATATCAAAGTCTCTGTAAGAGCAGACACACCTCAATAAAATATTACACAAATGCTTTTCTTGAGGGAAAACAAGAACTATGTAAAAGTAGTAAACCATCTGTTGGCAGTATCCTGATATTTTGCAGCAGTTAACTAAATACAGTTTTCTTTTTGGTAAATAACAGAAGCTGAACACATTTCTGACATGCTGCATACTACTTCTGAGAAATCCCCCAAGAGTTACAAGCACCACCCACTTCAAAATTGGCGAGTTCCATAAAGCTTGCAAAATTGCAGAGAGTTCTGCAAACTTAAAAATTACACACACAAAAAAAAGAGAAAAAGAGAAAAAATCTGCTCCAGTGTTTTATTGAAGGGATGTTATCATCTCAGGAATTAGCAAAAAATGCCATCCATGTCTTCTGGCCTCTTCTATGTTTGACTGCTTAGCTCTGCTCTCCTGACAGAATCCAGGAGAAAAAAAAAAAAGCCAAACAGATCTTGTATGCTTGAAGTTTTTTGGGGGTTTGTGCCTTTTTTTTTTTAATGAATGACTTGTTTTTCAGTCTCTGAGAAAAATCTGAGATAAGCTAGAAAGGAAACTACTGGCTTTTTCCTCTCTTTTGATACTTTCATAGTAATTCGCAATCCGTGCAGTGATAAAAGTATTCTATTTTAACAGCTAGAAAATTTCCATGAAACATGGAGATAGTGGGGAGAAATCTTGTCAAATGATAGGCCTCTTGGAAACAAGACACTCTTCTTTCAAAAAATATAACCCCAAACAAACAAACAAATAACCAACACACTTCCCCCTCTGCACTCCTTTCAGAGTGCAAGTAGAGACTTCTGGATGATGTGAAAGCTTTCATCACGTTTTATGAAGCTGGACAAACCATTAAGATTTAGATTAATATCTCCTGCAGATCAGTATGGTGTTAATCAATGTATGGGATACCTGTAAAAACACACAGTAACAATATGATACAGGGGCATGAGAAGATGGACCAAGGAGTGACAGCTGAGTTTCTCTAAGAAACCTCCTGTCCAAGGAGCGGGGACAGAAAAGGACAATACAGCACAAAGACCCTGTACCATTTAGGAGTGATCCTATGCTTCTTGCACACAAAATTTACATTTCACATGTCAAAGTAGGAGGGCTGTTTAAAAAACCCCAAAACCAAACCATGACAAAACATACAATGTACATCTTCCATTAGAAAACCCCCAGATTGATACCACCTCAATCAATATATTAGATATCCTTCTAACCTTAATCTCAATCAGAACTTTACTGCGAATAAATTTCATTGTCTCTATGGACCCTGAAATAACATCATCTCTCACTATATCTTCACAATCTTACACAAAGATAATTATAGCACCAAATGCACACTGATTTGAGAAGTATACATTTTCAAATTGAGTAATAATCTCAGTTTCCCCCTATCAAATTCATAAGTATAATAATTGACAATGTCCATAGCAATGAATCCTCTGCAACAGTTCTGTGCCAAAATCAACTTAATACATCCCACATCTAACGCTGAGCTGTAAACACTGATATTAGAAACAAAATGACATCCCCAACCCTCAAACTATTTACTGGCAAAACCATCTAAAAATACAAAAAGGTATTTCACATGGCCACACCCCTAGATAAAATGGCATCCAACTGAAAGAACAAACACATATCCCATACAGAATTATGATTTTTATTCCCACAATACTTTCTACATGAAAAGGAAGAAATATATTGCATCTTTAAGACATCTGAATACAAGGTAAGGGAAAACAACTGCCAGCCACACATCCCTGGTTGTGGTGTGCAGCCTAGAAAAGAATTAATGTAGATACAGACATATTTATCTCAAATGTAACATTCTTTTTGCAGCATAACCTCATGAAAATCCTCCACCTGTGCAAAACCAAATCACCACACTATGCAACATTAGGAACGCACACAATTGCTCAAGGCCAGAAATACCTAGTTACAGGTAGGAAAACTGTTTCACAAAGACATAAATCTAGTCCTGTCCTCAGCCAAAAGAAGCTTTTCAGCAGCAGCTTATGCCAGTTTAACAGTGGGATGCTACCAACGAAGGAGGTCAACATCTTTTATCTCCCAGTATTTTGCTGATTCATTAGAACACTCATCCTATACTAAAATATGCAGCTGCACATCATTATTATCAACACAATGAGACTGGTGGGAGGAATATGCACTACTTTTGGCAGTAATCTACAGTTCACTGTGTTAATTCATTCTTGAAACCTTATTCTCATCTCTGCACATTCCTTTAGAAACAAGCCTGAAAATGACAGTCTTAAATTTTATTATTTTTGAATCCTAAATTCATGTCTCAGAGACAATGACAGGATGTGTCCTGTTACAATGAACTTGTAAACTCTTTTCCACAGCTTTAATCTTTTTCTTTCTTTACTCAACAGGACCTCTAAACTCTACTAACCCTAACATCGTGCTGTATTCAAAACTATTAAACTACTTTGCCTTTCTAGTAGTCTAACAATGAACGTAAGTAGTTAAAAGCAATAAGCAGTTAGGTCCAGTCAGTAATTAATTTCTGGATGCTTAGATACAGCATCCAGAAAACTTTACAAGCATATCTTACATTAAACCAAGTGATCTCTTTGCTATAGGTTTTTCCTTTCATATATTCCGCAGACACAGAAGAACAACATAAAGCATAAAATTCAAAAAGGTATCAGTAACATTATGTCCAGGCTTGTAACTCCTCAAAACCACCCACCTACAAAATCAGCTACATTAAAAGAAAAAGGTTAATTTAGTAACATGAATGATGAAAATCAAACTTCACTTTACCCTTTACTTTTCATTTCACACAGTCACTACATAAATAAACATTACTTCAGAACCTGAAACTTGTTCATTCATTAAACTAAACCACTATAGCGATTTACTTCAAACACGTTCATTTCGTAGTGCATAATAATATTATGAAAGAAGCTTGAGAACTTACACAGGTGGCTTAAATTCACAATACACATTTACAACTTCCACCATCTAAGGATATGCTTGCATGTTTAAGGTACATATAAAGATTTAGTAAGATAAAAAAAAGTACTTTGAGAAAATGACATTAAGACTTATTTCTGCGCCTGGTTGATCCACATTGAAAATACCAATACAATGTAGTAATTCCTGTAACTGGCATTCATTCTTAGAGTTTATTCAGTGAACAAGAAGTGAAATGGCTAATGCTGGTGACAGTTCATTGTCTCTCTACAGTTATTACACTATTTTGTTTCATAAATAATAATTTGCCATTTCTAGGCAAAGGGGCTGCTAAGTGGAGAACTTCACTGAGAGTCACCCTTACTCAGTGACTTCAAAGTGAAAAAGTAAACCCTTGTTTCAAGGCTATTCACTTAAAACAAATTCTAGTCCAAAATGTCTCTTCTGGGCACGTAAAAGGATACATGCCCTCACTTCCTTGCTTTGCATTCAGGTCCAAGAATATTAAACTCATTTTTAGTTCTCCTTCAACCTGACCCATAGGCTGAGACTATGTGAAAAGGCACATCTCACCCATCTGAGTGCAATCATAGATGCCTGGAGCCAGGAAAGAGGCTTCTCCTAAGGACATGAGCAAAACACACCAGTTGGAAAAGATTCAAACCCAGACACTTCATTCTCCTCTAGCAATGGATATGAAATAGGGTTGCAGAAGGCGGCGGTAACCATCCCTGACTAGGTTTCGGATATTCAAGAAGATATCTGCAGAAAAGCTGTTGCCTCTCCAACAATGGACTGAACTTACAAAATGACAAACCCTGACTTTCTGAGCCTAAGATTTTTTTTTTTTTACTTATTTTTTGTTTTAAACTTAGTTTTTGTTTTGCTTGTTTCTTTTACTGCAGAAACTCCACTGTGCCAGTGGAGGCCAAGCCTCCACTCAGAAGAAGCACTGCTCCACAAAGGTCATACTACAGAGTGAGGTCAGGGTGTGGTGAAACCCAGGACTGAGCTTTACCAAACTGGACTACAACTATGCCAGGGCCTGGCTAAACAAGGGGATAACACAAAAAGATGTGGAAAGCAGTTCAGTGACACACTCTTGTGCCTAAGCACAATAGTAATTTGTTCATGCTTCAAAAGTCTTAGGATAAGCCTCCTTCCTTAATTTCTATGCAGCTGTCTCTAAGACATACTAGTGTAAATAAAAGAAACTTTGAAAATTAAAACTCACATAGAAAATCAGACCCTAAAGAGAAAAAAAGACCATGGGAGGGCCTATGACTAATAGCTGGAGTACAGGACACCACTGCTCAATGAGATTGTCAGATAGAGAATCTCAAAGTGGAAATATATGCAAGAGACAAGGAGACAGGGCCACTGACCAGCACGGTAACAAAACATTTTGAGAAGCACATGGGATACGGTACCTAAGGTACAAACCAAATTAGATTCTTTTAAGGGACTCAGACTGGATCAGTTTCCATATAAACCAAATTTAGAGAATTTTATAAAGTGTCAGAAAAGAAAGCTCAACTGCAAGGTGATTATGCTAACACAACTGCATACACTTCTGCCAACAAAATCAGTTCTTGTTCTCACCGCAAGAACTACAGTACCAAACCTAGTGACAGGTACAATACCCTTGCTAGACAGTATTAAGAAACCTACAACTCCTGCAAAAGTTATAAAGAATGAACTGAAGTGTTTAGTCACTCCAATTTCTTCTTGTAAATAAATCGTAACTCAACTAAATAAACTAATACTTCACAAATAAAATCTCAGAAAAGTGCAGAAGAGCACAGCTTCATTTTCAATGATTTTCCATCTTCTAGTGCCATAATACTAATTTTCAAGCATATTCTTTATTCCCTCTATTCGCATTTAGTAGTATAGAAAGTTTTGTCCAAGTTCCTACAATCCAGGGTCCCTACAATCCCCTTTAATGGGGAATAAAAAGATCTGCACCCCTGGGAGAGAGTTTCTAGTACCGTAAAGGCTCAGAAGTAGGTTTCCATGTGCAAGTGTGTAGAAAGAAGGTAAGTTTTACCAACTTCACAATATATTTTTTCTTTTTGGAAAGCACAGCGAAAAACCTTAAGACTTATGATGATCTCATTGCGCTGAGACCAGCACAGTTCCCAAACCCATGACTCATTCCAATCCCAGCAAAAAAATTGCTGGGGAGACAGATGTTTTGTTTATGAATTAATTCCTTCACTACGTCTCACTCAGAGAAAAAAAAAAAAAAAATCAGGCGTCACTTTGTGTGCAAAAGATAAAGCATGACAGTCATGCTCCTGCATTACTTTTTTCTAAATACTATTTTGTTAAAACTGAAATGGCAGTGGATGTCGGTGATGCTTGAATAACTTGTTTAGGAAGAACTCCATCTTGAAAATGAAGATTTAATTTACTGGTCATGAAGTGTAAAAGTAACTTCTAAATATTCAGGTTTCTGGCTTTAGAGTTTACTTCCACGGCTCTTATGCTACAAAAACTATTATTTGTTTCTTGTGACATAAAATTAAACTAAGGCCCAGGTACTGTTTACTAACAGATAATGAAACTGAATAACTTTAAGTATTATTCAGTTTGACATCAAACCTTGAAAACAGTAGATTGTTTTCATTTAGATAGTTTTGTTAGTCAACTAATTTTTTTTAAAAGTCTCATTACACACTCTAATAACATCAGTGGAGTTATGCTAACCTAAGAGAAGTAACCATTACATGGTTTGGTTCTTTCCTTTGTAAATAAAAGATTTATTTTTGTCTCCCCCTAAAATGCCCAGAATCCAGTATCAACCAGTTCAAAAGAGATAAATTTACGTATGATGTGCACTTGTGTTCTCCTCCCCCACCCTCTGTAATCACAGTGTCCTCCTCTGCACTTGGCTCATTGTTTTCTAACATAATACTTCCTCCTTCCTATCCGGCTTGCTTCTGTAACACTACTCTAAGGTGTATCTAATTTCTATTCCAGTGAAGAAAACCTGGCACTTCAAACCATTAATGGAAGCTAAGTACTCACACTCTACTGAAATCCATGGACCTGGAAACCAGTTTCAAATTCACTGTCAGAAACTCCTCACTTAGAATTATTTTAATTCAAAATTATAAGTCAGAATTATATATTCAATAATTATATTATATATAATAAATATATATTTATTATTAATATATAAAATATATACATTATATATAATTTATTTATATATTATTAAGCCTGAATATGTTACATTTCACTTTCATTTAAGGGGATCTCTGGTCTTTACTCAATGACCTAGATATTGTTCAATCCTGCAGAAGACAGACCCTTCTCACAGTTTTCATACCTCTTCATGCAAGAAGAGACATGCATCCATGCAGCTGAAATGTTAATAATCTGGAAAAATCCTACAGCAACTGACCAACAAATGTCTGCCTTTAGTCATCTGAGCTACAGATGTAGTCCAAACTAAGGCTAATAACTCTGAGAAACTGATGTAACTTGAGCTGGTTATGTAAGACTTTAGCACCACTGTATGATGCATGTAACTAACTCCTTAGTAAACCATATGCTTATTTTTATATGAAAAATAATTAGAAAGCTATAATCACCACCTCCCTGCCATCCTTGATCTACTTTTGCATCAAAGCCATCAACACACTACTGGGTAAAATTCAGGCCTATTAGGGGCATTGTCAGCTGACAAAAAAACCAGAAGTACAGCATTTAACAGCTAAAGGTCACATCAATCCAAGTTCAATACCCCAATACATCCATCAGCTGGTAACTGCTGGTTTCAGAAAAGTGATTGTCATATTCCCACTGCATTCTTCCCAATAAGTTTGAGAAAACTTTTCCCAAACTAGTTTCCGAGCTAGGAGAAACAATATGAGGATTACCTCACTTTCTGTCTATCTTAAATAACAAATCAGCATGCAAATTTCTCCCAAAAGAAGCAAATGGTTGTGGTACATGAGAGAAAACATTTTCACCAAACCATTTGCTTTACACAGCACTCACAATAAGACTAATATATAGCACTACTAACTTCCTTCCCTTATGTACAGCCAACAGCAAAAAACAGGTCTTATTACGTCACAAAATGAAATCAGTGTGGAAAATGTCTCAGACTTTCTGTTGTTGCTGTAAGCCATAAGATCTTTGGCACATGAGTTAGATAAAAGTTCTTCATATACTAATTCCTATTTAGCATAAAGGATAAAGAAAAGACATAGATGGAGAAGGGACTGGTGGAAGTAATCTGCTTTTCTCAGACAAGTTTTAAATGTAGGCTACAATTCAGCAAGAAGACATCTGTAAACAAGCGATGACAAGCTGTTATTTCCGTAACACTCAATATGACCAAAAAAGAAAACTGTATGTTGAAAGTATCAGTGGGGGTACACAAGCAGAAATATTAAAATACAGCATCTCATAAGAAAAGAAGTTTACTATAAGCATGTTGAAGAAATAGCTAGTCAGATTTTTTGAAAGCTACATTTTATGGTGTTAAAGAAGATTGCCATCATGTTCATGATCTTTCTTTGCTAGAAAATATCCTCAGCCCAGTCTTCTGCACAACCACCTACCACAGGCATTTTAAACTGTTCTATTAGGTATTTTAAAATGCCTAATAAAACAGTTTAATTTATAGCTAAAATCTTGTATAGGTTTTGTCAGGACCCTGACAGGCCTTACTGGCCCTGCAGTTTCCCCAGGGCTCCCCCACCCAGGACCATATGTCAGCACATGATGCCGCAGCAGGGCACATCTCTAGCTCCCTACAGCCCTGCCTGGCCATGGGCCTCACCAAGCTGGGCCTGCCCATGGGCCCACATCCCAGCCTGGCCTCAGCCCATTCCTACAGCGCTGTCTCATCACAGTTCCCCTCAACGGGCCTGAGCCAGCCCCCCACCTGCTGGTGGGCTGATGTCCTGGCCTGGAGGAAGGGAGTTGTCCAGTGCCCCAGGCTGGGGCAACCCAATGCTCAGAACCCAGGGAGCTGCCACAACTCCCAGCGCCACAACCACAGGGAGCCACACGCTCACACGGCACCTGGGCAGGTGAAACAAAAGATCAGTTCAAAACCACCAGCAGCTGTTTGCACAAGGAACACCAGCAACGGCCTGAGTAAACGCACTAAGCAGCAAGCACGATCCAAAGCCTCTGCTTACTTCACGCCTTTTGCTACCACACAGTGTTTTGCCAAGCTGTTTTGCCTTGGGAACGAGGGTGGATTTAAGGAACAGACATCTCCAACTTTAAAGAGTAAGTGTTTAAGTTTACTATAGCGGAAAACAGCAACGAATTACAAAAGATACACCGCTTACAAAAGGATACACTTAGCAATGCATCTAATCATTACTACAAAGAAAGTCTTATACTGATTAGAGAGATATACATCACCAGTTACCCTATAACACTTTACCATCATCCAGATTGCACTTCAGCTGGGAAGGCCCTTATCACAGCGGAGGTCTGGAGAACCTCTTCCTGGTAACTGGGAAATCCTATGTGCATCCACTTATAGGGGAGGCCTCCATCTTTGCTGTGAGAGGGTCCAGCTAATATAGGGGTAAACAAACCAGCTTACATCACTCAACTGGTGCGGATAAACAACCTGGCTTTCTTCCCTCCTTGGTTTTCCCCTGAAACCTGGCCAGGGTCCAGGGCAAAATCAGAGTGTCAACTGGACTATATACTATAAAATGCCCCATGGCTTTGACTAGTCTCTAAATACAGAACTATGGTCACATTTATATCTCAAATATGAACCACCTGTGACCATATGAGGCCTACTGCTTCCATGGCCTTGACTGAAAAGACAGATTTATAATAGATACAAACCTTACTAATTATTAATAATGTACTAACAAACATAGATGTGTACTCTTAAAGCATTACTCAGGATTATATAGCATCTTGGTTAATAAGAAGATATATGGCTAAATACAATATTAGGTTGCAAAGTTCAGCTATAGGTCAACTCCATCACAGGGATACCCCTAGCATTACACACAGTTATTCCAAGTGCCATTAGGACACAGAAAGGGAAAAACAAAGGAATCAAGTAGATTTTTACTTGCTTTCAGAAGGTTTTAAGTAAGGGACTGCAGAGCACGAGAGAGGCTATTGTGGAAGCTACCAGCAGAGGACTGGCAAAGTGGTGACAGCAGAGAAGCACAAGGAAGGAAACAGTCAGGAACACCTAATCATTGCTTGCACACAGTAATATCTCCCATTTAGCAGCAGTAGCCAGCTGGAGCTATTTTTCTTCTTCAAATAAAAGGTAATTATGCAAGAGACTGCCCAGCTCAGCAGTGGGAAAGAAGAGAGCATGCATCTGAAAAGCTATACCACTGAATCAAAAAGTCTGTGCTTATTTGTGGTTAGCAAGGGCAGCGAGGACTTCAGAACTGCAGATCTTCAGAGGAAGGGCTGCAAAACTTCTGCAGAATGACAGCAGCAGCCTGATTTGACTTTGACCTAGAAAGACTACACCATCTCCCTTAGTCACCAAGCCTCCTGTAGGCAAGCCTCAATGCACAGAGCCAAAGTGACTAATAACGTTCTTCGAAAACACTCACCAGCATTGCAAGAACATACTTAGTCCTGCTGACAAGTTCTGAGCTCAGATTTAGTGTGAAAGAAAAACGATACAAGCAATTCCAATCTAATAAGAAGCACATTAAAAAATTGTTTCAGTGACACTGGCAAGAAATCCAAATTTGCTTGGAGGTAAGGACCTGCCAAACCTTACCTGTTCTTCCACTCTAAGTCAAGATCACAAGATAGCTACTTCAACAATAGTATGATAATTAGAGAGCTCAACACATCATACCAATTCCTGATTTTTCAAATACAGTAGGTCATGCATAATAGAAGTAACTGCTCAGACACTGCCAAAGTGCATAAATGCATTAAAAACTAGTAATGAAATTAGTAATCTGACATTCCAAAAGCAGAAACTATTGTCCATGCATTTATGTATTAGTTTGAACAACATTCAAAGAAATATAGATCTAAATCTTCTAAATCCAAATTTAAAACTGAAAAAAGAGCTTTCTATTTAGCAGTTGATAATCCTGTCATCTAGTATTTGACAGATTAAACCACTAGACCTCTGTCCATCTGAAAGACGACTACTTATTTTTACTCGTTTCAGAATATACAGCTCACGTTTGACAGGCAGACATGTCCTGTTTGCACCATGCTTAATTATGTTGCTCCACCAAGCATTCCTCCCTTACTTGAGCATCCCATATTACACACCAGGTTCATGCCCGTGCTTGTGACACATAATCACGAGGTAACTGCAGGGCTTATGCATAGGATAAAGGTATGCAGACTCATAAGACACGTGCATCCACGCTAGGAGAGCTCAGCACTGTAGCAGCAAACCATAGGTAGTACGATGGACAAACAATAAATGCTGATGCTGACAAGCATTTTAAGACAGACTCCTTTGCAGTTCGTGAAGAAATCGCACAGACACATAAAAGCAATACAAGGGGATTAATGCAATTTACAAGGCATTGGACAAAGTTTGTGTCTATTTAAAAGTGAATTCGAAAACTGTCATTTATACTCAAGTTGTCATTTTCACTCAACTGAAAATCCACAATGAGAGCCATCAAGCATTCCCAAAGGAGAAGGAAACCAGAGACACAGTACAAGCATATTCATAAAGAGAGATTAGGTGAAGCAACTCATACTGAATTTCTCCTTATGGTTATTAATTTTTTCAAACAAAAATCACATGCCTTTAGATACAGAGTTAGCTTGCTTGCCCCATATCGAGCAAGTTCCAGAGAGAAACAACCAGTTTTCCGTCTTTTCCAAAATTAGGCTTAGACTGAACAGAATTTCTGGGATGATGAAACACGCTTGCTAAGCACTGCCAAAAGACAAAGAGCTATGTAATATTCCATGTAACTTCCTTTCAGTTTCTTGTGAATTACTGAATGTGTGAATTAGTTACCATGAAGAACAGCAAAGAAAATTCATTAAAAGGCATCCTTAAATTGTATGAAAAAGCAAGGCGCCAGTTACCACCTTCTAGCACAAATCACACAAAGAGACCATCTCTGAGCAGAGAACACACATCTTCCTTTAAATCAAAGGATCAAAAGATACGATGAATTTCACTGACCAACAGTGGCATTTTAGGCTAACAAGTGGTTTAATAATACAAAGTGCTCCAAAATACAATTAATAAAAAAACTTGAATGGTCAACCCTAAAGTAATGAGTAGTAATTCTGTTCCAGGTACATAAACAGATGCAAACTGAAAGCATACTGAAATAAAACACTGGATTTGGAAGCTCACATTCATATATAGTATCTTTCTGCTGTCCCACATAAGTTTCCCTCTTCCTATTTTTTTTCTGAGACAGCATTTCCACATATGATGATAGAGGATTTAACATGGTTTGTCTCCAGCTATTAAACCAAGAAGAAAAAAAAAAGGGAGGGAAAAGGGAAAAAGAAAACCCATATGCAAAGGTCAGATTTCCAAGCTGTTCACACTTGGGTATAATGACAGTATCCATAGGGGAAGACTGCCTATCTCTTCCTGTTCTGTTTCCAAATGGCCTTCCTTTGATTACCTTCATAATCTTATTTTGTTAAATTAGAAATAGCTAGGAACAATGCTGTGGCCACTGGCGGAAAATGGCAGGCAAATGGACCTTCTTCAGTCATGTAAAAACGTAGAAAAGTAGAAAAAAGGATCCATTTCTGCTCCCAGAAAATGATGTACAGTATCTGCACTACCAGTGAAGTCTAGAATTTGAGCCTGTGTCTTCCAGTTCAAATATAGCGGTAGACTGCAGTTTTTAGTATTTCAGCTTTGTTTGAAGAACAATGTTTTGATGTGAGAGAGATCTAGGACAGTTTTACAGCTTTAATAAAATGCCCTCATTGTTATTACTTGACAACACATTTTCAATGAGAATAGCAATTACCTCATTTTCTTTACCTTTATTTAAGGAGTGGAGGGAGGGGGAAACCCACAACACTGCAATCACACAACTGAAGGTGGTGGTACAATCTCAGTATAATTTCAAAATATGAATGGAGGGGGTGTAGGTAAAAGGGAGAACAACACTCACAACTTCAAGTTATCCAAGCTTTACAAACAGACATGTGGTTCTACATATCTCAGGGCTTTTAAATCAACACTGAACAGTTTACTTGAAATTAACATGCCATTCTGGCTATTTCCACTGTAACTGATGATGAAAGAAGATGAATTTCATGTTCCCTTCAAGACTATGTAATTTTCTATTCATTCTCTTATTTGTCAACACCCCAAACAAATTAAGACTAGACTTCAGCCCTATTCCCTGGCCACACTATCATTCCAAGAGAGGATTACAGGATTTTATTTATTTTATTTTTATTTTCAAACCCAGTCAGCATGGCCTCTGAAGTTCTCACACAAAGGTTGCTCCTCCCTTGTGTTGCAAAGATGATGCTAATTATGTTTCACATACAGAGAGAAAGAACTAGGTCCTTCAAACATCACCAGGTTTTCTCTGCCTTCTGTTAGGAGAGCTCACCCTTCTCAGGATCTCCTTACCCAGCAGTCAAGAAGCCAGCTTGTACAGCTGTGTTCACACTAAGGAGATGTGTTTTCAGTGTACCAGCACATTTGCTGCCCAGTAAGTTTACTCTGAGATCTGTCAGCTTTCCTAAAATACGTACAAATGTTAGCTGAGCATTCAAAGGTATTCCTTCTAGCTTTTGCAAATAAATGTAACTGCTTCAAGGTGTTTGACACCGAGTAAGCCTGAGGTACAAACACGTGAGGAAGGCATAAATAGAAACTCAAATTGCTACTCACCTTATTATTGGCCGAAGTTCCTGTTCTTCTATATAGCCTTGTTAAACGAACTATGTAAATTAGATTCAAGACCAAACCCAAATGTTTACTGTCCTTTATTTGTCTTTTTTGCTATACAGTAGAACTATTTACTGCTCTGATGCATTTTCACAACTGTAATAAGAACAATTCAGATCTAGTATTTCCTGGCATACAGCTCTAGAGCTGTCTTCACCAGAAACACAATTCCCTCTTTATTCATTTCTGAAAGGAAAGAAAACTGGTTTAACTTGGGGGTGTAAGTCCCATTACAATACAGTGGGAAAGCTAGAGAAGTGTGAGAATGTACACTGAAGTCAAAAGGAAAGTATTTTTAAACAGATTTGCATCAACTAGAGTCTTGTTCTAGGATTGTTAAAATCTTACTGAGATCACTGTTACTAATACTTTTCTGTGATCAATACTCTTCACTGCAATACACATGGCATTCTACACCTTGTTAAACATCAAGGTTTTATACTTTTTTGCTAGTAGCTTCACACTTTTCTTTCTTGAAAGTCTTCTTTTAATATTAATCTTTCCCACTAATCATGCTGTAACCTGAGTAAGCATCCTGCTGCAACTACAGTCTTTTTAACTACTCACACCCATGTAAAATTTGGTGAAGGGAGGGAACAGGAGATAAATGAAAGACAATCCAAGTACATGACACCAGGACAAGGAGAATTAAAACTGAGAAGGAGGAAAGAAGGTAAGAGAAGAAAAGAAAGGGAAGTCCTAATCATTTGTATGAAGACAAGTGTGCAACAGTGACAGGAGAGACTTAGAAGAAAGCAGAAATGTCTTCCTCCAAGAGAAGAAAACCCATAAGTGTCATACATTCAACAGAGACTCAGAGTTTTGTGATGAACACAAGTATCTTTAAAGTTAATGAGGTTCTGTGCTCATTATGTTCAACAACTGGAAAAATCCCTGAGAGAAATCTTCAGGACAGGTAGTTAAAAGCCTCACAGATAATTACATGTATTTAACAGCTCTTCCCACAGCTCTCCCATTATGCAAGGAGAATTCAGCCATGCATTTTATCACAGATATTATCACTAATAAAATACATTAAACACAGTATAAATAAAAGACAAAAGCAAAGAAATCCAATCAATCACAAAATTTCCCATACTCCACAGAGAAAATAAGGCAGTCCATTTGATTTTGCACACATTCACTTTGCAAAAAACATTTTCCTCCAAACTCTGGTAAGTACTAGCTATTATGTTGACCTTGTAACACTAACTTTTTGACATCTGAATACAGCAAGTTTTAGCCTTTAAACAGACTAACTGGCTTACATCTTTGTCCCCACCTCAGGTCAAAGCAAGACCTGCAATTTCATAACTGGTTCTCAAGCCATAGCAAAAAAAAAAAAAAACAACAAAAAACCCAAACAAACAAACAAACAAAAAAACCAAACAAACAAAAAACCAAACAAACTGAAACTCAAAGGTCTGAATTCAAGCCTTGGCAGATATGAGAAATATTAAAATGTTTGGGCTTTTTCTTAATAGCAAGTTATGTGCAATGTGTGCAGTATGTATTTGAGGAGTGACACTGAGCCAAAATATAAACTAAAAGATGATATTCAGCGTGACAGATACAGTGATGCAACTGATGAAACACAACACATACAGATAGGCAGGGAAGTTTCAAAAAAGGAGAACCACTAAACAATATCCTTAATATGGTCTTACCCTAAATGAGTATCCACTCATATGCTTTCTTCTGGCCATTCATTGTTAAGGTAGCTGAACCTTGATGAAAACATCTGAACTTGTGGAAGACAAGGTTCCAATTGCACTGAATGCTTTTTAAGAAGTGGGATTCTATCAGGATTGCAGTACTTAAATATCGTTATTATTCCTGTCTACATGTTACAAAGTTTTCAAAAAAGAAAAAAAATAGTCAACTACAATTTTGAAGTTAATGTCCCAAAATACTCAGGGGGGTGGGGAAGGGAGGTGGAGAGGGGAGGGAAGCTCAGAGGTTTTTTTCCTTTCAAAAAAGAAGAATTAGCATTACTCCATTTGTCTGAAGACAGAAAGAAACACTCCATTTGCAAAGTACACATGTGTTATGGGCTACAGGATCTATTAGTATTTGAGAAGCTTCTGTCTCTCCAAGAAAATTTCATACAGGAAGGATTGTAAGAACTGACAGGCAACTCTGGAAAAATCAGCATCTATAATAAAGGAGCCATGAGAGTAGGCACACAGCACATGATATTGTTCTTACAACTTCTTAAAAGGCTTTCAACTAATTTTTACAAGGATACTAATTTGTCAAAAGCTACATCATTGTAAGAGCTGCTTCTAAATCCTCATGACAAAGATTCTGAGACTGAGAAAGAGTTAAGTGTGTTCTGTGCTTTTAACTACTATGTCTAGTGATGTTTCATTCTTTCTTCAAAGAGGAATCTTTTGTATGGTAATCTGCACAGCAAGAAAGCAACAGACATTTTTCCAGACAGGGATATCTGTAGGTATAGCCCTAATAACCAGATGCATACTTTGAAATCTTTGAAGCTCATTATTTTTAGTTGCTCACTCAGCTTAACAATTCATTTAGATACTTGAGAGACTATTTTATTACCATAGAAAAGAACAATTTCATAGGAACCCCAAACATAATTGAAAGATTTCCATCTGAAATCAATCAAGGATTTTTACACAGATAATCCCACACTGAAATCAATTGCTCCTTCCAGTGAAAGATTAAAAGATAACTAATGGATGTATTTCTTGTGCCTTTAAATGTACATTGCTTAAATTTTACACTTCATTAAATACAGTATTAAAGTATATATATTAGACTTGCCAGCACCGTACTCTTAAGGCAAACAACCACCCACCACCTCAATTTTATCTTTTTCTTATTTTAAGTGACCCTTTAGAACTGGCAGAGCATTAGCTTCTTTTGTTCCAATACAGCATAAGGAGCAACCATTTAGTTCTCTATCTAATATAATTCCAGTTTCCTTCCTTATTCTTTACACACTTCTTCCAGCTTTTCATTGTAAGATTTTCTGAAACAAGTTATCCAGCCCTGCTAACTTAAAAGCATTTATTCATAACAGCTATTATTTACTCAATGTGTGTGCCACAGAGTGTAATAACATATCTTGAAAGATCCAGAACACATTAGTGGCATTTACAGAACACTTACCTTTATCCCTAATCCTCAATAACTTCATTGTTTCATTTAAAGTATTCAACTCTCACAAGAACAATAAAGAAACATTGTGAAAGGGAAGAAAAAGGAAGGTAGAGAAATGGAAGCTACAAAGTAAATCACAGAATCATGGAATGGCTTGGGCTGGAAGGGACTTTACAGATCATCCAGTTCCAACTCCTCTGCCATGGCCAGGGATACATTTCACTAGATCAGGCTCAGAGCCTCATCCACCCTGGCCTTGAACACTTCCAGGGATGAGGCATTCACAACTTCCCTGCACAACCAGTGCCTCACCACTTAAGAGTAAAGAATTTCTTCCTAATACCTTATCTGAAACTACTCTTTCAGTTTAAAGCCATTCTCCCTTGTCTGTCACTCTCCATCTTTCTTGTGGGCTCCCTTCAGGTACTGGAAGGCTGCTATTAGGTTCCCCAAAACCTTATCTTTTCCAGGATGAACAATCCCAATTCTCTCATCCTTTCCTCATAGGAGAGGTGCTCCATCCCTCTAATCATCTTGTTGGCCCTCACCTGGGACTCACTCCAGCAGATCAATGTCCTTCCTGTGCTGAGGACTCCAGAGCTGGAAGCAGTACCCCAGGTGGGGTCTCACCAGAGCAGAGGAGAGGGGCAGAATCCCCTCCCTCAACCTGCTGGACATGTTTCTTGTGATGCAGCCCAGAACACAATTGGATTTTTGGGCTGCAAGTGCACATTGCTGGATAATGTCTGACCTCTCATCCACCAGCATCCCCAAGTCCTGCCTGGCAGGATCTGGTCATGCTCCAGTCTGTATTGATACTGGGGGATGCCCTCACCCAGGGGCAGCATCTTGCCCTTGGTCTTATTAAACCTCACGAGATTCCCATCTTGTCCAGGTCCCTTTGGATGCTATCCAGTCCTTCAGGTGTGTCAACCACACCACTCAGCTTGGAGGCATCTGCAAATTTGCTGAGGGTGCACTCGATCCCTCTGTCTTAAATGAAGATATAAATAACACTGGTCCAAATACAGACGCATGAGAGACACCACTTGTCACTGATGTCCACTGGGACTCTGGCAGTTGGCCACTGCCCTCTGAATGTGACCATCCAACCAATTCCTTATCCATCCAACAGTCCAACTCTCCAGTTTAGAGAGAAGGATGTTGCGGGAGACCGTGTCAAGGCTTTAGAGAAGTCTGTAAATGACATCTGTAAACGTTCCCGTGCCCACTGATGGAGTCACCCCATCACAGAAGGTCACTAAGGTGGTTAGGCAGGACTTGCCCTTGATGACGCCATGCTGGCTCTCCCACATCACCTTCCTGTTCTCCATGTGCCTCAGCAGAGCTTCCACAAGGATATGTTCCAAGACCCTCCCAGGCACAGAGGTGAGACTGACAGACCAGTAATTCCCAGGGTTCTCCTTTCCACCCTTTTTGAAGGTGGGTGCGCTTCCCCTTTTCCAGTCACCTGGGTCACATCTTACTCTCCCCAAAAGTTACCTTGTTTCTAAGACAAGCTACAAAAGTATGATTTAGATAAAGAAATAGGAACATAAGGAAAGGTGAGAACTCACCTATCAATGAAGGAAGTCAATCTCTAACCAAAGTTTTTTGTCCAAAGATGCCACAGTTAACATTTAAGGCGATGCATGGCAGGGAAATATACACATATGAAGCCCCTTAAGAAGTCCAAGGGCACTGTTAAATGAGGTTTGAAAAAGAGCATAATTAAAGACACATACAAAGGGTCAAGAAGATAAGAAATAATAAAACAGACAAAATTATAAAGGTAGAAAACAAAGAGTGATATTAGACACAGATTAGACACAGCTGAGACCTTGTCCAAAGAGGACAGCTGAACCAGTGCTACTGCTTCATTAATCAGATAAACACCTCCAACAGCTTACACAGCTCAGATGGCTAGTAATTGCACCTCTCCATGTTTCAGTGGTACTTAACTCTCATTTCCATCTCAGACATGTTTCTAAGATGACTGCTGCACTTTCTGGGAGTCATATAATACCTCTTTTCCATTTTCAGAAAAGTTTATTTGTAATAGCTTACTACAATACACTATATCACAGTTTGGTTTCTACTTTTCCGATCCCTACTACCGCCTCCGCAGGGTAGCTCAGTGAATGAAACAAAATTTTCCTCTTATTGCAAGCAAAATTCTGTACTTACCCCTCTATCAGAAGAACAAGGTTCCTTTTCAAAGTCGTAAGAGACATCAACTGTCAACCCTATCTCATACCAACCTTTTGGAAAGGGAAAAACGGAAAATGTTCAAATGAAAATGCAAAAATAAATATGAGTACTCATGTCAAAACTGGGCACATCTTGAAGTTCAGACAAGTCAATGTTGTAAGAACATGAAATAAATCCACACAGTGGGGAATACATATAAAAAAATAACCCAGGATTTAGTGCTTTGTCACCAGCAGGAAGTGAGCAAATGCACTCATGTAACTCTGGCTACCAAACCAGGTCCCTATGAAACACCCACACCTTCACTAGAGTGGCGTTTATTGCTCAACCTGTGAAATTTCATTCCCTTCTGTGCCGAGACATGCAGAGACTATGAGCAAGGTACATGCACGAACTATGTCAGACTCCAGAGGAAGACACAACAGGTGCTCAATGAAAGAGACAGTCCACATACATCACTTTCTGTTTTACTTCAGAAACCTAAATATAAGGTTTGTTATAAACTGGAAAGGGGAAGAAGTTTGTGTTCAACACTGGGCAAGATTCTCTATGGCATAAATCCACAAATTTTAATACCAAGGGTACTTCAAATGTACACTCAGTTAACTACAAGTCTTTCACTAAATTGCTTAAGAGTCTGATACACTGATAATCTATAAAAAAAGGAACTAGAAATGCATTATTATCACAGTTTTACCTTAGAATATGACCTTATACAACTCACTTAAGGTCATTTCCTTCAGCAGCAAATGAGGGTTCACCACACCCAGCTCAGGGATGTATGGGAGAGTTCAGCATCTACTACCCTGGGACAACCAGGTCTGTGTTACAGGGTTGCACAACTGCATTCCTCAGCTTGATCACTGCTCAGAGAGGGCTGTAAGAAAGCTTCACTTAGCACTCAAAGTTCTATCTAGGTTACTGGCAAAGATAATCCATTCCTGCACTTTTCACTGTAACTTAAATGGAATACAAAGAAAAAAAAAAATATCAAACTGCACAGTTAGCTTTTGAATGAGTATCAAAACTACTTTCACACAAAAAACCAGTCAGCATTTTAAAGTTATACGTTGAAGGTATTAGCTATTACTGTTTGAAACAAGCAACTAATCACAAGCTGTTTCAGCATCTTGACCATACGCTGCCTAACAAATTTGAAATAAGTGTCTGATACTACTGGAGAATTCCCAGTTTTATTTACACAAACATCCAGAAATCCAAGTCAGCTCCCTAATAAACTAGTGGTGAGGAACAGAAAGCAGAGATGCAAACATGTTCTTATTACCCCCCAATAGGAGAGCAGAAGGACAACAGGATCAAGCCTTGTCTCAGCCCAGACCTGCCCACTTTCAAGTAAGCAGTTATTTCTGTAAGAAGGAATGAAAAGATTCATACAGAAGTAACTAGAAGCAGGGTTGGACTCATAGACATCTGGAACCATCATAAGCACTTCTACTCTCACTCCAAAACATTACTGTCTCTTTCACAGGAACAACCACCCCCAAAAAAGAAAACAGTTTAAGGCAGTGTTGTTTTATATGACATGACTAAATCCACTGGGGAGATGTGTGTGTATGTACACACATCATATGTAAATTATATATACATATATGTTTTTCTTTCATGGAAAAAAATTAAATAGAATCAAGACATTTCTTAGTTGGCAGATTTTATCTTTTAAGTTTTCTTTTTAGGAGATTAAGTTGCATAATTTTTACCAAAAAAAAATAAATTAAAAGCTACGAAAGTCTAAAATATTTTAATAGCCTACTTCTTGTCCCGTAAAATGAAACATTGTCTAGCAACTGAACAGAACTTTAAACTATCTTTTTATGTAATTCTTGTGAGGATCTGAAGGTGCCCTTTACATAGCTCACATCTACTAGATTCCTTTATCAAGGTATATGCATATTAGTTTCTTAATCCTCTAGGGGCTGGCATATTAACCTTTGGTCAGATAAGTGTTCTGAGTTAAATCATTGTACACACAGGATTTATTTTTAAGATGTTAAATGTCATATTTGAGATTCCATCACATCATTAAATTAAGTTACAGGTCCTAACTTCATCCTGAGAAATCTCACAGATAATCAATAATCTTACCTTCACAAAGCTTTCTCAGGAGACATCCCCATGCAACTAATCCCCTGTGCTGAGGACAAGAATCATCCATAATTCAGTATCACCTTGGTAAATTGGGGCATGCAGGGACAGTCATGTGCCATGATGAGCTGTAACCCAACAGACATAGCCAGCTTCAGCTAACACGGTACAGTCACAAAATTGTATTGCCTTACTCTGAACTCACATAAATCTATTTTTGTTCATGCTTTTTAATACTGCTTACTGAAGTAATGTCATTACTATTTTGTGAAACACTACAATGCTGCGATTCATGCCCTCAGGGCTTCAAACTCCTTCCTCTGACTAGACAGGAAACATGGCCACCTCAGGTCACGGGATAATCATGTACCTAAGGTAGACAGTGTCGACTCACAAGACTCAGTGCAAAAGAGACTGTAATTTTAAGCCCAGACTGAATCACAAACGCAATCTGTGTCTAACTGCAGGTTAATTAATGATTTGGCAAGATATAACCGATCACCTAAGAAAAATCCTTAATTTGGTTATTTCAAGAATAGATTATATACTGTAACTACGACCTTAGTATCTAAGAAACATGTCACTTAAGTCCCACAGTTACATATTAAAGAAGTGTTTGAAGCCTAACTAAATGCATAGGAAATAGAATAGGAAAGCAACTCCATGGGATAAGACATATCTAGTTGCTCTGTTCAAGTCCCAGTGAAGTCAGCTACAGCCTTTAGTTTCCACTGGAGTAAAATTAAGTCTGAATCTTCAAAACACACACTTAAATCACGGATTTCTGTATGCGTATTTCAGGTCCTGGTAAACTGAAAGCGATCCAAATACCCTAACTTAGAGCAACCTCAGTCTGATATCATAGCCAAACTAGTTTGTTACCCAGAAAAAAGTATTTAAAACATGTAAATATTCACTCTTGGTTATATTTCTCAAATACAGATCATATTACATTACCAATGATGTGAGGAGCATCCAGCACCTCATATGGTGTTGAATCACTTTGCTCCTGTGACAGGAGAAGCTTCTGAACAGCTGCAAATGCATACAGGCTACGGTAAAAATCGATGTTTTCAAAATTTAAATTAACAGCTGACACATTATTTCGATTCTCTTAAATTGGGAATTTTACTAAAATCAGTCAAGAATAATCGTTGCCCAAAGAACATACTGAAAGTGAACTTCCATACTGATCAAGCCACAATAAATACCTTGGGCACAATATAAGATAGTTCTGAAAAGGTTCCCATTTAAGAAGGCTCAAAAAAACTTAAGTTAGGAAAACTTCAGTTCTAGTAATGAACCCAATTCCATCTGTTAATGCCTCTCTGACCTCACTCAACTGCCTCCTTACAAAACAAAGTCTCCTTTCTTTGATATCCCCTCATAACTAGTGAGCCTCTATATTTACAAGCAGCAATTTCCTTTCTACATCTCCCAAAAACAAGTGACAGAATATCCGGTGTGGGAATGGACCCTCAGGGATCAGAGTCAACCTCCAGGTCCTGCACAGACAACCCCAAGAATCACACCATGTGCCCGAGAGCACTGTCCAAAACAAGCTAATCTTAACACAGCTTTTCTTCTAAAGAAAATGGTGTAATAAAACTGAAAAAAAAAAAAAAAAAAAAAGACTTCCAGAGGTCCCATCCAACCTCAGTTGTTCCATGATTCTGTGTTCTTCTGGGTTTTTTTGTATTTTAAAGTCAGACTGCTTTGTTCAGGCAAACACTTCAGCATAGATATAGATTTTAAAATTTTAAAACTGATTTGTGAATTCTGAGTTTCAACACCTACTTTTAAATCTGTCCTTAAGAGACTAAGGGCAGTTGAATACAAATTCTTTTGTTGGTCCTTCCCTATGGAAAAACACCAGACACTTTTTTGTCTCTTTGCATCTTGTAGCTTTCATTCAATGAAAAAAAGTGTCAAAGACCAGAGGTACAGAGCTCATCTGCAGCAGGTGCCTATAAGGAAGGAATTGATGGCTACGAGGAAGCCAGAAAGAAGCCCCTTGGCACTGCCAGGCATGAGAAGAGCACATCTCCTCTGAGCATCCATCCTTTCTCCACTGCATGTTGCCTGAAAGACTAAGGCCCCAACACAGAATCCTACAGAATAACAGATGTATGCTATTAGAGGGTAGAGCTGATTGTTAACCTATGTTGAACAAATTCCCACTCCACAAAATTCTTTGCCATGTTTATATTTAAGTCACAAGTGTGCTAACAGACTAGTCACTAATCTCTGGGTATATCAGAGCATTTGAACACTTTATTACACTATCAGGAGCCTGCCATAAAAGCTCAAGAAAATAAATGAACTAACAGGAACTCACTCTAACAGTGTAATTTTAATCTGTCAATAACTGATCATATTCTTTCTATATATGTTTAACGATGTGGAACTGAGCACTGTGTCCTTTAAGTGAATACAGAAAGTTGATATGCTCAGATAATGGCCCACAAAGGCAAACAATTCAAGAGGAAGCTTGTGAACATCCCAGAACTTCTATTAATTACCAAGAGGGAGTTTCCAAGTGTGGATTGCATATGGCCAATTGTTTGTTCTTCCCCTCCTCTTAAATACACTAGCAAGTCCAAAGGTAGAAACAAAATTGAATTACTTTTCAATTTTGCACTTCAAAAATCCTGAAAAAAACCTGTATGTAAACTTAGGGAATTACTGTTTTAGTTCTGTAAGCAAGTAACTGCAAGATACAGAAGAGTGTCTCCTAAAACAGCCTGCATGCAGAGCGCAGAACTGCTTATGAAAAAGGAGACCCAAACCCAAAATGAATCAGTAACAAACTTGTTGGCCAGCCCAATTACCAAGAAGAAAATATAAGTATTTATTTTTTGCAGATGAACTGCAGGCAAGCACCAAATTTTATCAAAGTGACATTTCCAATTTTACCTTATGGTGATGCTTCAAGCATAAGGAATTGTTTCTGCGGCAGCAGAACGTTATTAATAATTTAACCATGTTTATTTTGGTTCAGCTTAACTGAAGTAGTAGGTGAATTTCTTATACTGAAATCTAATCCAAAACAAGTTTATTATTTATTAGTGATAGAGGTTTAATTGAACTGGTTTATGCACAGACAAGAAAAACTCTACTCATCCAGAAACCTGCTTTGCAAAAGTCTTTCCATCCTAAGTGTTTCATACATATATATGTAATTTTGGGGTTTCCCTATTATTAACAGATCTGGCTATAACTACATTATGTGTTTTACGCTACTTCACATATATAAAAAACACATGCATGCTCTAAGAAGAGATAATGAAGTGAAAACACAAAGTTTATTTAAAGTGCAAGAAAAAACAAGTTCAGTGCTGGACTTTAATTCATATCAGTTCATCACAGAAAAATTTTTAATAACTCACGCTCAGAGCCACTGGTAAGAATTCTGCATTGCTGAGCAATCTTGAACACTCTCAATGCTCCTGTTTTATTAAGGAAATCAAAATGTTACAGAACAGAAATGTCTAGATTTTTTCCCCTGGGGCTAGTGACATTGCACTACCGCTGCATTACACATGAAAGTCTGAGGCTGACAACATTAAACATACACATATATAAACTGAGGTCTTCCAAGCAACAGAAATCCAATACAAGCACTATCTTGTAAAGAACACAGCTCACCCTTCCAGGAACATTACGGTCCAAACTGCTTCCCAGATCTTCAGCAGAGCAGGAATCCTTTCCCAACATTACATGCCAAGAAAAATTATGAAATGGAAAGTACGCTATCCCATTTGCAAAGGAATTCCTATCTTTTATACTTACGACAAAGAAGCCCCACAGCATTGTCTGTGTCAAAGACCTCAGCAGAAGATGTCTGCCTAAGCTTAAGGTGGAACAAAGGGCAGCTTAACGTTCAACTATAAGCTCTAGAGCACCACAATGAACAGCATATGCCAAAAGTCAACTGAGTCTCCCACAAATGTATACTGGAAAAAGAAAGCAGATAACCAGAAGTAGATTTTTGGGATGGAGAGAGGGTAATGGCAGTTTTGAAAAAGTTTGAATACAATTATTTTTGTTAAATGGTGTGGTCTCTTTTCGGCCCTCAGCTATCCAGTGAGTTTATTTCTCTTACATATAACCTCAGTAATCCATTTGCATCCTGAGAAACCATCATTCATTTTGGTGACAGCAGATTATCCAGAGGACTTAAAAAAAGGTAGCAAGAGGCAATGTCCTTCCTCCCACTCCCCTAAAACCAGCCTAATACATCACAGCCTAAATGTTCCACAACATCATTTGGGCAGAAAAACCAGTAGTCCCTTCTCTTGTTAACATATTTTTTGATTTGAATTATTGTTACTATTCTCTCCTTTTCTCCAAGTTTAAGAAATTTGTTGGGGATAAAAAAAAAAAAAAAAAAGGTTTAGTAGTTCTGTATAACCAGAAACAATCAGGCACTGTTTGTTAGTACTGATAAGATACTAGATTAACCCTAGTTTGAATGTCCTGACTCAAAACAATAAGAAGTAGACAACCCTAAAGCCTAAATTTAAACATGCTTCTATACAGCTAACACAGCACTGCCTGCTGCAGTCATATGCAAAAGTGTGTTAATGAATACACAGGCATATCTGGCTACAATACAAATTAATGCCAAGGCTTTTTAGTTCATCCATTTTTCAAATCCCCAACATCACTAGAGACTGCCAATCAAAGACTAGGCAAATGAAGCGTTCTCTTGATGGACTTGATTTGTCTCTATACACATGTTAGCTATAGCATTCCTGTCTGGTTAAAAACAGAAGACATGTTTGTCTTACCATCATGTTATCCAAATATGGGCTTCCAAAACTGTAATTAAAACACTGTTTTACAACTTTGGCAACATTAGCTTACCAGCAATTCACTGGAAACAGACACTAAGTTACAAAGGAACAAATGCATTATTATTTAGCAGCATGCCTCCCCCAAAAACAGACTTACTATTTTCCAGTTGATATTTCACAGAATTTTATTCATAATAAAACAGAAGACATCTTATCCCATATAGTTTTCTAAGCAGCATTTTTTTAAAAAGGTATTTTTAAGTTCTCTAAAAAGTACATTTTAATCTAGTAACAATAGAAACACAAGAAGTATCTCTTGATGAATCTATCTTATTCAAGAAGTGAACTTCCAGGTATAAGCAGCCTGAAGTAGTGCAAAGAAAAAATATTCTACCTGAAGGATAAAAAAAATAAGTCTTCACACTGAGGATTTTATAAATAGCATATGACCCACATGCACACATGAGTGAGATGATCTGAACATCAATACATCTGGAAGAAAAAAATGTAAAATACTTCTCTCTTGGGCCTTCTATAGCACATATTATCATCTCCCTTCCCTGATTCTAGATGTTCATATCTAGACCATGCCAAGAGAGACAGTCAAAAAGTTGGAGATAAACGAAATGGAGATGAGTAATCAACATGTAAAAGTTAACAGCAACCTCAGTCTCCACAGCACACACTCTTACTCAGGTGTAAAACACCCCCTACTTTCCATAGCACAATTTCTTCATAGTTTTTTTTTCCACCTGGAAATTCCTTCACCTTGGGAAGCTACCTCAAAATGTCACTGTACTTTTTGTTTTCATTGTTTTACCTTAGTGTATCTTTAAAGGTGCCATACAACTTTTAAGGCATATTCTTATAAAACCCCAAGAATATACAGAAGGGAAATGAGTGTGGCATGACTACACCATAACTACATTCCCCCAAGCAGAAAGGTGCTAAAACATTTCACTGAAAGTAACCTTTCCTAGTAATTTATCAAGGAGACTAGCCATCAACCCCACAGGGGATCATTCTTCCTAGGGGTAAGAAGCTGAAAACTTACATTCACAGAGGGTGAGGGGAAAAGAAAATCCCAGCTCACCATCATAACTACTTGCACTCAAACTACCACAAGTATTTCTTCTGTGTTTATTACTTATAAAAAACCTACCACGTTTGGAGTTCTTAGGGCCTCATTAAAATAACTTACTACCATTACAGAAAAAAAAACAGAGTTAAAGGGTGCTTGGAAACTACAGCATTGATTAGATGTCATAATCAAAAGAGAAACAAGATACCTTATTGCCATCTTCCAGTATTTCAGGATGGAAAAAGATGAAGTCCTGTCTGCCTCAGTAACATTAGGCAGAGGTCCCAGATGATCCCCATCACATGAGCAACAATTCTTAAAACTCTTAAGAGAGGTGTCATGGTCTGTGAAGCTTGTTCAAGCAATGAAAAGCAGTAACACTAGCTCTGACTCACTAAAGGAAAACAGCCAAGTTGAAGACCTCCTCAAAGACAGCTTATATTTAGAAAGAGAGAGATTTGCAAACTGATGTAATTCCTAAAACTTAAGCTCCTCTGCTTGACAGAGGGGCACAATACAATGAAAAAAAAAATAACACATTTCTCTAAATAATGGTAAATATTTCCTTGAACTTCAGACTTCATCAGCATCAGCACAACACATGTGGATAAAGACGACAGCTATTGTAGGTTTTACTTTTCCACAAGCAAAGCTGGTTCAAACAGAAGGCGGGGATGGTGGTGGTGGCCGTTTCACGGGACTGCCAAGGTTACTCCTGAAACATTGTGTTGGAAGGAGACCAGTAGAGCTGCTTAACGTTTGCTGGCCGGTTCTGTGCTGCTCTTCACCACCCGCCCAGCGGCTCCCGGCAGCGCGGACTGTGGGGCCGGTGTCCAAGCAA
The DNA here is from genome assembly GCA_013399855.1 of Oxyruncus cristatus. Classification (NCBI taxonomy): domain Eukaryota; kingdom Metazoa; phylum Chordata; class Aves; order Passeriformes; family Cotingidae; genus Oxyruncus; species Oxyruncus cristatus. The sequence continues at coordinate 847,278 of VXAY01000710.1, read as the reverse complement.
ATCCTGCTGCCGTGGGGGCTGCAAGGCCGGGACGCGCCGCCGCTCCGCTCCCACCGCTCCGACGGCGCGGGCAGGGGCTGCGCTGCCGGACACACCGCCCGCCCCGGCTGAGCTCCGCGGCTCCGGCGGCGTCCGCCCCCGCCCG
>VXAY01000710.1:777336-846534 GCA_013399855.1 Oxyruncus cristatus | reverse complement strand
GAGTTTGGGATCGCTGGAGGGAGGGAACAAGCAAATCCCAAACGCTGCTGATCGCGGGCTGCGCGCCGCTTCCGCGGGGCCGCCGCGGAGCCGGACTGGCGGCGGTAGCAGCGCTGGAGCGGCCGCTGCGCACCCTCCGCCGCCGCGGCCGGAGGGAGGCCAGCCAGAGCCCCGGGAGCGGGCGGGGTCGCCCCGAGCCTGGATTTAGAGTTTAGACGGGCAAACCTCCAAAATTAACGCATAAAGCGCCTTTTTAGCTCTCTCACGAGTTTTGCAGCGGGAAACGTGCTGAGAACAGAAACACGTTCACACCTTGGCACAGAAAGCTCGCGGGGCGGGAGTCGGGTCTTGCTCTTCGTAGTGGCTCGCGGGTTGAGCACCGCCAAAGCACGGAGAGCCTGGGATCGGTCAGGTGTGGGATGGCTGCTCGATCTCTCAGTAAATTCCCTGAAAGGCATTACCTTCTGTTAAAAGCTTCAGGCTTCGAATAAATGACAGTGGGCTGTTACTCCACACCCGGAGGGTAAGAGTGGAAGCAGGTGCTGCTACTGTACTTTCTACATTGGGTGTCAGTGAGGTGTCCAGATCCTGGGCCACATTGCTGGAATTGCTTTGTGTTCACTGTGGCAGTGCTGGGAATGTAATGCTTGGAAACAATAAGCCAGTTAGTGAGAAAATAAACATTCCTAACATAGCAAAATATGTTTGTACTTTATTTTACAATGTTTAATTTGTAATACTGAGTTTTTGTATGATTGTCAACATGAAATGTTGTGATTTCCGTTAGTTAATGAAAATGTAAGCTGATTGTTTGCTTGGGGTGTGTGTATTTTGATTCTGTGTTTTAATCTTTTGTTGTTGATGATACATAGCGGCAGTTCACAACAGCCTCAGTTTTTCAAATCAATACACTCAGTTGTATTGCTGCACCTTTAGAAGATCTGAAATCTGTTTAATGACTCAATTTCAATAAATTTTGCATGGATATCATGGTGTCTCAGTTTAATGAGAGAAGTGTTTTGCTAAGGAGAATGAGTTATGAGGAAGACCAAAACTCCTCTCTAAGCAATTGTAAATCTGAAATTAAGAGGCTCCCATTGAGAAAGTGTGGAGAAAGGAAAAATAACAGCCCTTTGTTAAAGGATATATGTGTATTGGCAGAACAACAAAAGAACACAAAACAAAACCCCAACCGAACAATAATCCTATACCCAAAAATCCCCTTCAATAAAAAGTAAACAGTTCAGTTTGTTCTTTTTGGTGCAATTCTAACCAGGGTCAGCAGGGGGTGCTGTTGGATCGCTGGAGGTGCAGAGCCTGCAGTGCTCGGGGGTGGCCGACAGGGGGCGCTGTTGGGCTCTGCTGGTCACCACGTGGAGGCCCCGCTGTGCTGGGGGAGCCGAAATGGAGCCCTTCCCTNTCCTCTTTAGAAAACTTCTTTTTCCCTCTAGAACCAATTTTGTGGTGTTGTGAAAACAAGAAATAATTAAATATCTATATTAAAAGTATTTACAAATGCTGTAAACAAAACTCATTACAAAAAATAAATGGAGGTATACATTTAAAAACAAAGTTCCTATCTTAAGAGCAGGAACATGTCAGAGGAACATAGGTCAGAGCAACAAAGGGATATAGAAAAACCCATTCTGTCCTGACACCCCTGAAGAACCAGCCCCTGGCAAATTCACACTTGTGGTTTGAGCACAACAGAGGTTATGGAATGTAAAGAAGTACAGTACTGCCAGCTTCCAGCAGAAAGTCCAAACTAACTGGGCCAGACAGTGAGTGAAAAAAAAAGGGAAAAAAAAAAAAAACAACAAAGAAATGACCCCTCCCCAGGCCAGTTCTTTTGTGTTAGTCAAATACCCAAGGCAAAACCAGCCTGCCCATTCAAACATCTCTCCCACACAGTGGGGTAGGGGGAAGGGAAAATTCCGTGTTTAGTTTTTTAGAACAATTGAACCCATGACACATGGAAATAGGCCAGTCTAGTTCTGGTGTAGGCCACAGCCTCCCACAAATGCCATCCCATCGTATATATGAAGAAATTTAACCCCCAGTGGCCCTCAGTTGTCCCTGTATATTAAAACCAATTTTTCACATCAAAGCAACTTTTTTGTGTAAGTCTAGTTGCAAGTAGAGTTCAGTATCTCCAGCATCTGTGGACTTCAGGCCAGATGTACAGCCGTGAACACAAAACAGGGAGAACAGGCCACAGTTATGAAAGGCAAAGTTGGAAAGAAGGTTACTTTTTTCCTTTTCTGATGATTCTGAGCACTGAGACCTTCAAAGAGTTCATCATGATGGTTTTTAGAAAGATAAACTAGGTAACATCCAGATACGTGATCCATTTTTATCTACTGTCTAAATACCAAATCTTTTAAAATGTCATTTTCTAATTTTTCTGCAGCCATACAGACTAGTAACGCTGAAGTTGCAATGGTTATTTAATTGCCTGATTCCAAAAACCAAAGAAAGAAAAGCTGAATATACATTCAGGAACAGTAATAATGACACTTTTCAGCTCTTCAGCCATTCAACCCATTTTTCTTCTCTTTCTCATGTATTTTGGTGGGCTTTGGGTTTGTTTTTTTTGGGGTGTTTTGTTTTTCTTAATTTGTTTTTTCTCTTGCTTTGGGTTTTTTGGTTTTTTTCCCTCTTGTAGGTTCTCACAATGTATGTAATACATAGGCAACATGTTTTACGTAAGAATAGAGTTTGAAGTCCAACTTTTATTTTTGCAGCTATTCAAACCTTTCAAATGTGTCTCATTTTTGTTTCCATCATCTTTTGAACTGATAGTATTTAATTTTGGTAACTGGATTGTTGCTAATAGAAATGCTAAGTTGTATTGGTGGGCTTGTGTTTGTATTTAAGCATATACCCTGTCATTTCTAATGACATGCAGTGTTCTTGTAAAACGTCTTCTTTAATGTCCTTGGGCTTGTCAGAGTGGCATACTTGTTCTCGGCCATTGTTCTCCTCCTACAACTGGATAAATTTATTAGTTAGACAGATTTACCACACCAAAACTGTCCAGCAGACTTCAGCCTTCATGCCAAATGGGTCTAGGAAAGCAAGCAGGTTTACACGTGAAAGTAGCCCTAAACAACACAAAAAAGATCTGTCAGTCAACCATGTAAAAGTATTTGAGTGTCTAAGGGGTCCAGTTAGTTGAATACATTTGAAAGGTTAATGCCCACAGCAGTATGCCAGAGTTCTTCACATAGCTTATCATCTTCACTGTAGAACAGGACATGTGTTTATGTCTCTCGTGTCCCAATTCATAGTCTATTATCTCACTACAAACAAACAAACCTCACCTCTAACGTAAACGTTCCTTGCAGCAATCTCTGGCCAGGAGGCAGAGCTTAAACCAGTGAACTGATGTTGTCTTAAACCATTTTAAATAATTGCACCAAAGCACATCTCTTAGAACCATAGTGTTTGCAAGAGTGAGACCTGAGAAACAAACTGAGCTTGCCTCTATGTCCTGTAACGTGGGATCAGGAGGGAGGTCTGAATTCAGAGAGGTTCACTTGCCATCAATTCCTCTAGAATAGAGGCCAAATAGAGATACCGATTGTTATCTGGGTCTAAGACTCTGAGTATTCAAAAGCAAAACTTACTCTTCACTCCAGGAACACATAAGGCAATGAAAATGGCTTGTGTGCAAGATACTTAAAGTTATAATTAGATAAGAAACTGCTTCTGAGAAATGTGACCTCAGATTTTAGGCTTAATAAATGTCATGCAGGCCTGGAGAGCAGGAAGTCTGACTATTATGGTTATGCAGTTGAACCACCAGAATGTCACTGATAAACAGAATGTCACTGATAAGGGATTAATGAGCTGGATGTCTACATTCCCTCACAGCACTAATAGTGCAGGATACCTGAAGTATTATATAGGGGATAATTTTTAAACATAATATGTAAAGATATGTAGCATAAACTGAATATGCAAGGCTAATGACAACCCCTGGCATTCATGCTTAGTGCATAGCTAAAGTCATTAAGCAATTTAAGTGCTTTACAATTGCAAGACAGAGATAATGACTTGTAAGAAAGTGCACGATACAAAGTATAGAGAGGGGTGCTGTGTCCTGGACTTTTGGATTTCTCAGTCTGCAGTGCTATAGAAGTCAAAACTGTGTTCTGATGTCACCTGGATACAGTGCTCCTCTAGCTAATTACTCCAACCCTCAGATCATAAAACCCCTCATGGCAAATCCACCAAGTCTGTGATTAAAAGTAAGGGGAGTCAGGGGACTGGGTGGGTGGCGGGGGCAGTCTCTAGAGCAGCCAGTGTTGCTGTTGCCTGGTGGGAAAGCAGCCAGTCTTGAAGAGTCAAAAGGTGGGCTCTGTGGAGAGCTGATGGCAGGCAGGGTAAGACCTTGTGCAACATAGGTAGAAGTAGAAACTACTCATCTGTGACAAATGCATGTATACTGCAGATATGCAGCAGGTCTCCGGTGTGTCAACTGAAGAACCTTAACTCTGGTTTTTCTTTTTGCTTTAGAATGAAATAAACTGTATTGCTTCTTCAAATAATGAAAGAATGCATCCATATGTACAAAGGTAAATGGACAGGTTTATATGTGTATTTGGTAAAATGTACAAAATTTTTAACATAAAAGTATACTTCCCATCACCCTTGCTGAGTTCTATTTTCTTCTGGAAGTCCTCAGTATTAGCAAGTGTTGCTTAACAAATAAAATTTGGTACAACCTGGTCCACAGAATTAAGATGATTTACTAATGTTTGCAAGAAAAGCATTATGTATCTATGCATTGGAAAGTTGATGTCTGTATTTATAGATAGAGACTTTTTGGTGATAGTAAGGTCATTTAACAGATTGCTTCCGCCTCTTTCTTACCCATGGAGGGAGCATTCAAGAATTCTTCACTTCTGTCAGCAGCAGAAAGTATTGGCAGGTAGCAAAGGAGGCATTCCTTCTCTCTTATCTTTGGGACTTTCCCACATAAAAAGACACCTCTCCCCACCTCCCCCTCCACTCCAAATACCTTCTTGAAAGTATTCCTTCTATGCGGCTGAAAAAACAACCAAAAGGATTGAGCCTGGCAAGCAAGCCAGACTGAGAAAAAAACACCTGTTAGAAAACAGTGTGGATATGGCATATTCCACAGCAGGATCTATGGGAAACGTAAAGCAAAGCAGGTATTCCATTGTGGGCCTCTCAACTTACAGCACCGTAAAATAAGAGAAAAAAGTTTCAATACTTCAAAATATCAATAAAAGTCCAGTATGTGGAGGATACTGTTCTACAATCAAAAGATGGCTTTATCTTTCTTTAAGACAGACAAAATGAAGGACCACAAAAAGCTAAATAATACTTCACCATTATTTTTCTGTTCACTCTGTTTCATCACTGTTATCTTCTGATGTTTATTCATTTCCTGTTTACATTAAAAGCAGTATCTCTAACTGCAAACTCAGGTCTCCTCTAAGCCTGCCAATTGAAAACTAGAATGTTTCATTATGTATGAGCGCTGTCCAAAAGAAATAGCCCTTAATTCAAATCTAATTAAGATAACATCAAGATATGTAGAGACATAAATAGATATATGTGTGTATCTGTGTGTGGAAAGTACAAATCCCTGATTACTGGGATAGATTAGAACTGTCCTACTTCCTACAATGAAGGTGCTGGAGCTTGTCACAGAACATGCATGGACCAGTTTAAAAATAACTATGTAAGAATGAGATAAAGAATGATCTTCATTGACCAGTGATATCTCAGAAAGCTTGCAGACACACAGCAAGGCTGAGGAGGGGAGGTGGGGGCACAAGTGAGCCTCAGAGATCTTGGAAATGTTTGTGATATTTTCCAAATTTTTTGGAAAAGGTACACTTTTCTGAACAGACATACAGTGGGTTAGGCAGCAGTGGAAGCTTTAAAGGGTTTTGATTAGTGCATGCTTATAGGACTTGAAAGTCCCTATCACTTTATTAGATCTGGTTGGCCTAGTCAATAATTACATGTTTCTTTTGAAGAGCAGATAAAATCTATGCAAAATGTTTATGATTATCAGGGGAGTGACATCACATGCCGCCTGGCCTAGCAAAGTGTATGACCTGACCACAGAAATTCTCATGTGATTTGTAATATGCTGTGGGGAATGCAACATAGAATTATATGTCATTTCCACAGCATGCCTTACTGCTTATCATCGCTTAATTGTTAGTATCATAGCAATGTGAAGACTGGTGTTGAACATCATGGGTCTGAGTATGACATCCAAGGACTTTAGAAAGGTTAGGAACATGATTTCATGACAGTTAATTTAAAAATTTTTGCAATTGAGAACTATTTGCTTTAGAGTCAAGAGTAATTAGAAAGTTTACAGCAATTATTTGAAAAACACCATTCATGGTAAAGGGGAGAAAAAGCAAACAGCCATGGATAATTTACTGTGATGCCTGTACAAAGCACTTGCGTAATGTTTTATTGGCTCTATAGTATTCTTTCCTAAATCATGTCTCACACTAGATAATACAAATATTTTTCTATTCAACTTGCAGCTGTGAATAAAAAAAAAAAAGAAAAGAAAAAAACTGATTGCTTTGGGAAAGTTTGTTCTTCCAGAAAACCGTTCAGTTTATTTTTTATTATTTCAGTGATTATGGACCCTAATTTTGTTTAAGGTCTAAACCATTATGTGGTTTTATATTTGAAATATAAAATGTACATTAAATATATTTTCCTTATATTAATATTATTTTTGAAATATTATATTTGAAACAACTTGATGATAATGAGCAGTAGTTTTAAAGGCCATATACAGAGATAACTGAAGATACACTATGTACAGGAGGAGGAATTGAAAATAGATTTTTGAAAACTGTACTCTTTTTATCAATATATGATGGTTTCCTAATTGTTTATGAAGATGCAAATTTTTCAAAGGCTCCTCAATCTGACTTTTATTTTTTCATATGCAAATGATAACATTAAGTTCAAATGACTTTGCCTTTCAATTGGCTCTGAAGGCTAGATGAATATTTTTGCTTCTGTGTACAACTGTCTGGATTAATAGCTAATATATACATATATATACACACACTCTAAATTCCAATTCAGAGAGAAAAAATGTTTGCCAGAGTCTTACATTCAGGGCTGCAAACAGAAATCATTCCTTACAAAGGAATCCATATTTTAGAACCCATTGTAACTGAAAAGCAAGCATCTCATACTTCATGTCTGATTACAACTCAGAAATACAACAGTACCCTGTACTTCCTACCTGTGAGAATAACAGATATAAATGCTGGTATAAGTGGAGCCCTGGATGACAGTTGTGGATAACATATGCCCCAGAGTAATCACAGAAATCTTTGAAGATGTAAAGAGTGCTTTTAGTAAAAATCCACAGGTAATGACAGTTTAAATTCAACATTCTGAATCAATAAACAGAGTTATTCCAACTTTTGACAAATGGCATGCATAACAATCTGTGAAGTCTACCCTAGATTTTCAAGTGAAGAAGTGAAGCCCAGAGATGCCAAAAACTCCGTTTCAGACCTGAAGAACCATTTTAAATGCATAAAATTATATACATGAGAAAGAAATGTAAAATTAGAAGTAATTTTTAAAAGTGGGGACGTGATTGTGAAGCAGCTGGTAGGTTTGAAACAGGAAAGACTTTGTTCTGCAACCTCAGGTTTTTTTAAGAGGGACTTGTTTTCTTAACAGGATGTAACTGTAATAATTTAATACTATAATAATGTAATACTCAACTACAGTATTGTATGTAAATACAGCTGAACTGAATTCTTGATTATGAGAGTGATGATCCACTCTCATAACCAAGGGAGAGGTTGCTCAGAGAGCAGTGGAATAGCCATCTCTAGGATGGCCAAATCTGTTTCTGAAGTGAGCCCTACTTTGGGTTTGGGCAAAATTACCTGTAAAGGTCTTACCCTAATAAAATATTCCTGTGACTCCATGAGTGACTTAGATTCAAGTGTCATCTTGAAGAACTAGGAGTAGGCTCTGTCTGAGGCCAGCACAGACATCCAAAACCTGCCTGAGAAGGTTTTATCCTGACACAGCACTGGGGGATACATGAGGAGGTGGACTGTGACAAATTCTGCAAAGCTATCCTCTGTCCACTATGATGGTGGTGAGATGTCTGGTAAGACTGAGAGCGTTTCTTATGTTTCCAGGAACTTTTTAAACTGTGTGCTGCTGAACCTTCAAAGTGGAGTAAGGAGTAAGAAAAATTGCAAGGACTCAATTAATTGTAAAAAGAGTGAAACCTCTGCCTATAAAAACTCGTCATAAGCTGAATACAGTGATAAGGCATGCTTTTGAATTACATGCTGAACTATAAAAAGTTTTCACTCACCAACATTGCTGCTTTTATTTTTTTATAAGAATCATCAAATAAAACCATAAAAATCAGAAAATCCATATCTGCACAGCAGTTGATTCAGCATCGGTCAAAAATTGAAAGAACATAAATCTTAGAGAAGCTTCAAGATCTTGCCAAGCTGTATTGTCTGGAACTGAGGTTTGGTTTTCTAATGATTTTGTACCTTTATTTCTGCAACTAGTCCTGACAAAGACACAAAAAGGCAGATACAAAAACCTGTCTCAGAAATAATTGTGCACCACTGCTCCTTGAATTGTGTTGACAATTTNAAAGCACTTACAAGTTATTGCTGTACCACTGAAGAAATACAAACTCAGTTATTAGATGTATTTTTAAAGGAAGAATTTTTTTCCTATATGATTTTTTTTTTTTTTTTTTTACAACTGACCATCTGTCTGCTTTTTGTGAGGACATATCAAATTGAAAATAGTTTCAAAGTTCTCTGTGTCATAGACTTAATATGTGAAATAATGTTAAATTCAGGGTCTGAATTCAGTAAATTTGAGTCTACTTCTAGTAAAATCAGCCACAGGCTCTGTTAAGGCATTAATACTAAAAGAGGTTCACTGGTTGCCAGTGACAGGTTGTTCCGAAATTACATTAGACATAATTTGTATGGAAAGGTTGCTTGGAGAGGGATGTATGCAAGTAGGAGAATGAGGGGACTTTTTAGAATAGTAAGGATTATTATGTAGAAGTCCACTTACAACCTGAAAGCTGTAAGATACGTTGCCCACATCAATGACAATAAATTAAATCCTGTGTTCAGAGGCAGAAAGAATCAAATCAGAGGTCTTAAGAAAGAAATTATTAAGTTATTCAATAAAAATATTTTTTAATGTTTACATGTATAGCTATAGCTATGTCTACATACACATGTTTCTGTGGAGATACTGTTTAACATTATCCCCTTCCTGAAATAATCACAATCTTCAAACATTTAGTACAAGACTTTCTGCAAAAGGTGAAACAGCCATCTGCAGTGAGACCTAAATAGTGCAAAGCTGTGTATGTACTCAAGGCATGGACTCTGTTGCCCATCAAGACTGTAAGCAATAGGACTCACAATCCTTACTTCAGAGTGAAGTCTTGGAGTTCAGTCAGCTCCAGCACTATAAACATCTCCAACTTTAAAAAGGTTTCACTGCAAAGAACAAGAGAAAGCAGCAAGCATGCATAATTAATAACTTCTGAATTCCATTTTGTATTTAAGAAAATCAATTTTCAGCCCATACATAGCATAGGACCCACCCTCTTCAATAATTTAAAAATCATTTGGTTGAAATGGCTTTGTATATTCTGACAATGAATTAAATGCCCAAAGGATAATTTTGCACTCATGATTAGCTGATTTATGTCACCATTCACTCAGGGGACTAGTAAAACCATGTCTATAAAAATAAGCAGCTACGCACGTGTGCACACACACACACATATATGCGCAGGAAGATAAAGCAATTGATGTTCCATTTGTTCATTTCTTTCAAAACTGGAGTCTAATTAGTACTGTGGGTTTTGACCTGAAATCACTTACAAAATAATATAATTTCTTTAAATACTGAAAATGCTAATGTAGTTGCTGTAGTCAATATACAGAAACATGATCAATTTGGGGAGGGATTTGGGTATTGAATGTATTTACAATACTCTACAATACTGCATTTGAAGGATTTGAGCATAATGTAATGGAAAGATACTTCAAAAGGTTTATAGTCTTGAGGATTTGAAAAAAAAAAAAGAATGACTTTTCCTTAACATTAGGCAATTAATTTCACTACACACCTATATAGGGCCAGTGATGTTAACTTCCCAAGAAGAATTATAAACTTCCAAAGCACTTGAAGTTTGCTCTTCTGAATACTCAAAGACTAATTTTGAAGTGTCTTTTATTCTCTGTATAATAATAACAATAGTCAGACTAACTTCCTTTCATGTCATTATTAATGTTCCTTATAAACATTTCTTAGCATAAATTAAGCAGAATCTTTTTGCAACTTAAAATTTTTCTTATTAGGCTTTATGATTAACACTTCTGATAATGATCTAAATTTTTCTTAAAAAATGGATTCTATATTGTTTCTTGTCCCTAATTTTTAGTTTCTGCAAACTAAGGGAGGAAAAAAAAATAGTAAAACATTCTCTGTCTATGAAAGAAAAGAGAACTGCCTTTTCTTGGGTAATTTTTTTACAAATTCTGTTGTTAATTAAAAGAAATAATGATGAATACAGTTAATGGATAAAATCTAGAATTTGTTTCCAACAAAATAATCCCTCCCACCTCCTCAAACACCAAATCCAGATTTAGTAGCCTAGCTCCAACTTGCAGTTAACACTGGATTCTGTTAACTATTCTACTTTTGAGTCATGCTATAGTAGATGATAACTAAGAAAAGAGAATCTGTGTAGAAAATGAGAGCATCTGAGAAAAAATGACTGTACATGGAATTCATTTCTATTCCATTTCTAGACCATTTAGTTGTCATCTGGCACATTGTCGTCATGTGTTTTGTTTCACTACCATGCTATTTTTAACCTGCATATCACTGCAAACAGTAAGGATAAATTCTTTCCTTTATGGGCACTTTAGTGTTTAAATAAACAGCACTAAAATCAGATTTCTTTGACACCATCTTGTCTAAGTGAAAAAAGTGTTGGATATTTGTTGTATTTGTTTGCTTCTGTGTCTAAAGGTAAACTTTTTTTTAAGATAGAAAATAAAAGCAAGAAAATATTCATGTTATGCAACTACTGTCTCTTAAGACTTGATTCCCTAAATGGGGAAGTAGAAGAAAGTAGTCAGGCCAAAAATGCCTAAAATGAAAAGGACATTTAAGGAAAACCACTAAATAATACACTCTTGTTAATATCCAAACACTAGTTTTTGAAGTTAGTGTTCTGTGAGTGAGAATATTACTGCAGCTAACTTGTGTTTTTCCATTGCATGATCCATGTTAATGATAAATATTCTGCAGGGTGTCCTGGCCCTACTCTGAAATGTGCACTTTGACTTTGTTCTGTTCTTGTGGCTGTCTCATTTCAATGAAGTTACTTCTTGTTTCATCTTGTATTCTTCTCAAATTTATTTGTGTCCATTTTCCTTTCATTAAAGTGAAAGTACACTTTCTTTCTGTACTGGTAAAAAAATCTTTCTATGACTGGAATTTTTTTTTTTTCAGCTGCTTTTTTCATGTATATATACAGGATTTAAAAAAACTTCAACACTCTCCTACTGCTTACAGTCTGTAAACCAAATCCAAAAGACATTTTTGCTTTTCAACTGCTGTCTTTTATCTGGGTGTGTTTAATATTCTTCTATGCAACAGTGCAGATGCAGGTACTTATAATGGTAAAGCCTTGTCCCCAAGAAATACATTACACTGCAGTAAAACATAGAATGACATACAGATAACTACACTGTGTCCTTTAAGAGGTTAAGGCAGTATAAATTAAGTAAATTGAAAACTTCACAAATTTCTCTATAGTTTTAAGAACACATTTGATTTCAAAATACTGTGATTTTGTTCTCAGGTGTTAATACTGAGAACTCTGAGTCAGCAAACGATAGCTGGAACGAGTGCTTAATGTAACAGAAAGGTAAATTAAACTAGGGAAAAGCAATAAGGAGAGAAAGGATTGTGTTAGTACCTAGGGCCATACATCCATGTTCATTTAAAAGGGATCCCTATGTCCCGTTAGACCTCCAAGCAGTGCAGATTTGAATAGGACCAGGTATGAATGCAGAAAGCACATACTGTGGCATTTATATCTGCATACTCTGTGGGCATGCAGAAGCTATTCCAGATTGCCTGTGTTTTTCCTCTGCTTATCTGCATGGCACATTGAGGAGGCTTTTGGCAGCTGCTTCCTAGGCTCTCCTGTTTCTTAGCTCAGTCCTGCAAAAATAACCCCTGATAAAGGACCACATTGCTATCAGGACCCAGTTATTTCAGTGTGCTCTTTAGAAGCCTTTCTGGTCTGCAACCTGAGAGCAGCTGGACTTTGGGAAGGTAGCTGTGCAGACACCTTCCAGCTCTCCAAAAACTGCAGAGTAGTAGGCAGGGAGCAGACCTGGCAGTGCAGTTGGTGCATCTGGCTGCCAGATGTTTCTCTCATAAACATTCAGACACCAATACCAGGTAGTGTCTGGACCCTGAGGACGATACTGACTGGTGTTTTTTATGTACTACTAAGCTTTCTTGAAGAACTACTCATCCTGACAGTCCAAAGCAAAAAATTGTTAAAATCACTCAATATTTATTGGGCTTTCTATATTCAAGATGTTTGTAAAGTCAGTAAATTTTCCTATGACTCTATAATAAAAAAGAAGTCTTTATTTAATATTTATTCAGCTTGTGGTGATGAGTAAGAAGATTTTCAATAGATAAGGATTGGTTAAAAACCCCCAAGATGTCCCTACAGCTCTGAGACTGTAATTAGTTTTTGCAAAAACCACAACTGATTAACTAATTGTTGAAAATTGAAAGCAAGCTGAACAAAGAGTCTGTATTGAATTGACTTATTAGATATTAAGTATTAGAACCAGCATGCTCTCTTACGTTAAAATTATGGAAGTTCTTTACATAAGTGGTACAGATATTGATGTCACTGCTTTTGGACAATCAATAGAAGAAATAAGAAAAAAATCCCAACCTATTGATTTTTATGTAATTTTTATTTACAGAACTTCACAGACAGGATATAGCAACTAAGGTCAATAGGTGCATTTCCTTAAAAATATAGTGTCACTTCATAGTATGGACAAAATATTTAAAAAAAAAACAGCGAAGAGTATAAAGATTTCAAGAGAGGTAGTTATTTTTAGGTAAAAAACCCACAGAAGAAACACATAACATTGAAAATAACTGAAAATCACTACCAAAAATATATATTTTTAAAAATGTCATTTCAAGGAGAAATGACTTAAAATAGAAACAAAGATGTCATGTTTTTAACAGTTGGGAATTGACATTTTGTTTTTTGACAATTCATCTAGGAATAAAAATTGTACATAGAGAATAAATGTTATTATGTAATGTGATTGTTATTTTAAAAAAGCATATGAAAATCACAATTAAAATTATGCTTCTGCTTCCTTATATGCCACATTGCCAGCATTTGATTCTTATGTGAGGAATAATTCCATTAGAACTCAATTTTGCTGACTAGGGTGAAAAAATACTTCTTGACGTTACACCATATATGAAATATTCCCCAGTATTAAAAATATGGTTTGTTTAATGTGCATACAAGAGTACTAAACCTGTGTTTTGCTTTTTTTTTCAGAAATGTAGAAACGCAAATAAAATGCAATTGCCTTAAAAACACACTGTGTTTATCTGATCGAATGAAGGATGAAACAGGAACTTGGACTCACAGTTTTAATTGGTAGACAAGTCTAGCAATAGATTACATTATACTAAGATCACAAAACAATAAGCTAAAATTCCATACTCAGATAATGAAGAACATTTTGAATCAGAAGTGTATTTTTAAAACATCTTCATAGGCTATTGAATCTGACGCAAAAGTAATTTCAGCATGTGGTCTTACTTTGAAAGTATTTCTTGTGTTGCCTTAGATGATGATAGGGAGCAATGGGGGTGTATTTTTATTTCCTGCGAGGAAGTTTAGATGCTGGTCTTTTAGGTAGGTGAACTTCACACTGCAGATTCAGGTTTCTGAAGGAGAGGGGATGGTTATGCTAGATATTCCATTAGAGAAGTAGGAAAGATTGAGAAATGTAAGTATAGGGAATGAGGAAAGGCCTGCTTTTTTTATTCTTGGTCTAAGAAAATCTGCTAATTTGTTGTGTCTGTCCTAGTGAGAATAAACAGCAAGCTCTGCACAAGTTCCTTACTGACTCTCTTGCCATCTTGGAAACTAACATGGACATCTGAAATCGGTGTCCATACTTGAAACAGAAATGCTTTACATGCTTCCCTTCCTTAGGCCAGCTGTCTCATCATATGTATGATTTACTACTTAGGAATTTTTCAGTTTTTATGCATATTCCATACTTCCATACTACCCAGATTTCCTTCGGCATGTGACATCCCTCTCCACATGGCAGGAGTCCCACTGCAGGCCCACAGTGAGGGGAAGCCATGAGAGACATTGCTGAACTAGTTCTTTCAATATGTCCCCAACACACTGTGCTGCTTTTGGAAAAAAAATATGGCTGAATTCTTCCTTAGGGAGTTTGCTGCCAAATTTGGAGATGTGTCTTAGCCATTCTGGAAGTGAGAAAGAGAGAAGAGAGATTTTGAGAAAAAACATGAAAAGGCTTGTGGGATTCACAAGGGGACAGAGAAACAATAGCAAGTTGTCTAGAACATATTCTGACACCAGCCTATGCAACATCAAACATTAGAGTCCTTGGATGTATTTTTCATCTGCAGTCTCTGCATAGAGCAGATTGGTACTGTGTACAATTCAGGTTTGGTGAAAGCTGGATAGAAAGTATGGTGGTTGATCAAGGCATCTGTGGGAATAATAGGCATATGATGGAGGCATTCATAGCTTGAGGGAACAAAAAAGGCATGTGCACATCAATCAGTTGCTAGATACCAGAAACATGGGGTTTGCCTCAGAAAGGAGTGGGCTGTTTTTCATTCAGCTCTTTTGTGGCTTTTTTGGTGCATGTAATGACATCTGGGACTGAAATGGAAAGAGAGGGGAGGGACATGAGTAATTCATGAGCTTTTGAGGATACTTCTGCAGAAAGCAGGTATTGTCAGATGGATACTACTAACACTGAGGAGATGGGATAATAAGCATATTTAAGCCTCTGATACTTTGGTCGAGTAACACATAGCTATTGAACAAGACAGTAAAATTACCACTGATTTCACTAAAACAGATTTCCTCTTAATGCTCCAGACTATTTGCAGAAATAAGCTAAGCAACCTCTTCACCACTTCCCAAACTGAGTGTTTATAGAATGGCAAGGGTGGAGAGACTGTTCACAGCAATTATCTCTGCTTCAGGAACAAGAACCACAATTCCTCACTCTCACTCTGCTAAGTGCTATAATTATCCCTCAGTACATGGTGACTAATTCAAAGCCAAGCACTCCTAGAGGCTGCCCAAGTAATATTTTAAGTATATTTTTAGACTGCATGTGTTTTTTTTGTTGGAAACAAAATTAATGAATTTCTGGTAGTTCTTACTACCCAACTTAATTACACACTCTGGATACAAATGCAGCAGCATTTGATTCCAGCTTGTCTATGAAAAATGCTTTATCCTGGCTATATAAGCTGCAATTTCTATAATCAGTAAGGGCACTTTGCATTTCAGTCATATATTAATCTGAAGATTTCAGAAGCATGTTGCTAATAAGTCTCTGCTTAGAGCCTCTGTGAGAACAGATAGTATGGTTGTTTCCTAAAGAGCTTAGATTAAGGCATAAAGATAGACAATGGAAAGAGAAATTAGAATTCCTTGAATCCACCAGTAAACAATTCTTTTCCTTTTGTATACTTTGCAGACAGCAGAGGTGTGAAATACTAGCCTAAAAGGTAGTTTTTCTTTCTAAATCCAACTACAACAAAAATAACATTTTGTAACAAAAATCTGAAGAATTTATGGTGTATGACACAGCGTAGCAGGTCACAAATATCCTTCCACAGTTTCTAAAAGCATCAGTGTAACACTTGCCTGTGACAGAGACAGGACTTTTATTTTCCCAGCATATACATATATATATATTTTCCCCAGAGTATATAGGAGTTTGATATCCCTCTGTGAATACAAAGGAGCCAGAGTTTTTGCTGAATGCAAGTTGCAGGCATGCAGCCTTTAGCAGTTTACACTCCACTGAGAACAAAATGATGAATCTCATAGTTCTTGAGAGCACTTACTCTTCCCTGACCTGGAAGCAGGCCTTCTATGGTCAGAAGAAATTTATATCCAGATTTTGAAGCCCTGACAAGAACCCATTTCAGACTATAGAAATAGCTTTTTACATGTAATTTCTTTCTAGATGCTTTGACATCGTCTGATGAATTCACAGCTTCTGGGGTTGCTCTTTTAGGGAAAAGTACAGTCATCTTGATGTTTGGTCTCTAATATAAAGGCTTAAGCGTAAAGCATATAAGTAAAAAATAAACACAATTTTTTTTCATATACTAAAAGACAATAGGAGAAGATAACTTTTGGAAGATGGTTCCACTTATAGCTGTTAAACATAAAATTATACTTTTAAACTTGCAGCTTCACTGATCTTCTAGAATCCAAAAGAGAAAGGGTCATATAAATGCTCTGGTTTTCATACTCTTCTGCATGCACTCTCAGCCACTGCAAGGATTAGATAGACATTTGTAGTGACCCTATGGAACATTCCTTATATTTCAATTTTCAGTTCCTGCATGGAAAGCCAAGTGAAACACATTATAAAAAAACTCACAGTAAGAAAATGCAAAACTAATAAATTATTTCAAGGCTAATGGTATACAAAACTGGAAAAATCACAAAAAAATTGAAAAGGAAATTAGATTCATTTTTTTAATTTCAGTTTAATGGTGTAATAAAATAGTGTGAGGCTAACAGAAAGTAAGCTTTCTTAATATCTTTAAGTAATTCTGTAAAGGCAGGATTAATTTTGAGATAATCATATTTAATTTCCTTTCCATGAAATTAAAATATTTTTTGTATGCCAATTCTTATGAAGCCCAGAGTCTGAATCATAAGTGATAGGAAAGACTTGCTGTGAGTTACTTGTAGTGTGAATCTTAAAACACTCTAAAGTACTGGAGAGCTCAACACAGTGACATACAGCTACTCATTTTACCTAGCATTTATTTTACCTGCTGTGCTCTGGAGGAGATTACAAGCCAGCTAAAGGCTCTATCATGACACACTATCATCTGGAAGTATATGTATTTGTGCATATAGTATATCTATCATCTATAGATGTTTTATATTATATTTATATAGAGAGAGTGTATATATGTCTATAGAAATGTAAAGGGAAATTCAGAGACAGGAACACAACAGACTGCCTAGAAAATTAATTAAAGTAAATTAAACTTAAACCCAGACATGATTAAATCATCATAGTCAGGATTTCTCTTCCATGGTTCCCAAATAGGACTGGAAGGAAGCACATATGTAATATAGTTTGTCTTCCAACAATAGCCTATCGGGCAGCAACATTTTATTTCAGAGCTCCACAACTGCTCCACAAACCTGCTCCACACAGCCCCAAATGCTTTCATATATCTCATCTGTACCTGCTGCTACCAGTAGCTTTGCATAGCAGCTTAGCTTGGATTTGCAGAAACCATTCCACATACTTTTCCACAAACTGATAAAGGAAATTTGGTTCTGTGTCTTAGATATTTCATAATGACATGCTGATTGTTTTTTCCATGCTCTTTCCATACCTTTCGCTTTTCAAATACATTGGGGGAATATAGAAATTGAGTGGCTTATAGTATAAACCTTAGCTTTTAAGCTTTCAAACTGCTTTCTTTTTCATTGCCTCCAGTATCTGCAAATGTGCGAAATGGAAAGCATGATTCCATATAAACTAACTGTTGTATTTATTTAAGTCTGATTCATTTCCAGTAAGCAGCACAGATATGAAGCAAGCAAGCAAGCAGATAAGTATTGACCTGAAGCTACATAGCCACCTACTTGGACACCTGTGCACTGTAGTTTAATACCCATATCTGAAAAATTGCAGACTCATGCTTGCAAGAACACAAAGGAACCCAGCATATTAACTTGTGTAAAATCTTAAAAATTTACGTGAAGCAGAGCAAAAAGTGCATTCTGTATGGCCCTTATAAAGTTATTTGATGCCTGAAAACACATAAGATAATTGAATTTTAAGAACAAGCAAGTAGACTGTATATGTAAGAATCATATTTCTATAGCAGAAAAATATTTCATACATGGAGGAGACAGGAAAATTAAGTGCAGATACAACACCTAATAGCGCAAGTCTTTATGCAAAGCAATCTCTTCATGGACAAGGATCTCAGCTGGTATTCATCTGATATATTTGCAGTTGCAGATTGTCTGGGTGTCAGTCACAAACATTTTTGAATGATTAACCCCTCAAAGCCTGTTATACTCAGAAAAGGTGTAATATACAACCCTATTTTGTCCAATGTTAATTTTCTCAAGACTTTCTAAACAGATTTTTGTAATTTCAAAAGCATGAAAATTTTTCTTACCCACTCATTTCTCTTCTTTACCTGTCAGATTCACAAACTCCATCTGGAATCTGAAAAAAGCAAGCTGTTCATTCCCTCCACTCCCCTTTTTAATGAGGACTCTGCAGACAGACTTAAGCTGACAATGTGGATGATGCAGAAGAAAAGCCAAAGACCAGCTTATCTCATTCTCCCATAACTGTATTGATGCTATAACACAGAAGTGAAAAGAAAAAAGTCTTCGTCATTAATGTAAGTATGCCTGACTCCACAGCATCCAAGGATGTAGATTCAGACATTACTCTTTACAGTGTTATTTTTCCTGACCATAACCTCTGCAGATTGGTTTTTTAGTGGATCTCATTTTATCACATTCTCAAGATACCTACAAGTAACGAACCATGAATGAATATATTTCTTATGTATTTCTTCAACAACAATATAAGAAAGAGTGCTTTAGGAGACTAGAAAGTCTGTCTTCCCGGAAAATGATACCCTTTTTCATTTGCCTATATAGCATTGTTAGAACATTTATCTGACTATTGAGCTCTACTGTGAGTAAGAATACTGCATTCAGTATTAAACTGTGAAAAAAAAAAAGTCTGATTTATGAAATCACAAAATAAATAGGAAAGAAAAGATGGCTGTCGTCCTAAATGACAAGCTTATAGCAGCTAGGCTCTTTTGGGAAACTGCCAAACATCAGTTACCTCCCACATGTGTGACTGCAGTTCTAACATTAAAAAAAACCAGATATTGAAACCATGTAAATATAACCAACTTTCTGAGATACAACAAGTATTAACAGTTTCACATTCATTCATTTGAAAGCATATTGGAAAAATAAATCCAATCTGCACTGACATCTGTTATTTTACAGTTTTTCAGTTAATGTGTTACAGCTATAAAAAGTGGAATAGTTTTCCTTTCTGAAAATTGTAAATATTCTTTTAGTTATTAGAGAAAGCAATAGCACAATAGTTTACATTGGAGAGTTAAGAGGTAATCAGGGGCTACTCTCTTTACTGTGTTTAGTGTATATTTGTGGGCAGAATGAACATAATGGATCATTTTTAAGATGAGACTGGATGTGACACGTAGTGCCATGGTCTAGTAACCATGGTGGTGTTTGATCAAGGGTTGGACTTGATGATCTTGGACGTCTTTTCCAACCCGGTTGGTTCAATGATTCTATGATATAACAAATGTCTGACCATGACAAAAACAATTAAAAAAAGATATTCATAATGAAATTCTGTAGTCTGTAATTTCATAACATGAACAGAGGTGATTTACATACTATAAGCACAGAGAGGCAAGTAAGAGGCATAATTGGAATTGTAATAGGGTATTACTTGACTCATATCAGTAAGTAATAAGCAAATTGTTAACATACATTTTATTTTCCTGTTTTCTTGACATACGCACTAATGGATGGGGAAGGAATTTATACAACTTCATTAAATGACAGCTATTCCCTGTCCCTGTACACGACACAAGCATTTAAACTCAACAGGAGGAAGAGTGCAACCTTTCGAACTACCATGTGGTGAACCACATGTTGGGTGGTTTTGTTAAAAAAAAAAAGAAAAAGGAATGTCATTGTTCTTCATGATCTGCCAAGACTTGATTGTAAAATGGAAGCTTTTTCCACTTCAAATTGAAAAAGACTAACATTTCTATTAAAATTACTTCATGTAGGAAACAAGTTTTTTCCTTAGGAAAATTGATCAGAAAAAAAACCCAAAACCATAAAACTTCAAGTATAACAGAAACTAAAGTAATTCTCAACATGTAGGTTTTTTTTTTTTTTTTTCCCCAGCACTAGATGATCTTTTCATCATGCACTTTTGATAATTTTCCTCTCTTTTTTTGGGAAAATGTACATATGTGTATGTAGCTACTTATTTTTTTTAAGCTTAATACCCCCACGCCCTGAAAGTGTTGTCTGTAAAGTTTCATTTTTAAGCCTGTTTTCTCAGTCTGTTTGGTACACAGAAGGGAAAGGGGCCTAAAACAGAAATTTTGAAAAATGTGGCTACTGTCTAAAACTGCTGTGTTGTATTTTTAAATTTGGCAATAATGTATGATGTATGCATCACAGGTATGTGAACTAGAAAGATACTGAAACCAATTGTTTTTTATCCTTTAATATCATATCAACTCCTGTATCAGTGGATATAAACAACTTTCATTTATATGTACTTCCATATCATCTTCCATGAACAATGATTAATATATTACTAGCTAACTTCTAATAGCCATTAAGTAGTAAATTAGTAATTAATCAGTTGTAAATTGCTGATATTGCTAATAGTTCTCTGCAGATTTCTTCCATAGCATTTAGCATATTACACGGACAAAAATAGTTCATAATAAGGACATTTTAAGAAATTATTTGCCATTAGTTTCAGTGTAAGTGCCATTTCATTCTTAGGTCCCATGGCAATTAACACTTGTGGAAGGCAACAATAGACTAATAGATTAAATCAGGTTCTAAAGATATTGCCTTTGGTTGTATTTAATGTCTAAGGAGTCAAGCACTTTAGAGGGATTACACTTGATTTGTTCAGACAAAAAATTATTCTAAAATTCCATGTAATTGAAGGGTTTAGTTCATCCTTAAATGAACAGTTGAACAGCTTTGCCATACTACAAATGACCTTTTTCAGCTTACATCTTATTATGATGGTATTAGTAAAGGATAAAAACCAAAGGGAACAACTATTTGCAAACTCTTGTGTTAGATATTTATTATAAATGAATATTTTTAATTAATCATTTGGATTCCATTATCCAAGGAAATAGTTTTACTTCAGAAATATTTAAATAAAATCTGATTTGCTACAGAAATTAATAACATGAATTTATACTTTCATTCCAAGAGGCATTATAAATTTAAATGTAGTTGGCACAATTTTAAAAATAGTTTTATAACTAATCTTCCTTCCTTGTAAACACAGAAATGCCATTCTTTAAGTGTAATATCAAGCTCATTCAAAAATCTTTATTTTGAAATCTTTTTCTTATACATTCATAATTTTACTGATTAAAAAAGGTCAAGACTTGTTTTCTCTAGTTATGGCTCATCTAGCAATGTAAGATCAAGCCAAAGTTATCTGTATTTAGAAAAATACTTTGTCAAGTAGCTAGAATTCAGCAAAGCTTAAAGAATATGCACAACTTTTTCTTTCTGACCCCATCTTTGTTTTAAAAAAATGGAAAAAATCTAATCAGTTCAAGAAACACTGTAATTTCACTTACTTTTGTCTAACTGCCAGGGGAACAAATTTTCATTATTCTCATCTACAAATAAATGCAAGATTTGATACAAAATTTCAAAGCCATCAGCTTTTTTTGTGAGAGAAGGCTGAATTAGCAAAGGGCCATACATCTAATTTATTTTCCTCCTTATGCATTCAACCACCTTTTCATCTGTCAAGGCATAGGCAGGATGGACACAGTTGTCAAGATGTGACATGAAGGCTGCCTCTCACAGGGCTGGCTCCTGCAGGGTGGCTGTGTGGCTGAAAGATGGATTCTACTGGGAGGAACAGAATGAACTGGGTTTGTTCAGCCTGGAGAAGAGAAAGCCCCTGGGGAGACCCTACACCTGCCTACTTGGGATGATGGAGAGAAGAAGCAGTCAGGCTCTTCTTGGAGGTGTGCAGCAGTGGGGTGAGAGGCAACTGGCACAGACTTGAACATGAAAAACTCCATTTAGACATAAAGAAACCTTTATACCGAGAGGATCATGTTGGCCCCAGAGGTTGTAGACTCCCCAGCCTTCAAGGTGTTCAGGACCTTATTGCACTTAGCCTAGAGAAACCTGGTGAAATTAGACCTGCTCTGAGGAAGGGGTTGAGACAGATGCTAATGGAAGTGCCTTTCAACCAAAATTATTCTGTGATTCGGTGTGAGAAATGGACAAATGACAGCACTCAGGAGGATGGGGTGGAGGGCTGCTTCCATTCCTGGCAAGGAAATATCTGGATGAACAGGTTAATTGTTCTGGTATCAGAATGTTAGTGCTCATTCCAGCAGCTACCCATAAAAATATGAAATGTCTCATAAAAATTATAAGCATTTAAACCCCGGAAGAACTAAAATATGCATGAACCAGACACAGTTTCATGAAGTTAGGAATATTTCTTTCGTTTAAAAATTCTATTAAATTATTATTAATGAGAAATTATTAGGGCTTTGATTTTACACAATATGAAATGCAGTTCCTGTGATAGATTGGAAATTTTGTTTACAAGCCTATATACTGTTTCTGTTGCTTGCTTTTTTTTTTTTTTTTTTTTTTTTTTTTTTTTTTTTTTTTTTTTTTTTAATTGCAAGCACTAAATTTTCTGTTTGGTATCTTGAAAATTATTCCTGCTCTGCTTTAGCATATCTATGTCCTAGCTCTTTTATTCTCTATCTTTTTAAGCTTCCAAACAGTAAAATCTATGTTGCAGCTGATATAACTGTCTCTAAGACCAGCGGATAATTAATCTCCAGGACTCCTGGGGGGCCAAGCTGCGGCTGTCCTGATGTAGATATTAATGGAGAGCAGCAAAGGACACAAAACCAATCCTCACCTCCTCACTTGCAGACCTACATACTATGCAGACTCAGTCTTAGGCATTATAGACTTTAAATATGAGAGTGGTAAAACATGGTGCTCTACTGCCAGAAGGAGCAGGTACCATTCTCTCTCCCAGCTTCATACATTATCAGAGAACAAGCTGTACAGGGAGGAGCTCACCATTCTTCTTAAAGGACTGTGCTGCATCTTTGAGCATCTTTTCCTCTTAATATATGCGTGATCATTGTTTTATATGAGGAGGACTTGTACTTCAGTTAGAAGATATTTTTATTTTTATCCTTAGCCTGAAAGATAGTGAAAGGAGGCTACAACAGCATGGAAACAATTTTGTATATTTTGAAGTATTTTAAAAATGGCTTTATTTATTAAAACACAGTCTTAAAACAGAGCTTATATAAAAAGGTAGAATAGCATGTCCTGTGTGACTTCTTAAAAATGGAAAACTGAAACCAAGTTTTTATTTGAAATCGTCTTTTAAAATCTCCAGAAAAGTATCAGTCATTCTACCAGTAGTAAAAAACATTCCTAAAGAAGTACTTCAGCTCCAGAAAGCCCCACAGCAAACAACATTCCTAATATAGCAGAATGAGCTATTATGCACCTAGCCTAGACTGACCCACATCTCAGTATGGAAGGCCTAAGATAAGACCTTTCTCTCTATGACCAGGGATAGATCCTAAGCTGGGAGTAGAGATGTCCCACAGAATCAGATGGTCCTATAATTTTGTGTGGCAGAGGGCAGAACACTACAGAGGAGACTTGACACACTGCTTTGCATATTTTGTCCACTTGTGGAGAACTCTGATGTGTGCTGGTTGTTCATAGGATGTTTTCTGGGCTGTGGTGTTCCACAATGTACCTCATTTTTCAGAGCACACAGCAGCAAGGATCCCAAATAAATTTTACTGTGGAACCAGGTAGTTAGTTACCAGTTCTGTTCTTATGTACAAAAGACAAGATCCAGCTATGCTGAAGTTCAACAGTATCTTTCCGTATCTTCAATGCCACTGAAAATCTCAGTAGGTAGCTGTAGTATATTTTATTGTAATCAGTTTTTGCCACAGAAGAGTTAAAATATACTTGGTTTCATTTCTTCATGCAAGGTTTTACTCAATGAAAGAGATGATTAACAATATGAAATTGCTGTCTGAAGAGAAAATATTTCCCTTCCTAAAGGAAGCTTTATGCCAGATTAAAGTAGCAGAAGAAAAAAGTGAATGTTTTAGTTAGATAATTTTGTAGGTTGTGCATTGGACTGTAGGAATTGTATTTTGCTTGTTGGAGCTGGCACTGCTGTTATCAGAAAAGAAGAAAGGAAAAGGAAAAGACAAGTTACTTCTCCCTAGGTAAAAACAGTGACCTCTGTTTGGCAGCTACACAGAGTGCAAATTGGCCTCAGGATACATTCTAACTTCTGCAGCTGGCAGAAATAAGTGGAGTCAAAAAATTAACATAATATTGTTGCCTTCTCAACAATCCAGTAGGAGCTACTAGAAAGCAAACATTAGTTTTCATTTGATACATATCTGTTGAAGAAATTTCACTGGATTTCATCAGTCACAGCATTGAATTCTGAACTGAAATTAGTTTCCCTCTTGTATCATGACCAAGCACATGCCTAGCTGGTCAGGCTAGGTAACCTGCATATAGCTGAGAAGGTTAAAAAAAGATCTTAAATGCTACAGTATCGTTGAATAGATGAGAATCATAGAATCCAGGCTAAAGTACAAGAAAGAAACTTGCAGCATAACAGAAATCTAACTGTAAGAGAGAAATAAGATTATTGTATTTTATCTATTCTGATCTTTACAGCATTTAACTTGCCCATTTAACTTGCTAAAATAATCCTGCAACAAATAAATGCTGCTAATAAATACCTGATCTGTCACTTATTGTAGAAAATATTTGAACCAGAAAAATAAGCTTATACTGCAATCTGATTCTGGCATTTTTCGGGGGAATTTCTCAGCAGCCATTACAGCAGTTACAGGTCACCACTTCCACCTAAAGAAGTTCTTCTCACTCCTTACCTGTGTGCTCCCTGCTCTCAAGGCTCAGCTGTGTCCAAAAATTGTTCACGTGTCAAAGTAGTGAATTGAATGCACGATCTGATCTGACAGAAAATTATTCCTTCCTCTCTTCTTCTTTCCATTTTTATCTGTGCGGATTTCTCACCCAGTGCACTGTATAAGCACACACAGTCATTTGTGCTGCTGTAAGAGATGGGAGGAATGAGAATAGGAGTATGTTTTTAGTGGTGGTCAGGAATGCTTTTTTCAATATCGGTGCCAGTTTATATTTGCTGAAAGTGCTTATTGAACTACGTAGTTGACTCTTTAATAAATTTGATCAAAAATTTAACTAGTGCTTTGGCTCTATGCTTATATATATTTTCAGGGGTATTTTGGTCAAAAGATTCATAAATTATAAAAGTAACCAAAACTGATTATACATTATTAATATATTACGACTACATAGGTACCATATGTTTTAATATACGATAAAACTCAGAGAAAATATATGACCCATAATTGGCCCTAATTTGAAATAGCAACCAGTTTCTTCCTAATTATGGGAAAAAAAACCCAACTTTCTTTTCTTTCCGCATTACCCGCTGAACCTCCTCAAAGAATAACTGTTCCAGAGATAAATCTCTTACTCCTCTTATCAAGCATTCACCCTTCTCAATTTCTCTTCTGTCAGCATCATTTTTTCACTTAGAGTCTTGAATGGCTATTCAAGTTTCAGAAGTGCTCTTTTTTATGTAACGTGTCTTAATTCAGATGAAATCTTAACTTCTCACCAAAAAAAACAAGGAAAAAAAAAAAAGACAAAACAGCTGTACTGTGGAAGCTTGCATCTAGGATTGCCAGTTCCCAAAGCTTTCTAAAGCTGATAAATTGGCTTACAAATCAGTTTGGGTTCCAGATGGTTGGTTGGTTGGTCTTCTTTTTTCCTTTTTAATTTACCTTTTATGGGGTTGTACTCCTATGGTTTTCACCAGACTAAGGAGAACAAGATCCCAACTTCTTAATGCATAAAACCTAAGGTTCCAAGGTAACACAGATGTTAAGTGCTAGAGAGTTAAAAAAAACCCCAAACCCACTAGGTAACGTAGATGTCAAAGCAAATCACATAATTGCAATTTTGCTAACATACTGCCTTTATTATACCTGGGAAAAAAACCTCTAAAATTGCTAGTAACCAGCACAATGAACACAGAATTTTAGATACCATCTGTCTGTAGATTATAGTTCCTCTGCCTTGGTTGCTCTAGTTACAGTGCTGCAAATGGTGTCCATTTACTGCGGTTACAGTTATGAACTTCAATTTCAAAGTTCAGTTTAATTTAAAAAAAAGTTTGATCAGGTCTGGAATATGGAAAAAAACATCACCCTGGAATGGGGGAAAAAGTAAAAGTATTCCTTAGGTGAGAGTATTGAGTATCTTACAGGATATTTCAGAGAGAAACAAGGTTCAAGAAGCATTTGGACAATGCTCTCAGGCACATGGTGTGACTCTTGGAACTCTCCTGTGCAGACCCGGGAGTTGAACTGCCTGTGAGTCCCTCCAGCTCAGGATATTCTATGACTCTATGATTCTATCATGGTCATGTGATAGAGAGCAAATTGCCAGAAGATACACAATAAACACGAGATGAGTTATTAGCATTACAAAAGGATTCTTTCTTTGAACTGAGTTTCTTTAGATTTTCCGGAGCTCATATGCAGAGTGAAGGTGTAAAGTTGAGCAAGAACAGGAACACTGGTGTTTTAATATTTGTCTTCGTTTCTTACTATCTGAATGTATTTTAATGGACAATAAATTGAATTAATTTTCCCCAAGTCGGTCATTGGTAAGTCTTATCC
This sequence comes from Oxyruncus cristatus, assembly GCA_013399855.1. Classification (NCBI taxonomy): domain Eukaryota; kingdom Metazoa; phylum Chordata; class Aves; order Passeriformes; family Cotingidae; genus Oxyruncus; species Oxyruncus cristatus. The sequence continues at coordinate 819,510 of VXAY01000710.1, read as the reverse complement.
CTGTCTTTATCTCATGTCGCAATTTTTCTTATCCTGTTTTCTCCTGATCCTGCTGAGTAGGGTGAGGAAGTGAGTAGCCAAGAGGAGTTTGGCCTTTAGCCAAAGTTAACTCACTATGTTAAAACCAGTTGAACATAGCTTTCAACTTTTCTAAGAATTTTGCTTGTGGAGACCATCTGAGTCATCATCGGTCCTTACAAAGCCTTTGAACAAGTGTATCGGAGCATTAGAAAAAAGTCTCCAGGTTGTTGTAGAGCTACAGAATCTTTTCCCTAAAGTATTTGTTGATATACTAAATAAGTTGATTAAGAAACTCTAATGAGAACTAAAAATAAAGATGATTCAAAGATTGGTATCCTGCAATTTGCCCTTCCAGTATCTTCTGTAAAGGCAATGGAAAGTTAGTTTTATGCATATGTATATAATGGTGAGAATTCACTCATGGTGTTATTGCACATACTTTTGATGCATTTCTCCTCCAGGAATAAATAAACATTTTAGTTTAGGGAACTATGTTCAGTGCTGTGCAGAAACTGCTTGAAGAGGAAGCTGAGTCAAAGAAAATTTATGTTCTGCTTTAGTTTCTGAGCATATAGACAATTCTTGAGAAAGAAATTTTTTGTCAGCATGGAATATTAAAGCCGATCTAAAATATCAGAGGAAAATGATTGTTTATTTGCTTCTTGATCACATAATTTGGAACTGTGGTTGGTGCATGCAAACGAAATAAGATTATACTTGGAATAAATTATTAAAATCTGGATACTGCCTTTTTAGAGAACAATTTATTAGCTGCAGATATCTATGACCAATAAGGGAAGAGTTGACTTTCTTCTCAGAATAAGAAGTGAAGAAGAGAAATGGTATTTACATTTCTAGAGAAAATTCATTTGTCTAGAAATTAAAGTAGTTGGATTTCTCTTTCTTTTGGATCTGGAATAGGAAAACGTTGCAAAAAATAGCACTGGACATATATGTTGTATGACAGAGACCAAGTCACCTCACCTATCTATGCTCCTCTAGACAGCAGGATAAAAATTGTTTTGACATTTATTTCTAAAAACACATACATGAATTAATTGCTGTTATTAAAAACTTCTTTTGTGTGAAAATTGAACTAATGACAGACTACAAATCTGCAAGTAGGTGATAATGAAATTAAAGGTCTACCTTGTTCATTATCAGAATCCCTATTTATTAGCATAATTTAAACAAGACAAGGAACATACCTAAAAAAAGCAATCAAGAAAACCTTTTCTTCAGCATATTGCAATTATACTGCATGATCAATTCTCCTCCAAGCCTTGTAGTTAGGGATGAAATACATGAATATTGAATTGTCTGGAGTAATTGTCTAGCGGTGAACTAAAAAACACTGGGTGAGTAGAAGATCAAAGGAAAACAAGACATAATACTTAGAAATTTGCAACAGTTACTAAATTTGTTAGTGGGGTCCTCCAGCAATGGATTATGGGCTCTGGGAACAGTTCCATTCTGCCCATCACCTTTACAGCTACTGCTTCACACTGAAAAAGGATATGGAGAGAATTAGCAGATACTGACAGGACATGAGGCCTAGAAGCTGTTGATCTCATTTGACACACATAACTATACCTGAAGTCTAATCACAAGCTATCACACATGTGAAGAAATTGGTGCATAAGAATGTGGTGTCAGCCAGTAACAGCTTCAAGTAATAGAACACATTAGGATGATAAAGGTTTCATCAAAGTTTGAAAGACTTCTTTGAGTTCTCTTAAAATATTTATCCTTCTGCTTATATTGTCCTGATTTAGTTAATACTATTGGTTCACAGACGTTATGAAAATGAGAGACTGAATAAAGAATTCTATAATAACTGTCTAAGTATACAAGCATCCTTCTTTGAGGCCCAACTGCAGCATTTTAATTTTATTTTCTAAAATATTGCTGCATTCTAGTCTGTTAAAAGCAAATGTAGAAGCTAATGTCAAATTGGGTGGTGTCCTGATGTGAGTTGTGACTGTAGTTTTTGGTAACTCATTAGGAAACAGCTTGAGGAAGTTAAAGTAATTTAAAATGTAATTTCAATTATTTTTTTCCATAAGGTAGGTCTCTAAAAGAAACAATTAATCTGTACCAGTTAGTCCTGTTTATTGGCTCAGAAGAGATTTATGCTTTATTTCCTGCACGTTTGGTTCAGCTATGTACTGGAAGTAGGCTAGTGTGAGAAATACCACCCCTTTGGTGATGACTTTTGAAGAAAATCTTATTGTGGAAAATCTATTATGTTACATGGAAACATTTCCACTCTGAGTCACTTTTCTTGATAGCAGAGACATGTTATTAGCCAATAAAAATATTTTTAATATTTAGCAATGTATTGAAAGCAATGCACAAAAAAGTCACTATGTTCCATGCTCATTGAAGTAAGAGATCATTATTCTCAACTTGTAAAATTAACAACTTTTGCAATCAAGTCAAGCAAATCCATTTGTGGTCATTAGTTTCACTTATCACCATTGGAATTTGGGGAAGCTGAATGTGACTTAAATACGAAATGTGTAGTGAAGTTATTGATACTATTTTTCAGAGAGAAATTAGGAAGTCTGTCTATTTTGGCTCTGGAACAATGTCCAGAAATGGCTCTTAGATAGATCTCCACTTAAAGAAATTTCCAAGGGATGGAAAGAAAACCTATTGTCCAAATTGTTACTTATAGCTACTGCTGCTGAGCATGGAACTTTTGCTAACAATGGAGCTTCCCAATACAAGATCCTCAGAAAAAGATCAAGTATATATTTTTCTGACAAAGAAAAGTGAAAAGTCATATTTTGTGTCTCCAACTGATTGTCTCTTTCAATTTTTCCAAAATGTAATATTCAAAGATGCCTTGCAAATGCCTGAGAAGCTCTATTGCAAATAAATCTGCATCTGAAACTGCATTTGCAATTCCTTGAATTCGGCTCTTTTCTGACATTCTTCTTTAGTTTTCTTTTCCCACAGAAGTCCTTCCTTTTGATATAAATAAAAATAACATATTTATTGCAGAAGCATTAGGTTGATTAGACCAGGTAAGGGTCTGATCCTTGAACATGTATGACTGCAGACTTGACAAGCACAGGTCACATTGAGGACAGTAGATTTCTGTGGTGGAGCCTGTCATTGTGGCAGGTTCACATGCACTGCGAGCAAAAGTCACAAGACTATGACTTATCTCTGGTGTTTCTAAGGAATAATAACAAGGATCAAGCCAAGAGTAGGGTTACAGGGTCAGCTACAATGAACTTTTAGCACAGTATCTATAAATTAATGTAGCTAACTACAGTTCCTGGACCATGAGCATAGGCCTGTGTTCCAGGGAGGGTTCGAGGGGATGCCAAAATTGAAACTAAAACACCATTGAAAGCTCAAAAAATCAATATTTATTACAAAGAAGTGGACAAAACAAGAAAACAGTAGACAGAAAAGAGAAGGGAAAATAAGCCCTCAGTAAAACCCCACAAACACCCCGGTGTAACTTACGGGTTATCTTACCAACTCTGAATACCAAGGATTCTCTGTAGCAGCTGCGTCCTCGGAGGGTCCGGCTCACACATCGCGGGTGTCCCCGCCAAAGGCAAAGTGGTCCTTCGTGTGAAGCGTGAGCCCCCCGAGCACGAGCCACCTGCTTTTTTATCCAGTTTGCTGGTGACGTCTACCTGGGCAGGTGTGGCCAGCACCGCCCAGCCAGAGGCCCTCGGTCCCTCCCCCCTTTATGTCAGTGGTGCCCCTTCTGCGCACGCGTGTGGACATTGGAATTTCCCCGCGCCTGCGGGATACACCTTGGAGAGTCTTCCCTTAATGGGTCTGGGGGCTTAATTCATCCTCCTCCTCTTCACTTTCTCCTTCAAATGCCCTTGGAAGGCCGTTAGCTAATAGTGAGAGACCAATTAATTTTAGTTTATACAAAGTGCTGCCTTCAAGGACCAAGTTCCCTTTTATCAGGCCTTGTTTTCCCATATCTTGGCAGGAAAAGTACAAACCACAGGTGACTGGGCCAAACATAGACCAACAACAGCAGCATCCAAGTAAGCATGGATACAGCCTTGTACATATGTTTCTTCTCTGGTCATCATAACAATCACCTTTATGTTTGCAAATTTTTTGCATATTACTGTGTGAGAACCATTCCTGAGTGAGATAAAGGTGCCAATCTCAATACATGGCATTTTGCAGCTAAAGGATGAATGTACTAGAATTTAACCTTGTCATAAGGGTGGAAATATTTTGTAACTTGTATCATTCATGACAACACTGTAAGACAGGTAAGAGGCGTGGAGAAAGAAATATTTTATTAGGCTGGGGGATATCAAGGCTTGGATACTAGGCTGAAAGAAAGAGGATACTCCTAGGCAAGGAGATACAGGTCAGTAAACTGATTTAGCTAGCATATTGCCCCAAAATGAAATACACCATCAGTGGAAATATTTCGTTAGGCTGGAGGATATAATTTTGGAAAATAGACATACTTGGAGGAAGAGAAGCTCTCTTTAGGGAGAAGTTTTATAGGGACCTGTAGTAGGCTTATGCATCCAGAAGTGCCTGTTGTTTCCCATTTTTGTTAGTTGATTTAATAATATATATTCTTCTCTTTACAAATCCAGACTCTTAAAAGGATACGAACTGCTGTACTCCTTGTGACAGTAATATTATTACTACAGCTCATTATTGGTGGCTCTGGCTTTTTTTGCTGGTGGTCAGCCCAAGAGAAAATTTTGTGGTGGATGCATATATTCCTATTTGTGTGTATTATGCAAGAGGTTTAAGAGAAGACTATACAAAACAAAACCAGTATGGGTTATTAATCATCCAGGTAACAGTAAAAGATAAGAATATTTAGCTGCTATCAGCTAGAGAACAAAAAAAAAAAAAGCAGGTTTTTTTGGTAAAGGACATTGTAAAAGGTCTCCTGCAGACCTTGTTTCATGCTCAGACTGAGCATGAAAACACCACATGTCCTTTTCTACAACATTAAGAAGACCCAGAAAATCCTCCACTGAGGGTTGCTGCACAAGTGCATGGATGCTTTGAGCAACCCCACGGCAGTGGCGTTGGAACTTAATGATCTTCAAGGTTCCTTCCAACCCAATCCAGTCTATGATTCTATGATGTGCTGTGGCAGACGAACTGGGCCATTTCTGGACTCCTGTTTACCTGATTCCCTTGAGATAAGATTGCTTGGAATCTCTCGTACCTCTTGTCTAAAAGATTCAACAATGTTGAGATATCATGATGATTTTTTGGGACTTCCTGGAAAAAGAATTCTGTAGTGCTGTAGAAAGCGTAAATAGAGGCATGGGGAAAAAAAGCAGATTTTTCACTGGTAATAGCAAGAACTGTATTGCTATCATGGGTTTTTTTGTTTGTTTTTTTTTTTTTTTTTTTTTTTTTTTTAATTAGGAAGATCCACTTGTCCTCATATGAAATGTTACTGTTAGAGTGATTACTGTCCCTTTCGAAGATGTAAACTGAAGACCCTATAAAGGACCTCAAAGAAATCTCTGGAAACAACAGATATGACCCAATTAACCTATATTTCAGCTCAGTTGTTTTCTCCTTCAAAAGCTTATGGGTGGGTGCATATAAAGTATTGCAAATATTAGCAGTATACAAGGAATAGTAGGCAAGGTATTGATCTGATTCAGTATCACATAAATTCCCAGTGAATGATAGAAACAAGCAGTACTTGGCACTCCATATTCAGGAATGGGAGATTGATTGATCGGTGCAATCATAGGACAGTGAAACTTAATATTCCCTTCCTTGCTTTTGTACTGGCAGTGGCACTTCATTAGGAGTGATTGTGATCAAAAAAGCAGAAGGATAATTTCAAGAGAAGCAGGAAGAAACTCAAAGCAGAAATTCCCAAACCTGCACATTAAATTAAAAATCAGTGTGGGTATGGAGAAGTGATTAAATAAGAATTTTTAAGAAGGAAACCTAGTGGTATATTTTTAGACTTCTGGTTCAGTTCTATTGACTTTATTTTCTTTGTAAATCAAATAGGGAGTAACACCACTGTATAACAAATCAGTTCCAGGAAAGAGAGTCAAAAAAACAGTACACAAGAAATCTTCCCTCACAGCAGGGACTGTGTTTGCTGCTGCTGGAGTTTCACTCCTTTGACTAAAGGGTTAGCTAGGTCCTGTTATTTTTCTGCTGCTGCTGTTGTTTCTCAAATTAGGCTGACAGCTCAGTTCCCACATCTTTTCATGCTGAGAAGCTCAGGGAAACAGTCCAAAAAGTACACTGCCCATGCAATAGTCAAAAATGATCTATAACTATTTGATCTTAAAACCATGAATGAAATAGAATGTTGACTGTATTTCCACATGCCAGAAAAGTCACTGAAGACAATTAAATAGAAAAACAACTACAGAGTTTAAAAAATATCTGTGAAAAAAAATTTCTGCAATTTAATGGGCATGAATAACAGGGCTTCTGTCAATAACCAAAAAAATTACCTTAAAACACTTAAGCGAACTGTCCTCTGCTTTCCCCTTTGATAATCTGTTCTGTGACTTGGACATCCCTAACAGAAGGCAAAAGTGCATTTTTCTGTGCAGTTTCTACAATCCAGTGTGTGAAAGAATCAGCCTCTGAACTGTGTTACTATTAGCTTTCATCTACCAGTCTCGTTTTCAAAGAGGAACACTCTTTCATTGCTGTTTCCAGAGTAAGTCTACAGTACTCAGAATACCATATGAATTGGTAGTCTGTAAATAGCTCACAGACACTATTCAAAACTAGAAGGCAGCTTAATATAATGCCCATCATGCTGACATGGTGATTGTCATTCTGACCTTTGCTTCTCCCATTTGCCTCTTACACTCAAAACTGAAAACATGATCAGGAAGCAACCAGCATTGATTATATACTTATGCAGTGTCTGGCACACTCCGTATTGTATGATTGAGACAGAGGATGGCACCTAATGATTTCTCCTCAGCATTGATTATGAGGTGATGAATTCTCAAATGTTGGTCTTTCATAAAACCCTTAGAGGTGCTATCTTAAGATCTTCATCATATTCTAGGTAGTATCTATCCTAAGTGCTACATTAACTCTTGCTGAATGCCTTACAGATGCTTGATGGCAACCACAACACAGATTTAATTATGCGATCATTCTTACTCTGTTCTCTCCGATATCTGATGGGTAAGGAGGGGAAAGTGCTATGGTCCTTTAAAACATTTGCTTTATTATCTCCTGGCACCTAGCTAATTCAAATTCAGTTCAGTCTTGCTTGGCCAACCTTTGCTGTGCAGAAACTGGCATTAATTTCCAGATTTTTTTTAATCATTAGTGTAATCTGAAAATAGCCCTGATGAAGCACAATAGCTGGAACTGTACTGACACTGGCCCTCTACTTCCCTCTTCTGCTTAAATATGAGAATCTCAGTGGATTTGTCTTCCCATTTTCCCAATGAGTTTGCTCTTCCAATGAACAAGTCATTTGCAGAATGCTGTGTAAACGTGCTATTTACCATCAGAGATGACATTGAATAAAACATGGTCTGTAACATATTTCAGGTAGATCTGTTGCATTACAATGTTACATTTCAATGGGATGTGAATTTCAAGATAAGACAATTAAATACGAGCTAAAATGAAGTGTTCCTCTTAAAAGATAACTAATGAAGCTCTGATTTTGTTCTGCTCTGCACTGCTGAAAAGTAGGTATAAAAAATATGGGCTCAAACTTCCATCTTGGATATTCAAATACTCCGTAACATTATTCTTAGTTCTATCCTATAATAATTCAGACTAGCATATGAACTGAAGCTTATATCTCTGCCCCTGGAGGTTTTTAAGATGAGACTGGATATGGCACTTAGTGCCACAGTCTAGTACCCGTGGTGGTAGTAGGTCAAGGGTTGGACTTGATCTCAGAGGTCCTTTCCAACCCGTGTGATTCTGTGATTCTGTGATTCTCTTATGTCCACAGTAATTATGGAAGGATACACAGTTGGGCTTGACCCCAGAATAAGGAATCTGGCTTCTGAGGTTTCCAGAGCCACAGCTGATTCCCTGATTTAGGGTGTCAGTGCAACCTATGAACCCTCTGTCTTTTTCTTCTTTTTTTTTTTCTCCCAGGCTTGTTCCTCTCCATATAGTCCCACCGTAGAATGAACAAGCATGCAGATCAGATTTCCCTTCGATTTGTTCAAAAAACAGAAGTAGAAGTATCTCATGGAAAAAAGAACCAAACGTATTTATTTACAGTAGAATAAAATCTGAAAATGTAGCCAGAATAGTTTGTAATTCAATATTATGTGCAACTTGATAGTTTCATATGTTTTGACTATTAGTGAATATAATGTCAGGTCAAATGCTAATATAATGCCACAGAGTGAAGTTCATGAGTTATTAATATTATTTTGTATCTTCTTTGCTTCACATTAATTCTACTTCTCATGAAGGGTTAAACCTCATAATGAGGTATAAAAAATATGGAAACTACAGGAAATAAAACTGTTAGAACCTCATAATGAGGTTCTAACAGTTTTATTTCCTGTAGTAAAAATTAGATAAGAAAAGTCAAACAATATAGTTGAAATAGATTTCAAACTTGCTAAACTGAATAACTTGGGTAAATGTACTAGAAATGTTCACAAAATCAGTTATTGCCACCTGAAACATTTAGATATTGTTAAAACAACAGTTTGCAATGGAAATAATGAAAAATCTCTATGTGAAATATTTTAATCAGTTGATTTGCAGAACTTGTGACAAAACCTATGAACAGATTCTCTGTAAAATTTGTTGCATCTGAGTAATCAAAACATTATAATTGTCTTCTAGTTTTGCTGTTGACTAGCAGCTGAACTGCAGTACTATTAAGAATGTTTGGTTCTTTCTGCAATCTTTAGAATTAATTAATTATCAGGAATGATGGAAGTGCTTACTTGCCTGGTAGAGAATCTGGTGAAAAGTAAGAATATTGCAAGTATCAGCTCCCCAGAAAATTCTCCTGCATTTCTCCAGCATTTTATAACTCAGATATTTCAAAGCCAGGAATGGATCCTTTATATCTAGAAGTCCTTAAAATTATTTTTTATTCCGTGAATGCAAACGTCAGCTTTTTTGAATCTTTTAAACATTCAGCATCTGCAATTGCTTTTGACAATTACATATTGGGCGAAGAACCACTTCCTGTCATTTGGAGTCTTGCCATATTTTCCCTCAAAGCCCCCAACTACACCCTTTTCATGAATATTGTATCCCTTCTTAAATAAGCAATTTTTTTTCATTCTTTCCTTTTCATTTTCCCTTCTTCATACTTAAAAAATATATTTTTCCTTGTCCTTTTCAGCACTCATCTTTGACTCATACTTAATCTTCTTTAATATCTTTTTTCTCTATATCTCTTTTTTCCCCCCCCTGCTAGTTGCTGTGATCTGTTTTATGTCTCTAGTTATTAACATACTTTATAATACTGAAAATATTCATCTTCTTTCCTGGAAGAGTGGAAAAATTAAATCAATCTAGAGAAATAATGGGGGTCAGAACTGCAGGCACTAGAGATTTGTGGTGCTGGTCAAGTCATTACTGATTTTTTTTTCCATGTCTGCAGAGATGTCCCCCTTTGCAGCCAGAGATATTACCACCTTTTGGAACACGGGTTATCTGATATGCAGGCAGCTGTCTAAGAGCTGATACAAGACTCGTCCTTTTAATGGCAATTGAGTTACCAAATGCAATGTATTGTCCTGTATTTTACTCATATTTTGAAGAAAACAGCCACACAACAACCTGATCTAGGTGACCACAGAGATTCAAGGCCTATGAAAAGTCTCTGAATTCGAAAAACTTTTCATGATGATGGTCTGTTAGACCTACAGTCAGTTTTCATTAACAGGAGCGTTGCATAGGTAAAACACACTCACAACTCACTGTTGAGAATCTGTGATTCCATTCTCTGTTTCCCAAAGAAACACTTTACTGATCTACAGCAATTCCTGAATCAAAATAAACTTTAATGCTTTAATAGGTGGTAAAAGGGGATTGGCACTTTCCCTAACTAAATGTAGTACTGCAGTAAGGAATGTTTTCAGTCAAATACAAACCATTTTATTAAAATTAAAGATGAAAATATTCAGTAAAAGGCATTTTTTTGGCAGTATGAGTTTAAAGTGTTTATAGTGTAGTGTGCTTATATTGCAGTGTATCCATATATGTCAGTAACCTCCGGTATCTCTGGCCCAGGGGGATGGCAGAAAATTTTGTTAAAGCAGTTTGGTGCATTTTGAACAAATCTTGGGGTCCAGACTTCTTTCTAATCCTTTTTAGCCCTCAACAGATAAAAATATGAATTTTTAAGGGTTGCTTTAGGATAACATGAGTAACACCTTTCATGAGGAATAGGAAACTAAATTGGAGGTGGAAGTTTACACTCTAAGTATCTACATTTCATCAAATGAGTCTACCAGAAAATGTCTGTACCACTGTGAAGCTGTGGTCCTTCCTTTGCACTTGTTATCACGTCATCTCATTCATCATTTTCTTGTCAGTCATTAAGTATTATCAGTGCAACATTTCACTTTCAACATAAAACTGATTAGGCTGAATAGTTTGATATCAGCAGCGAAAATTATCACTTCACTATTCCCAAATATTTTGTAAATGTGTTGAACTATGCAAAAGATCTTGATCCTTTGAACTCCTAAGGTAATTCCTCAGAGTTCAAGAACATAAAGATAACTTCCACAGCTGACATAACAGAAATTTTTAGGCCAGCTTGCTGTCTGAGCACTTTGGTCACAATGATAGTCTTTTAAAATTTGAAAGGTTTGATTCTACCATTACAAAAGGGTAAATTTTTTTGAAAGTAATAAGAATTTTCCTACAGTCAATTCTTAAGTGAATAATAAATATCACATTCATTTTCGCAAACCTGTTCCTCAGTGAGCTTCTCATATAAAATATTTCCTTTTTCATTTGGGTCAGATCAACTAACTTTTAAATTTAAACAAACATGGCTGTAGTTAGGAATGGTGATTAAAATAATATTAAACATGATGTCAGACAATTAATCTCCTGGTTTTGATTAATCCAGGCATGTAAGCATGAAGAAAGCTTATCTGCATTTGGAGTAGTGTTTGAGTTTAATGGTGAAAGAACAAAACTGTCTGATACTGGTGTTGGTAAAAAAATTAAACCAGAATGGAATAACCCAAAAGTCAAATACTGATATAAAAAAAGAGATGTCTTACACTTTCCAGCAAGTCTGAGAACAATCTCTTCTTTAGTAATATAGCTTCGATATTGAAGTAAAATCAATTATTGGTGGGTATTACCCAAATTATTGGTGGGTATTTCCATGAACACCAGCTCAATTTGTTTTGCTTGGTTAGTGCAGTTTAAAGCACTATAATGTATGAAGTTCTTCCTTATAAAATAATAATAAAGAAATAAATCAAAGACTACATGTGTGAAAATGGACAGTTGACTGTTTCTAGCAAAGAATAGCAGATGACTATACCATTGGTTTTTTTTATCATCCACTACTTAATACTCTGAACATCCCTTTGAAAAAATTTTAACATCAAATTCTCACTGGCATTTTTTCCCAAGGCAGTTGTTGGAGATGCAGTTAAATATATTGTTTGTTAATATTGAGTGGTTTTTCTTTTGCTTGTGTCTGTCACTGTCACTGAAAATCAATACTCTTTAGAAAGCTGTTTTTTTCTCATTGCTTGGTAGGACCAGTGAAAATTTTTAGCCCATGTGGACTCCAGACTGACAAGAGGCTTGGGAGTGGGAGTCTGTGATGAGTTGGCAGGAAGCTTTCTGTCTTCATCCAGAGTTAACACTGTTTTGGTGGGTTAGCTGCAGATGAAACAGAAGAGAAAAAGAGGGTTGGATTCAACCACTGAACAGCTGCTGCTAACCAAAAGTATTACAACTTGTAGCTGTTTATATAGGTTGGAACTTTTCAAGTCTTAACTTCTCATTAAAATGCACTTAGTTGTAATTGTTAAATTAATTAAAAAGACATTCCAAAGATTAAAAGGGCTCTTTCACAGAGCTAGTAACTCTAATGCCCCAGAGACTGTTTCTCAGGTTACATAGTCAAACTTACTCTGATCATTTTCTGTTCCTAAATGGAGAGTTTTAGACTCTGCAAATTCCAGATAAGCCATCAAAAGTCTGAATGCCTGTGAAGAACGAATTTCTGTGAAGAACAAATTATCTGTCATAGGAGAGGTAGCTGCAGCTAGGATTCAGGAACCGTGCACCGTGACATATAAAATGCATAGGGTATGAATGAGAAGAAGATGTTTTAAAAATAAATATGGGCAATTACATTAGAATGACTGAAAAGATCACTGAAGAAAAAAGTGTCTTCAAGCAAGACTCCCTGCCTGGGAGTGCCCAGTGGAGTAAGCAGTGACAAAAAATGCAAGTGATGCACGTCTCCAGTTAGGTGTGATATTCAAGGGTCTTCCCCAGCAATTCTCCTGCTATACAAGGTTTCTGATCAACGCACAGGTGGGAGACTGATGCAGTCTCTCTCATCCAACTGAGCCAAGCATCAGGGATCCCTCAGCAGAATACAAATCAGGGTTTATGTCCAAGCGGTCTTGCTGGGAAACGTGCTCTCTCTAGGACATGGCACATCTAAAACCAGGGGACTGGAAGCACCTATTATGCAATACCCAGTATGTTTATCTTTCATGCAACTAGTTTCATATACAGGTTCAGACATTTCCCTCCTGAGAGGTATAGCTTTATCTTTTGCTATGCTTTACTTGTCTAGTCTTTTATTTCTCTTACTTTTCAATGTCTTCTGATGTTTTTAACTTTCAAAAGTTAAAACCATCCTTAATAATACTTTTCAGACTGTTATCTTACTTTTTAGAAATGTATAGAGCAATTTCAAGTGAAATTAGCTCCTAGAGAATCATTAACAATTACTTAGCCTTTCCACAAGGAGCAGTAAGGTTAGAGCAGCTGAATTAGTGATCCTACATGTGACTTGCGCTGAGCAAACTATTCTAGCATTTGAAGTCCACCTAGCTTGATGAAAAATTCTGCATCTAAAACTGCAACAGCCCTGAAAACTCTATATTGCTTAGATCCTTTCCTAACCACTCAAGGAACAATAATGTAGAGAAATCAACTGTTGACATTTTTTCACAGCATTGTGCTTAGAAGAGCAACACTGATAGAAATACTGATGGTCATATCAGTATTGCTTCTTGCCTTTGGGATAATTAATTCTTAAGTTTAAAAAAATTACAGTGCAATAAATTTTGCTTCATAATATAATCAACATTGTGTTTGCATTTACTGTACTTTTAGAAAGAAGAGAAAATTAAAATCTTGGAGAAAACAGACCCATCCTCTCCTTACCCTTGACTTCTAACATATATAAAATATCACAGTGCAACTCTAAGATTGTATACAAAGACTTCAGGCCAGGTGCTGAAGAAGTGGATCTCACAGATTTTTCTGAAATTGGATCTACAGAGATGACTCAAAGCACCTTGGTTCCAAGGAAATAAACCACGGTGCTGGATACTCCAGTTTCTGCAAAAAATATCTACTGAACTAATTGAAAGTTCATTGCCTGAGGAAAAAAGTGATTGCTATATTGACTTTTATTGACTATAGATTTTGTAAAATGGATTGTAGCTAATAAGCTTGAAATGAACTTTGATATAAGATCAGCATTCAATTATTACTTTTTAAATTTACATTTCTTAAATTAAAATTTAAGAGAGTAGAAGCACACAAACACAGATCTTTTAGGAAGCTGGTAACTGTGCTAGTGATTTGCAGAAAGATCACAATAGCCATACAATGATATGTATGATTTGTATATAAAATTTATATCTTTTGGATTGCTGATGAAATGTCTGAGAAATAAGAAGAATGAGAAGACATTTAACATAAATATATATTATTGACATTTTGTCCAGTCTCTTTAGTGTGTCTCAAATAACTGTTTATTAAGGATCAGTGACTTAATGATAGGTTTGATTTTCAGTTTGCAGTCAGGACTTGGTTCCAATTATTTGATGCAGTCTTGAGCAACACAAAGGACTGTGTATTCAACTGCTATGTTAGGAAGGAAAAAAGTTTTAAATTATTTATATGCAGTTAGAGACTTTTCTCTTTATATTGTAGAACCAGAGGTTTGATCTCTTGCTGGCCTCACTTAATTACTGACATCTGTGCTTCCAATAGCTTACCTTGCTCTAGCAATTTAACAGCGGGATAATTTTACCTTATTAAGCTTATCAGCTCTGACCTTCTAAATGAAAGAAAGGTTTTCCTGGCTACAGTTTTAGCAGAGCTCTAAAAGATGAACTTATTAATAACACTTACCTCAGAGGCCCATCCTGGAGCCTAATTACTTTTTGCAAAACATCTAGAAATATGTAAATTTAAAATCATATCTTTTAATTGACAGGTAACTTGTAATTATGGATTTTGTTTTTGCAAAGTGACAGCACATAAACTGGTGTAGTATGATGGAATTTTTTCTATTACATCTGTTTTAAATCAAAGGAGTCCGAAAGGGCAGTAAGGAAGATTTCAGTTTCACATAATCTTTTTCAAAAGATGGTATCAAAAGAAACAAGTTTGAATTCTGTTCCACCATGGTGCCTATTTGCAACTAGTGAATATATGTCACACTTCATATCAACCTATCAACTTAAAAATTAGTCAGCACTCTAAGACTGTTTAGATACGAATATAAATCTTATCTCCAGCTATAGGCTGGTTTTGCTTTATTCCCTTTAAATATAGGAACATTCTAATTAATATTTTAAAAAATATTGTATCTGCAATGAAAGAATGCTATGAAAGCCTTCTGTGCTTTCCCATGGGCCTCTATATTTTGATTTAGATGAGGAAGAATTTTTATTTAGTAATCTGTTAAAGCCATATGAAAGTGTAATTTTAATTAAAACCTGTGGTACTGGTTAGGATACATGTTTCAAATCTATCCATGGAGAAACAGATAAATGTATCTAATAATACCTTTCATCTTTTTCTACTTTTGAAAATACCCACTCTTACAGTAACTTTCTAGTTCTTTTCCATTGTTTATGGAAATATTGTTGTGCTTATTCATCTTTAGGTTACAGTGCAAAACCATTTATACATTCTGCTAGAAAATTTTAAAAAGGCCTCAATCTTAAACAACGTCACACGAACTTGGCTGACGGTAAAAAAATCCTCTGCTTTAAATATGAAGGTTCTACTACTAAGAAATAATCTTTTCAAGCTATTATATTATTTTAGAACTGCACGTAACTGTCTAGTTTGTGTTAATGGGAACTACAAAGGAGAAAGCTGTGAACTGATGAGGTCTGATCTTTCTGGTCAGGTCACAAATAGTGTATGAATGTCCACAGTTACTTCCATCAGCTACTTATACCACCTGTCTTCCATGTGGGGCATGTGATGGAAAAGAAGGAAACTCTCTCCATTTTGATAGAACATAAAGAAATTGTAATCCAGAAACTGAGAATATCACCTTAAATTTACACTAACCAAACTTCAAACCCAGTTCTCCTCAACAAACTACAGCACCTGTCAAAAAAGGTTTAGTAAGCGTTGTACAAATCATTGCATATGCACAGGTAAGTTATGGCAGGAGGTTTAAGCAAGGGAAACCACAAATTCTCTTCAATGTTTTTCATCAAGTCCTTCACAAGCCAAAGAAAGTGACTTTGTTCACTTCTCTCCCCTGGGAGTAATGATAGAGCTTGCTCCCAGAGCTGTTGTAGTCTCATGCACAAAGTGCCCTAACACTCTTGCAGACGAGGCTTTGGGCACTGCTCTACACTCCTCCCGTATTGGTTTCCATGGACCTTCCTGGTTAGTGCAGGAGAATCTCATCTTTGCATCCACGCATGTGCAAGGCTTTTTTTCCATGATAATAAATTTATTCATGTAAATAAAGATATTCATAGGCATATGTCTTTCTACAATCCAGTGTATCCCACAGATAAAAATCTCACCTCCTTTTTCATTCTGCAAATCGTGGAGTCATAGAAACGTAGAACGGTTTGGGTTGGAAGGGGACCTTGAAGATCACCTGGTTCCAAGCCCTCTGCCATGGGCAGGGACACCTTCAACTAGACCAGGTTTCTCAGAGCCACATCTAACCTGGCCTTGAACACCTCCGGGGATGGGGCATCCACACTTCCCTGAGCAACCTGTTCCAGTGCCCCACCACTGGAAATGGAGGTGTAATTGACTTCAGCAGCTTCACTCTCTTCGTTCTTGTTAATAGTACTTTCTTTCTTTGTAACGTTTGCTTATTCTGAAGTTACAGGGGTAACTGCACCACACATCCTGGCTGACTTCAGTTTGGATGAAAAATACTCAGTTTAAATATATACACTCTGAAAAATCCAGTTTATTCCAGACAATAAATTTTAATGAAGGCTACAAAATGCAATGAATATGTATCTCACGTAACAGGAAAAAGGTGCACTTGCTACTTGTGCTACCAAAATTATTCGGAAACGAGCTTGCTTTACAAAACAGATTATTATTTGAAGTCATTTGGGAACACTTAAAAATAAAAGTTTTATAAAGCACAAAAGACAATGACAGTGAGAGGACAGAGCATTGTTTGTTTCTAGAATGCAGATTTCTCTTGAGTGATTTCACAAATCACTCCGATTTTTATTATAGAGATAACAATTGCTGCTGAATTGTCATTTGAGTTGAAATTTGAGAAAATCTTAATGGAAAATAGTTGTTTATCACGATTATGTCATGTCAAGCTCAGTATTTCACCTTCCTGAATTATCAGAATACTTGTGAAGTTGTCTTTTCTTCCCTGTACTTTGTAGTGCATTAAACTTGAGAAAGATGACTGCTTAAAGGAATTAGCAGTTATGAATTACTGGTGTAAGGAATTAATGCAAAGCTGGACTGTAATTTCTGGACTTCATAGAATGCCTTCAATAGGCCTACTCACAATGAAAATACTCAGAAATAGAGGACTACTACAATGAACTCATAAGTGTTTTGCTTGTGCAGTATGTTCTATTATATATGGTGTATGAAATTGTGATTTTTGTTTTCTGCTATGTGCTATAGAAAAGAAATCAAAAATATAGGTAATACCGTGTTCTGTGCAGAGTGGCACTATTTTTAGCTCTGAGCAAATAGAATGTGTTGTGCTACCCTGAAGAAACTTTTTTTTTCCAATAAATGGTACTATAAAAACAATGGTTCCTGTAAGACAAACTGCTGAAAAATGCTGGTGTTTTCTGACCAAGTGCACACAGTAGAACAATAACAAAATTTGAATCAGCCTTTTGCTAGTTTGAAAAGATTATATGAGCATTTTTGCTTTTTCAGTTGCGTAGAATTTTTTAGAAGTGATCTGACATTTTAAAAACCATCTACTATACATCCACATGTTTTGAAAACATACTAGAGTATTGTAATAGAATATTAATGTAATTTTTTTGTTTAAATGAAATTTTCATGGCACTGATTAATTCTTGAGACAACTAGAATAATTTTCTCTTTGGTTCTACTCAAAAGGACAAAACCAATCAACTGTATGTATGTCTAAATCCTGTAATGTTAATAATCTGTAAAAGATTGCAGCTATTGCAGTTTAGCAGATTATCTGCTCCTATGATGTCCCTCAATATCTGAAGAAATATTCTGACTTTTGAATTACTGAAATTTTGAAATATGAGCAGTAGCTTTTGTTACTTGTTCTTTTTGACAGGCCTGTTAAACTCATCTGAATTGGTTTTTCACCTTAATTCTACACATACAGCAAAATAAGGTGTTGCGTTTTCTCATAATATACAAATCAGTGGTAATATAAAATCATTTAAGCCAGTACAGATCCAGTAACAATAGCATAGAGGATAAGCTCTGATAGGTGAATTGCAAGAATGTAATGGGTTTGCATGGCAAAACCCCGGGGCGGGGGGGGCCATGGGGGTTACATGGGTGGCTTCTCTGAGAAGCTGCCAGAAGCTTCCCCCATGTCCAACAGAGAGATTGCCAGCCAACTCCAGAACAGACCTGTTGCTGATCAAGGCCAAGCCCATCAGTGAGAGTAGCAATGCCTCTGTGATGACATACATAAGAAGAAATTATCCACTATTGAACAGATGAAATTGTGTCCAGAGAAGAGAGGAGTGAGAATATGTGAGAGAAACAGCTCTGCAGACACCAAAGTCATTGAATGAGGAGAAGGAGGTGCTCCAGGAGCTGCTGTTGAGATTCCTCTGCAGCCCATGGTAAAGACCATGGCAAGGAAGGCCATGTTGCCTATGGAGGTCCATGGTGGAGCAGACATCCACCTGCGGTCTGTGGAAGAAAAGGGACCCATGATGGGACAGTTTGTGAAGAGCTGCAACGTGTGGGACAGACTCACACTGGAAAAGTTTGTGGAGAACTGTGTCCCTTTGGAGGGACTCCATGTTGGAGTAGTGGGACGGCATTTCTCTCTGAGGAGGAAGCAGTGGCAGAAACAACATGTGATGAGCTGATTGTAACAATTCCCCATCTCCACGTGCTGCTGCAGGGAGGTGAGTAGGTAGAGAATTGGGAATAAAATTAGGCATGTGAAGGAGGGAGGGGTGAGGGAAGGTGTTTTTTAGGATTTCTTTTACTTCTCATTATCCTGCTCTGATTTTGATTGGTAATAAACTCAACCAATTTCCCTAAGTCAAGTCTGTTTTGCCCTTATCTCAACTCATGAGTTGTTACATTTTCTCTCGTCTGTCTACCTGAGGAGGGGAGTGACAGAGCAGTTTTGGTGGGTATCTGGCCTCCAGCCAGGGTCAAGTGACCACGAAGAGAAGGCAATAACACATGTAGAATATATAGAGAAAATATATGTGCTTAAGATGGATTTTACAGGGAAGATAAACACACTGTGGTCCAAAGCTGCTTAGCTGGGACTGCTCTTCTGCCTTAAAATCAACTGTACTAGATTTGAAATCATTACCTTCACTTGTTCCTTTAGAGTATCTCGCACACCTGATCTCAAATTTTGTCATGTATGACTAGCAAAACACATTTGAAGTTTCAGTGATTGGAATGAAATGTCGATTTGATTAGCTCTGTAAGTATCAGGTGAAATAAATGCAGAAAGAAAGCAGTAGATAATAGATTATTTGACCTATATTTAAAGATAGGCACATGCTTACACTGCTGTTGAATTGAACATAAAGATTATATCAGCCTTAAAAAAAAAATAAAGGCAGATTGTTCCATGTGAAATACCTTGATTTTCTGTAGTAAACAGTCCCAATTCAACAGTCTAGGAATAAAATGAAAAGCCCAGAGTTCAAAAGAACTTTACAAGTTAAAAGAAGTTTTGCAAAAACGTATCTGTAAAAGTGGTATTTTGAAAATTAGGTATCTGTTGTTCCACTTGAATAAACTCTAAGAATGCTTTCTTTTTTCCTTTTTAGGCATCTTCTTCTGTATTCCTATTTCTGTCACTGGCTTTGTCTTTTCAACAGATGCTCTACCTTACCCTATGTATTTTGTCCTGACTGGAAGACCACTGCATATCAAGAAGTTAGTGATCCACATTAATTAACCCAAAGTATGTCCCGGTCCCTGCTGTGCCATACTGCCCATCCAGAAGGCCCCCGGGACTGTGTGGTGTGGCACATTTCCCTTGGCCACAGGATGACCTCAGCCAGATGGTGAGTGCACTGTCTGTGTGGCCTTGCCTTTAGCTAAAAAGACAGCAAGAAGTTCTCCTGTGACCATCACTTCTGTTTGACTGTGGAAATGATAGATTGAGTCATTTCCTTGTAATATCTCAAATGATCAAAAGAGGAAAATCTCTTCTTTTGACAGGGTCTACCTTGCATATGGGTTGTCTGCAACTAAGGGGATATAAGATTTTCTGTGCTAATTTTTTCTCATAGTTTTAATTCTAATAAATGGCATTTAAAATGATACCTTACAGGTCTGAGTGCCTTTCTTGTGGGGATCATAATGGACCAGCATCTCCCCTTGCAGAACACTCTGTAAGACAATAATTCTATTTGTCCTTTTTCCCCAAAGTTACCTTAAAGGATTAAACTATTGTCACAGTTTAACTCCAGGTGACAACTAAGTACCACATGGCTTCTCACTAACTCTCCAACCTCCCCACCCTGTGTGGGAAGGAGAATTGGAAATAACAGGTAAACCCTGTGAGCTAAGAACAATTTAATAATTGAAACAAAATATATAATATAACAATAGTAACTGGATTCTACTACTGCAAATTATAAGGTAAGTAAGAGAGAGAAATAAAACCCAAGAGAAACAAGTGATGTACAACAGAATTTCTCACCAACCACTTACTGATGCCCATCCAGTCCCTGAGCAGCAACTGGTGGCTCTCAGCCAGCTCCTTATGGTTTTTATACTGGGCATGATACCGGGCACATATTATGATATGGAATATCCCTTTGGCCACTTCAGGTCAGCTGTCCTGGTCATGCTCCCTCCCAGCTTCTTGTGCATCTCCTCACTGGCAGTGCATGGGACACTGAAAGTCTTTGATTTAGAGTAAGCACAACTTTGCAACACCAGTGTGTTAACAGTTAATCAGTCAACATTATTCTCCTATTGAACCCAAAAGACAGTACTGCACTGGCTCCTAAAAAGAAGAAAATTAACCCTATCCCAGGTGAAGCCAGGACAACTATAAAGAATTATTTTAAAAATACTTGGAGAATGCTAAATTTCAATGAATAACTTAAGGGGTAATTAAAGAGATAGATTAAAAGTCATAGCAAAAAAATGTTTACTTCTGAAAAGTATAAAGTCAGTAAGGAAGGAGATCCCAGACCACTCTTATTGGAATAGGAACTGATGCAAGACTCAAGACACTCAACTTACTCAAATAAGTACCATTTATTTTCACAAATAAAAAAAAGAAAGCCGTGTGATAAGACATGAGTATATTTCATATTTTCCCTTCTAAGTGCTGTGACATACTGAAAAATACCCAGGATCTGGGCTGCTCTTGTAAGAGGCTAAGTTAGCCAACAGAGATTATTACAGCCTACTTCAGCTTTTCTAGTTGAGGAAACTGTGTCCAGCCTCCCAGGAAGAGAAGGTCTGGGCTTCCACACCCGTGCCAGTTACACGAAGGACTAGAAATTAGTTCCTTCTCAGGTCAGCAGTAAAGTCTATGGCATTCCTATTTCCCATGGGATTCTGCTGTGAACTTGCAATTCTGTGTCAGGCCACAACTTCTCCCCTGCCCCCAGGTAACTCTCAGAAGTTGTCCTTTCTTATTAATAGGCTGTCTACAGGTTCTTATTCCATTATTTGCTGAATGACTTTGAGGGGAAAAAACAGAGAACATCTTTAAATCAAACGTGGTAACTGTTTATAGCTGGCAACCATTTAATAACATGCAAAGTGAATTTTCCATCCATATTTACACTCTTCTAGTGTCAAAAAAGGACCAAGCAGTCACAGTTGATTCTATTTTTAGATCTGAATCAGGCCTTGTAGAGTGTATTGTAGAGCCAAGACTGCCACAAACTGAAGAATAATTACAATCAAGCTCATGAAATTTTTACACAGAAGTGGCTGCATTATTTAGGACTCTAATGTGATTTCATGAAAAAGTAATTATTGGTTATCCAATGCCAGAGACATCATTTGCTGTCTAACTCTGAGTAACTCTACAGTAAATATGTTTTTGTGTGTTCAACTGCCTTTGGTTGAAGAAACTGGACTGGTACCAAACAGAATAAATGTAATTTCTCCTTAATTATGGGGAATCATATTTCTTTCAGTTTTCTAGAGTGATTTACATTGCAAAATTTATCCCATTATAACAAATTCCTCCACAATTCTGTTAGCATGCCAACCTGAGAAAAATCTTGGGCTGCTCAAAACATGAGGCTGTATTAGCAGTAAGAAAAAAATTATAGCCACTCCCACTTGAAAATTTTGGCCACTAGAAAGATGAAGTAAATATGTCCTTACTTATATTTTTGTGTGTTACAGTGACATCCAAAGCACAGTGTAAGATTTAAAAGTTTGAAAGAAATGCAGCTAATCCACGTGCTCTCTACCAGGGTACATGGTAAGAGTGGGAGAAAGAGATAGTGCAGGGTTCTTTCTTTACCTCAACAGGAAAGGTCCAACAACAAATGGTGCAATAAAATAGCTGTTTTATTAAGATAGAATGTAAATATAGATAGTGAACTAATCTTATCTTGCCTCAGATGCTGGGAACCCCCAATTCACAAGCCATTCAGATAAACCCTGAATGGCTTTCCCATGACTTGCTGCACAGGTCCTCTCCATGAAGAGAAATTCCTCCTTTTTGGTCATTTAAGTGTTATATAATTTTCACACAAGAGAACAACTCCATTCATAAAGGATGTTTGCATGAGGACCTCTTACTGCACTTTTAAATAAAAACAAGGTAATTTTCAAATAAAAATAAGACCACACACATTCAGGTCCCCATGCACACATTCAAATTATTTCAAGAACTTAAGAGTTAAATGGGACAAATGGAAAGACACTATTTTATTTATGTCCTTGCTTAAACTGGCAGCTACAGCTCTGAGGAAACCCTACGAGGTGTGTGCAGTGAGCACACTTTCCAGGGAACTACTCCCAGCACCCACTGCAAAGCTGCTGGATCAGGCTTCTGGGATGTGAGACCAAGTCATTGCATTGCTATTAGCTTCAGCTTAAACGTCACAAAACGAACTTCTGCATTTTTAGTAAATCTGTGTCTAAGTGCGTGCCTGACCCAGCTGCAAGTACTCTACTGCACTTTCTGTTCTATATACTAGAAAGTTGATAGATTTTTATCCAGACCTGTCTTGTCTTTATTAAAAAAAAAAAAAAAATCCTCATTAACAATATTTGTAATCTAATAAGGAGAATGAAGAATTATGATGTCAAGAAAATAAAAAAATCACAATGTTTGCTAGAGCTGGTTGAAAACATTTCAATTGGAAAGGTTTCTCTTTCATTAAACAGAAACCTTATTAAAAGTTGCTGATTTATTAAACAAAAACATTCCAAGGGGACATGCCAATTCAGTTGAAGTCAGAACTAAATTAAGCTGATTGCTGTTGGAAACACATTTTGATTCCTGATTGGTTCTGATGTCAATAACATCCTGGCTTTCTTAAATTATACATTACTTTATTTTTATAGTGACCTAACGCTGCAAAATTTATTATTGCAGTGGCTTTTATTAGCATTAGGTAACATTTACTAAATGTGGGTGGTGAAGCAGTTCATAGAGGATTTCCAGTTTTCCATCTCTTATTCAGGAAGTATCCTACTATCTCTTTTTAATTTATCATTAAAAGGATTTTTTTTCTTAATACTACTTTAGCTCTAAGTGGAGTGGAAAGAAGATGAAGAGTCTTCATGAAATGTATGCCCTGTGAAGCGACCTGTGTTGTGTACAGCTCTCTACAGTTTAACAGACAATAGTTCCACAGTGTCATTCAGTGAGTTTAAATGTACCGTTACTTACCAAAAGGAGTTATAAATGATGGGACCAAAGTTCATCACTAACTGTTCATCAGCATTAAAATGTCACATAAATAATAGCCCCATAAAAATTTAAACTGGCCAATAATGATTTGGGGTGTTTGCAGATTCACTAGCAGAGCTAATTAAACCCCTGCCAAGCACGATTTTCATCACCTGTTTCATTGTGATAACACACCAGTTTTTAAATCTGCATGGTGAATAGTCACAGAACTTTTCTGTTTGAAAAATAGCCTGATTAATAAAAAAAAAAAACCAGATCGTTTCCTTGAAGTTGTTTACCATGAGGTCTTATAAATAGTTCCAGAACAGCAGAGAAAATTGGGATTTATTAGATTAGTTTTCTGGAAAAAAAACCCCTCATGTGTGCAACTTCGAAGCAGAAATATTATGTTTAGATTTAGATTTAACACAACTCTTCACTTCTGACCTTGCACTGTTAATTCTGGCATTCTTATTATCTGTTTTGTTAGTCTTAAGCAACCCTTGGATTCATTTAAGAGATTATTAACTTTCCTTTATTAAAAAGAGATTTTCTCAGTCCTCCTGGCTTTGGAAACTAACCTCAACTGAGCAACATTTAATCCTAAGAGCAACACTGAAAAATAAAAAAAATATTTAAAACCTTGAAACCTAACTTGGTATTTCTGGACGTTTGGTGCTGGCAGTAGTGCTGATGCTCATATGTGGGTGAACAGTTAGGTCAGAGCTATTTTATGGACTTGCTACTACAAGAGCTTTATACCACCTGGACAGTTTCTTTCTGCCAAGTCCTCACTGACAGCACAACCTGATAGGACAAAAGGAGTAAACTCTCATTCCTCATTTTAACCAAAACCACTGGTCACATCTGTACTGAATGTAAAACTTCTCTGACACACTCTTAATAAAAAGGTTTTTTGTGTTTGTTTGGTTTGGTTTGGGGTTTTTTTTGGTTTTTTTTTTGTTTTTTTTTTTAAATATTGGAATGTTAATGTAATACGATGGCATTTGCAGTCTTTTGCGGGGTTTTTGTCTTTATGTTCCCTGAAGAAACAAAAGGTAACCGAATAATTTTGAAATTTGAGCTTTCTGTGAACTCTAAAGAAGAAATGACCACATTGAAGCTAATGAGTACACTGAAGATAATTCCAATAGTCAGGACTAAAGAATTCATCTAAGCTACTAGTGAATTGAACAAAAATAAGACTTTTGATAATTCTTTCTGTTTAATTGTGTTACATAACAGTATTATGAAGATTTCTATTGCAATTTTTGTAGCAAAATGTATGATCGGTCTTTATCCTTGTGTTTTATGTTTAATTTAGTCTTTAATAATTTTTTTAAACTGTAAATGGTGAAATCTGATGTCTATTTTAAAGGTGAGTGAATAAGATTTTTAGAACCCAAACCTATGGAGTTCTAACATACCACTGAAGCAGAGCAGTATCTCAGAAATGTTTTTTCCTGAAGCCATTGAAGATTAAGTGATACTGCAGCCCTTTTGAACAAAGAAGGCCAGTAAGACAGACTAAGGAACCTTGACACAGGACAGAATGAAAAATGAAAGAGTTTTGAAGAGGGGAAAGAAAAATATTTAGGTAGTCTCTCTTGGAAAAGACTGAGTAGAAATTGTTCTTTCTTTATACTTCATGTTTCATGGTCTCATGTTGAACTGATGATCAGTACCTTTAGATGACACTGTACTCTGCTAAGTTCATGTACATTTGAACTTTCTCTGGCTAAGAGATCTGTATATGTGTATAGAACATTCTGCTTCATGTGGTAGATGGTCCTTTACAGTTTATATATATTACCAGGAATTGTTTTAGAATACACATCAGCTTGTTTTAAACCTAATACAGGCTCAAAATGACTGGGACATCTTCTGACTATTTTCCTTTCTCTAGCAACTGGAATATAAGTATGGTTCATTAAGCATCTGTGAGACACAGGATTATTGTATTAGTTATTGGCTTGGGCCAACTCAAGTGTGTGTGTGTGTGTGTGTGTGTGTGTGTAAGGAAGGGACAGGTTGAATTTCATGAAGGTGGAGTTGTGCCCTGTTCCACACCCCAGCCCCTTGGAGCCTCCTTGGACAGCCCAGGAGCAGCTGCCAGTCACTGGCAGACTGGGAGCACTGCCCCAGACCATACCTGCTAGAGCCCCTGACCCAGCTCCAGGTTGGCTGGCACACTGGAATTCCTGCCTGGGGACAGGGGATGTGGCCACAGGGGGACCAAAACAAATAAAACCAGCAACATGTGTTCCCCATGTTTGTTAAAACCCTGGTCACATGGAAGATGGATTTGCACAGAACCCCAGTGGTAGCTATAATTTTCTCTTTTTCCTCTCCTTCTTATTCTTCTTCTCTTAATCTCCTTAATATTTTGGATATCTTGACACTGAATGGGTTGGATTTTGCTCACTTTTATGGGTTAGCATGTGCTAAGTCAAGGCTTTGTAGA
Organism: Oxyruncus cristatus; assembly: GCA_013399855.1. Classification (NCBI taxonomy): domain Eukaryota; kingdom Metazoa; phylum Chordata; class Aves; order Passeriformes; family Cotingidae; genus Oxyruncus; species Oxyruncus cristatus. The sequence goes on along the minus strand of VXAY01000710.1, from coordinate 793,540 downwards.
ATGCTTTACTTTGGTTGAATGTTACCATTTCAATTTTTGCCAAGTACTCTTATTTTCTAAAGCTTACCAGTAAAAGTACCTCCTGAGAAAATGTGTGCAACTTTTCTCCTATGCGCTCTCTCTTAAGGTGTTAAAAGAACCAAAGGCTCTTCCTATGTATCCAGAGGGCAGATATTGTCAGAGCCTTGTATATTTTTAAAGTACAACCCGTTACATGAGCTTGTAGCTCGGGTGTTGGGGTCTTACAGCTTTAGCTGTAGATTAGGAAAGTAAGTATATTTGAATACAAGTCATTACTGTAATTACAAATGCAATTGAGACACTCTAATTATGATTACCATATGACACAGATTTCCATTGGTGATAATTTTTGGGAGTTGTTTTTATTGAATGAATATTAATAAACCCTGATTTATTCTTGCAGAGATGATTAACTATCAAACAGTTGTCTTTGGCATTGTTGTTGTTCTGCTGCATGATTTACAATTAAAAATCAAATGCGCAACCTGCCCTCCCCACAGGTCTGGTTCTCAGTATCTACACTTTCTCTCATTGAATTTTTTTCTGAAATAACAACACAATGAGACCTCAGATATTAAGGAAGTTTAAAATTTAGTATTTCTGTAGAACACAGAATGCATTCAGGTCATACCCTCCTTCCTGTTAGGGAAGTTCCAAAAGACCTGAAAGAGTTACAGGAGGTTCACTTACAATAAAAATAAGAAGGATAATTTTATCTAGAGGTCCAAGAGTGGAATGTCAAAACAAACAGTATAAAGAGTGCTGCTGCATGTAAAAACAGCTTGTGATTTAAAGATCAGGAAAAAAATTATTCTGGTATCTATTGTAATATCTATTCCATATCATTGGAAGATATGTATTTAACCATAAATATTAATTTGCCAGGAAGTTCCAAATAACACCAAAGAAGTTTGAGTCCCCTTATAAAAGGCTTGGATTAAAATTTTATTGAAAAACAGCTGTGTTTCAGCTTGTACAAGTTTTATATTATTGATATTTCAATTAAAGCTTTGTCTCTAATGACAAATACTCCATTGCAAAAAAGTCCCAAGCTTTTCTGAGGACTGCAGTCTAGCTTGCAAACTCTTTCACAGAAGAAGACTGTGAATGAGAATATATCACTCCATCCTTAGAAGGAATAATAGCTTTTTTAGTAAGATTAAACAGACAATGCAAGTACTTGAGGATTTCAAGATTCAGAAATAATTTTTTAGCTTGAGGAAAAAATCTGAACTAATTCCTTTCCCATTATATTCTAAACAGTAGTTTTTGAGGGATTTAGGTTGGAAGCGGAGGGAAGGGGTTAGATTAATATATGTAGAGTATAGAAAGTTCTGCCAAAGTTAGGCTGCTACTATGCTATTGTAATGCCAGACTTCAAAATCCCTGATTTGCATAAAAAGATGGGAAGAGTTTCAGTCTGACGTAGTAATGTGAATGTGCTCTTTTCCCCGGAATGTAATTAATATATGGTTTGTCACAAATAGTAAAGACAATTATCTCAAACAACTTACAGAAAGAAACAAATAAATTAAGACTTGCAGTTCTTTCATATAAAACATGAAGAATTAAATTATGCTGAAGAAAGACTAAAAAGATTAAAAAAAATTAACAGGACAGAAATAAATTGATGAAATGCTTTTAGGAACACTTTGTACCACAGTATCTACTGATCCCTGTTGATACCTGTGAGAATTTACTCTGATGGACCTGGGAATATGCTTTTGAGTTGCCTAGTCATGCTTTATTTAGTCTAGCTTGAGAGACATCCCTGACAGCTATAAGAAATGTCAGTGTGTCTCTACTTTTCAATTGACATTGCACCTAAAACTCATGTGTTTTCCAGAAATGTATATTATTCCTATACTGAAAATTCTGAAATAACTTATTTGTTTCTATTTAAGGTTTGGGGTTGATGATTTTTTGTTTTGCTTCATATCATTTACTAAATGGGAAGAAAGTGAGCGCTGCTAGAAGAGAGAACTTGTTTCTTTGCATCTAGGCTTGTAATTCTCAATCAAACACTAAAATAGTTCTGAAGTGAATGTTCTCTCTAAGCTCAACCTGGAGATTTGCATTTTTGAAGAGTCACTTTGGCTCTAAAATATACATGTTCCTTTTCACTGGAGAAATTATATATTCTTAATAGTCAGCATATATTTTCCCAGTACTCTCAGTATTTAGTGCTCAGTCACTTTTCTGCTGAAATTAGATTCTGCATAATTTTGGACTCGGTTTTTCCTTTATTGGATTTAACCAATTTATCACTGTCTCTTCTTATTGTAGTGCAAAAAACTTTTAGCTGCATATGGGCAGGCAGTGATTATCAGTCTATTCAGTAGCAACAGCTAGGAGCAACCAATGTACTAATTTAAGAAATAGAAAAGGTTACAGAATTTCTATTGAATTATTATTTTTGGTAAAACTATTTTTGAAAAAAAGTGTATTCTCTACAATTAGTCTACTGAAAGAGATATCTCGAAACTCTTTTAGGAAACTTTTGCCAGAAAAAATGAAAACCATCAGATGGACCCAGATGACTTTTCTGTAGTACTCTGGGAAGATACCATCCATGGAAAAGTTTCTCCTTCCTCTGATACTGTGGTACCTTTTATTTTGTGTAACAAACAAAATCAGATTTCTTCTACTGACAGGCTGGAATGCCATCTCTGCCATAACAGCCACTAGCTCCCAGACAGACCAGAACAGGGGGTTCCAGCAGGCTCCCTTACAGCAGCTGCTCATGCTACTGGGGTTCTCAGATCTTAAGTGGAAGTCCCAATAGAGTAGGAATGGTTTGCTCAAGATCACTAACACCTTGAATACAATGTATTCCACAAGTCTGCTATTGTGAAATATTAATTTTATAGGCCATTTCATAAGAAATAAGTTTTCTCATATTTTTTTTCCCTTCTCCCGTGTGTTTTTTTTTTTTTTTTCTGTGATGGTATCAAGGTATAACTCAATCATTTTTTGCAAATTTAACACTGTATCGATAGACATTCAATAGCCTTTTTTCTCAGTACCCAGATAATTAGTTGAGTTGACTTCGAATAAAACTGTTATAGGCAAGGGACAATTGATATGCTTACTCCTGTTAGAAAATTCTTTTTTTGGGTTAACTTTGGTTGTATTCACTTTGATCAGTTTTCATTTCACTGTTATCTTAGTGGTATGGATAAGTGTTTAGTACACTAGAATAAATAAGAGAGGTGACACATTTGGTTTTTACATGTTTCTATAAATTTTAATGGTCCAAACAGTATTCAGAGAGAAAATAGGAGAAAATAATTTGGGATAAAGCTTAATAACTTCCTCATATATACCTAAGGAAAGCAGGAACCCCACATGGAATCAAGTATTCTAGGCTGCTTAATTAGTTTTCATGTGCAGGAGTTGTGTATTCAATTTAAATGAATCACACTGGCAGGCTGATAGATTTATTTAGAAATGGGGGAAAGAACTTTGAAACAAAATAACACAAAATGAGAGGATGTGGAAATTATATGTGTGGGTTTTGGTTTTTCTCTCAAACACCAGACACGATTTTTGAAGTGAGTCAATGGAAAAAAAGAATAGAAAGAGGAAAAAAGGATCTTCAGCAAAGGGAACAAATGCTTTAAAACTTAGAAGGCTAAGAAGAAACCATTAATGCGGAGTAATTCAGCATTTGCTAGATGTGACAGACACTTACTAGTAATATTTGCCATTATTGTATCAGGAAATCTACTGGAAATGACTGTGCAATTATAGCACATCTTATTGTGAAAGATTTTACTAATATAACAGCAGAAAACCTCTGCAACATGATGAAGTATTAGTCACTAACAAAGAATTAAGTTCTGACATATGTCTCTCCTATAAGATTTAGAAATTGTAGCTCGCTCATAAGACTTCAACGTGGACTGATATGTGCTGTAAAAGGTTTGAACTTTTGATAACCTCTCTCACTTCTATTTTCATTGACTACAGTATCAAGAAATTAAATTTTGGTATTTTTGTTGCTATTTCTATAAAGAAGAACAAAATAATGAAGCTTAGAGAATTTCGAATTTGTGATTGTGGAAATCACAGTTACATTGGTAAATATATATAAATGGAGAAACAGTGTTTTCGAGAGTAATTGCACTACCAGCTTTCCTATCTCTGCAAACTTGCTTTCCTTCTGCTCAATTATGTGACAGAAGCTTTAGCACCCTCAAAGGAGCACAGAGACACAATGGCAGGTGGGGGACCCCAAGTATTCTCTTGTCCTGTCTCCACCGAGGTCCACCATGAGAGCCACTCATGAGTTATCCAAGGCACATTCCCACAAGCCCAGAGGAGAACATTTACCTTGGATCTTAGGGCATTTTCATACATTAGGGAGTATATCAATATCACAGTTCAGTATTACAGAAGCCAGACTACTAAACCACAGATTCAGGTCAAAGGTTCTTGATAATGTGGAAGAAAGAGTTTTGCAGTGTCAGAAGCAGAACGCATCCTCAACAAACATTTTAGAAGTCCAAAACACAAAGCCCTAAAAGGCCCTTGACCTTAATATGAGTTTGGCAAAGGTCTGCTGCCAGAATTCAAGTCTGTATGTCTGCTACTGATTAGGTGTACAGGAGTATTTGTATCTACTTCTGTTTTCTGGAATTTGTAATTTTATTTTATTAATAAATTGAAAACAGAAAACTATAATTGTTAATTTAAATATTTCATTGTTTAGCTGTACCAGTACTTGTGCAGAAGAATTTGTAGTCCAAATATGACCTGTGAAAGGGAATACAATGCTTCACAGCATGCCAATGTCATTGTTGTATTTGGCACAGAACAAATGCAAAATATATGCATCAAATCAGCAAGTAAATGACACAGGATGAATACGTGGAAGCCACATGAGTTGCATCGAATGGTATAAAGGATCCCAAATCCTCTCTGAATTTTACTGAATCAACCATTATGACTTTGTCTGCTTGTTTATTATGGATTTCATTCAAAGAATGTCAGGGCTTTTACCCTAATTTCAGTTACCAGCAGAAGAATTCCTAAATCAGGTGGTAGTTGTAATGGATCTGGGTGAAAATAAACAACAAACAAACAGACAACACCCCTCAAAACCCTCCCAAAACCCACAGTCATAAAGCAATTTCAGAAAAGAAAGAAATTGTTGCTGGCAATTTGTCTTTAAGCATCTGTCTGTTGCATGTTAAGGAATCTTCCCTGTCCAACCCCCCAGGAGCCACTCTGACAATCTCGCAGCACCTGAACTGGGACCATAGCCCCTTCCCAGCTACACAGCACACATTCACATCATCAGACAAGGTTTCCTTTCTTGTTCGATACCAGGTTTCCCAAGCAGAGTCTCAGATGTCCAGATCCTTAGAATAATTTAAACATGGTGCAACAACTAAATAATAAGATGACAGCTCGAGCTGGTGCTTCCAAGGATGGTTCCTGAACGAAGGAACCCCTGGGCTTTTATATCCTCACAGTCTAAGCGTGGGAAAGTCTGGGTGTCTCGGCTCCTCCTTTCTCTGAGTGTCTGCTCCAGCGCTGGGCCACAGATCCCTGTGCCCTTTGTTATGCAAAGGGTCAACAGATCACAGCCTCTTGCCGCGGGCTCCTGCCCCCCAGAGCTCAATCTGCAGCTCCAGTGCAGCTGCACACCCAGCGACCTGCACTGAATGTATTCCTCAACATAACCAAAACTTGCTCCATAAGAGTGGAAACTAAACAGAATTTTGTTATTCCTGGTGAAGGTGCATTCAGTAGGAGAGTGTGACAAATCACATGACAGGGTGAAAACCAGAGATGCAGTGGTACTTAAGAGCCTTAACAGAACTTCTTTATTGCTTTGAGGCATGGCTCTGAGATCTCTGGAAAAACAGTGTTGTATAAATTCACCATCATGACAGTGTTTAGGTTCAGTCTGTGGTCTTACACCTAGTTATGTTCTAGAAGATATAACTATTTATTCTGGATATGCTGGCAAATAAGTGCCTTTGGTAAAAGTGGATCTGCACTGCATCTTAGTGACTTCACTAAGGCAGTTCTCAAGATCAGGATCATATAGATCCATATAGATGATAACCCTATAAGCATGGTCCCAGGCATGGCTAGAGGATACTACTCAGGGCAAGTGAGACTCCATGTATATGTAAGAGGCATCAAGTAGGAGGGTTCAAGGTATATTCTACATATGACTCCTGCTTTCTGTCAAGTAAAAGGTAGACTTTGGAGTCTAGGTAGACTTTGGAGTGCCTAATCTTGCCATCCAGGACATAACTTGGCATAATTTGTCCTCAGCAATTTATGTTGTCTTAATAACAAAAACCAAATTGTCCAATTGATCTTTTTTTTTTCATTCCCTAGCTGGTATGATGTCTTTCGGCACGGCAGTCACCATTGTATTAAATAATTTACAACTTCATAAAATTTCTTTTCAGAATTGCTTGTATCTGTAGAACAGTAAGGGTAATTAATCATTGACACAGTCATGTTCTTCATCACTTGGTGAATTTAATTAAAACTGGATTTCCTCCTAGAAGTAATGAAATAAGTTTTCAGGTCACACTTAGACCTGGTTCCATGTTTTAAGCTCTTGTGCACTCTAGTGGGGGAATTTCAAGTGTTTTGACAACACCCCAGACAGCCTTATTGACTGGTCCCAATCAGAAAATTTTCAGGCTCCTTCAAGTGATTCTCGCTTAAAGTGTGACTAGTGCAGAATTGTCACTGTCAAAATCACAGGATATTCTGAGTTGGAAGGCACCCATGAGGATCATCGAATCTGTCTCTTAATTGAATGGCCCATGATTGATGCTACTGTCAACTGAACGGTGAGTCAGACTGTAACAACAATTTAAAACTTAATGTCCAGCTATATGTTTGACTCCTGAACTGTACTTCCTTGATTTCACATCTTATTTTGTGAAATTAGACTTGAATTTATGAACATCAACTGACACCCTCAGAAGATATTTAAACACGTAAATTTAGAAATATGAACTGCCTCATTTATCCCAATCAGGGACTTGATATCTTGTTTACTAGCCAAGTTTTTCTGTCCATCTGGTGTAAGCACCAATTACAAGTAAGCACATTTTATTTCAGCTGCAAGAGTCCAGGTGCATAACTTTTTGCCAAGGCTCAGAAGCCCCCTTTCTATGAATGATACAAGGAGGTTTCTGGCATGTTTCAGTGATTGCTACAGGACAGATATGACCACACTTCTCCAATCTGTAAGTCTGAACAGCAGAAATAAGTTGCTGCTAAAGTGTGTTTTAACTAAGACTTGATAGCCACTTATTCCCAGTAATTTCCACATACGATCACAGAGTGCTTGAGGTTGGAAGATATACTTGGAGATCTTAGAGTCCAACACAACCAATTCAACCAGTGTCAGCTATAGCATGTTGCCCAGGATGGTATCCAGCTGAGTTTTGAACATATGCAAGGATGAAGACTCCACAATACATGAGAGTTGTTCCAATCCTGCAATCCTGTGTGTATGTACTTTCTTCTGCAATGCCTTTGCCATTATCCCTCACAGCAGCTGTCAATTTTTTGTTAGAACTTTTGAAAAGAACGGTGGCATTCTCAGTCAATAAATCACTTCTGTAGCCAAAAATGGTTCAATGCATTGTTTTCAGACAATCTGCACCTCTATTAATTTTGGACTACTTTCACAAAGGATTGACCCTTAAGCAAAAAGTCTCTATGAATTATTTATTTCTCTATTTTCAGAGGAAGTTGAGATGGACTACTGGAATTTTGTAAATAATTAATAAATTCATCTAAGTGTAGAAATCATGTAATTTCTGTTGTAGAACTCAAAAAATGCACTAGAATTTTCTGGCGTAGAATTTTCTAACTCGTGAGATTCAATTACACCAAAAATAACTTGCAATTTGAAAGGAAATTTTAAAAATCTTTAATCCTCTGAAGCACAGATGTTTCTTTCATTTACTCACATGCAGAATCATAATGTATGCCCAAGAAGTGCTTGACATCAGAAAGGAACTTCTAATTCCAAATCATACAGCTAACTGTAACTGGGTCATTGTAGCTTCCAAGGACATATTTTACTTTTCAGCTGAAACAGGTATTATCTTTTTGTTTGTTTGTTTAAGTAAGGTGATAGGCTAGTTTTAAAAATATTTGGATATTTTTAACATCTCACAAGGAACTAATCTTAAAGTATTCAAGGTCAAACTATTTCCTACTCCTCAGTCATATTTTCAATAGCTTTTACAGACAGTGTTGTGTCAGGAAATTTTACATTTGCAAGGCCAACTATTACTGTACATTTTGAAAGATACTTTCCAAATTGCTGTTTCCAAGCAACCTGTCATTACCTTCCTCCACTAAAGCCCTTGTTATACAGTTTTTATCAAAAAATAAAACACCAGCAAAATGCTTTGAAAGCAAATTCTAAACAGCATATGGTTTTCAAGTTTAAATTATTTAATTAAAAGCTTAAGTTTATATATTTAATTTGGAATAAAGAAAATGGCTTATAATACAATTCTGAAGTAACTTCTACAGTCATGCCAATTAGACTAGCTTTCAAATATTCTGATTCTACTCTGAACTGAAATATTTGAATCTCACACTTGTAGTTTTCTGTAATCCATAGGTGCATTACTTAGCTTTTTTCTCCCTCAAATGCTGTATGTATTCTTTATGTAGATAAAATCTTTTTTCTTAATGACTATTAGGAAGTTTTTATATTGGCCTTCCTTGGAGGCAGAGCATGGCTATTTGTCTTGTTGTCAGACAACAGTAACTGATGGGAAATACTAGTATCAAATATAACTGCTCATTTGAAAGACTAAGAATTAGTCTCAGTCTTAAGATTATATTAACCAGATTATATTCTGAAAAAGAGGGATAGATGGAAACTTCTCAGGTGCTCACCGTGCAAACACCAGTCATGTATGTTTTATATTACCAATAAAATCTGAAGGTGCTAGTGAATAAAATAGCATATAAATCTCAAGTGTCAGGCCCGTAAATGAAGAGCTGAATCCATTAGGGAGTGATTCTCCTGCACTATTTCTTCACCACATCCCATGGACACAGGGAAAGGAAATATTGAAGGTATAGTGTTCAGAGGAAGATGAAAATGAAGGATTCCAGAGATAAAGGATGTCCTCTGTGTACTGAGTGCCTCTGTCTCAATGTGCTTCTTCTTGAAGGTAGTGCAAGCCTATGAGATGCACCAAATAAGTCTACAGTGAGATGTGAGGCTATTTGGTCTCCTGTGAACTCTGTTGCAACAGTGTTTGCACAACAGTCAGGTGTAAGAATTGAAATAGACCCGTTGTTCACCTTCCTGTGCTCACCTTATTGTCTCTTCTCTTCAAAACCTACTGCAATTGTGCCTTCAAACAGAGTTTCGTTTCAAGCCTTCAACAGGCTTTTGTTGCAATTAGTAGTATGCTGTTGTTGGCAAGGCTCTGAAATTGGCACCTGCTCTGCCATGGGACAAGAAAGCTTTATCTGTACAGGAAATTTATCACCACAGATAATGGTGTCTTTGAGGAACATGACAATAAAGTTACAGTATTTCATTACCTTCTCTCATGCATTTAGTTCAGACTGAAACCATTCAGAACAAAGAGGATGAAAACTTATCTCCTGACTATTAATTTACAGGAACTTACTCCATTCCCCTTCATCCTAATTTAGCTTCTTGGTTAAAATGAAGAACTATCAGCTATAACATGCCTTAAAAAAGGTGAAGGAGAAAGAAAAAATTAAAAACTGAAGCAGAAACTCCAGCAATAGCAAATGATCTGTTGGTTATTTATCCTCTATCTTGATTAGATTTAGAAAGCAAAAAAAAAAAAAAATAGAAATTAATGATCTTTTAATCTAAGGGTTCTAAGGATCATGAAGGCCAAGACTTTTTAATTCTTTACTACATTGGCAAGTACATAAGTACATAAATATATATATTGAATAAGCACTGCTATATATGAATTCTGTATTGAGTTATAGGGATGTAGACTTGGAACAACACTGGTGTATTGCACCGTTATACCAATGTCAAACTGAAAATACAATGAGGATTCTTTATGTAGACCCATAGTGACTTAATTTAACTCCATGAATATTGCAACCAGAATGTCTTTTCATACACTCAATTACTATTTTATTAGATTTTTCCTTATGAGTGTTGACATTACCATTGAAAGAACAGTGTAGCTCAAGCTGCCTTCTTATGCTGAAAGATGTTGCGTAATAACCAAATTCTCCTTGAAGACTGAATTGATATCACAGTGGAATAATCACTCCAACGATTATCTTTAACTGTTGTGAACTGGACCTGCTGTTTACTGGACCTGCTGTTTTTTGGAAAGGAATTTCTAGATGTGGTAAGTTTCCAGTATGCTATTCCTCTCAAGGTAAGGAACAATACTAATACAAAAGTCAAACCCATATCTGCTAGAAATGGTTGATTAAAATAAAAATATACACTTACCTGAAACATCTTGATGATTTTTGAGTGGTCTTGGGAATCCAGAGAGGTTTCTACTTCACAGCTGGCTGGAAACTGAAAAATTGTCCCAATTTTCAAGAAGCGCAAGATGGAGGACCCTGGAAACTACAGGTCTGTACATCTCACTTCAGTGCCTGGTAAAATTATGGATTAATGGATTATCCTGGAAAGTATTGAAAAACACTTGAAAGACAAGGTGGTTATCGGTCACAGCTAGTACGGTTTCATGAGAGGAAAGGTCTGCTTATCCAAACAGATTTTCTTTTATGACAAGGTAACCCACCTCATTGATCAAGGGAAGCCAGCTGATGCCACCTTTTGGGATTTCAGTAAAACTTTCAATACTGTGTCTCACAGGATCCTTCTAGACAAAATGTCCAGCACACAGCTGGATAAACACATCATGTGTGGGGTGAGCATCTGGCTCACAGGTCGAGCACAGAGGGTAATACTGAATGGGGTGACATCAGACCGGTGACCTGTTACTAGTGGGGTTTCACAGGGCTCCATCTTGGGCCCTGGGCTCTTCAACATCTTCTTAAATGACTTGGACTAAGGACTGGAAGGGATACTAAGTAAGTTTGCAGACAATACAAAACTGGGAGGAGCTGTTGACTCCCTGGAAGGCAGGGAGGCCCTGCAGAAAAACTTCAACAAATTAGAGGACTGGGCAATCACCAACCATATGAAGTTCAACAAGGGGAAGTGCTGGGTTCTGCACCCAGGATAGGGCAGGCAACCAGGGGTGTAGGTACAGACTAGGGAATGAGATGCTGGAAACAGTGCCACAGAAAGGGACCTGGGAGTCCTGGTCAATGGCAGGACAGTTGAATATGAGTCAGCAGTGCCCTGGCAGCCAGGAGGGCCCAACCATGTCTGGGGGGGCATCAGGCAAAACATCACCAGCTGGTCAAGGGAGGGGATTGTCCCACTCTGCTCTGCACTGATGCACCCTCACCTTGAATATTGTGTGCAGTTTTGGGCACCACAATATAAGAAAGATATTAAGCTCTTAGAGAGTGTCTAAAGGAGGGCAGTGAAGATGGTGAAGGGCCTTGAGGGGAAGTCGTATGAGGAGTGGCTGAGGTCACTTGGTCTGTTCAGCCTGGAGAAGAGGAGACTGAAGGGAGACCTCATTGCAGTCTACAACTTCCTTGTGAAGAGAAGAGGAGGAGCAGACACTGACCTCTTTTCTGTGTGACAGTGACAGGACCCGAGGCAATGGCCTGAGGCTGTGTCAGAGGAAGTTTAGGTTGGATATTAGAAAAAGGTTGTTCACCCAGCAGGTGGTTGGGTGCGGGAAGAGGCTGCCCAGCATCAAGTCTGACAGAGTTCAAGAAGTGTTTGGATGATACTCTCAAGGATGTGGTGTGGCTCCTGCGGATGGTCCTGTGCAGGGTTAAGAGTTGGACTTGGTGGAGCAAGTGCCCCGGGTAGGACATGTGATCCCAGTGAGGGATTTATGCTAGTGTAATTCATTTGTGACCCTAAAGGACAGCAGATTATGGAAGAACTCTTGTCCGAGGGTAGACTCACATTGGAGAAGCTCATCCAAGGCTGTCTCCCGTGAGAAGGGACCCCACAAGAAACAGGGGATGGACTCGATGCCATTATCCCCTGTAACAGGGGTGAAGACCCTGGTGCAGCAAGTTGTCCCCTTGCAGTCCATGGAGGACCTCACAGGGCCCGAGTACCCCCCAGCCTCCGGTCCTGGCCCGGCAGGGAGGAGCAGGGACAGTGCTGAGGTCGACGTGCAGCAGAGAGAAAGAGAAAGAGAGATTTCCAGCTACGGCTGATCGGAGCTGTCACCCTAGAGATAATAGAAGAAAACTTTCAAGTGCTGCAAATTTGACTTAGAGGAACTGTAAACCCTGAAAGTAAAGAAAATGCTTTTCTCCTCCTGGACTGATACAGGGGGAAGGGATAATTTTGTAAATATATAACATTTTCTTCATAATTTTGCCTAGTTAGAATTGTTGTATATATTATTCTTTAGTTTTTATCCTGCTAGTAATAAATTTAATGTTATTCCCCCATGTCAAGTCTCTTTTGTCTGTATAAAACTGCTCTCATCTCATAGCAATTGTGTAAAAGTTGGAAAAAAAAATCACTCCAGGGTAAACCCACGACATTCCTGTGCATGAAGGACCAGTATTTCCCAATTTTTTCATTTCCCCAGGAAAATATAAGTTTTTTAATTTTACTAAACAAGCAAACAAACAAATATTTTTAGGTTCAAGGACTATTTTTCTTTTATTTCTGTTAAGATTCATGAAGTTGCCTCCTTGGTCTCTGGGATTATAGAGCATAAAAGAGAAATTAGAACAGGCGCTGATTTGGCTTTAATAAGACATGTTTACTTTGAATTACAGTGAACAGAGCCCAAACACTGTGATATGTTCTTTGTCTGCCTCCTTTGTCTTCTCCATCTCCAGCTCCATATTTTGACTTTTCAAAGTCAAAAAAAGCATCTGGGCAATGTTTGGTAGATGTGTTGTATATCAGCTCTGTACAGAAGATATTTTCTTGTCAAGGCACTATTCCTGCTTTTCTTTAGGCTCTTACGTACCATTCAGCTTTTATAAAACAACAGTAACATAACAGAGAATTAGGTAAGTAGACATGTAGGTGAGTAGACATGGAAAAAATAAAAATTGGTGCTGACTTGAACTTCAGATCAGACTTCTGAATAGATAAAGATTAAATAAAGGCTGCTGCACTTTTCTAAATTAAAAAGAGATAAAAATTACTCCTCCTCTGAACTCTGTTTTTGTCTGAGATCAGAACACGAAATTTTAAGGGAATGCTGAGCCATATTCCCAACTTGTTTCAAACCCAACTGCAGCATTTGTAAAAAACCTCTTTTTGTGGAATTATAAACCTGTTCTTCAGTGTAAATATATCAGATCCATTTTAAAAACTATTGAGTCTGGTCTATGATCTTTGTTCTTCAGTATTAAAATATGAAAAAAAGGATAAATAGAAGAAGAAAATACATTGGTCTTCTTGTTCAATGAGAGAAAAATACTCAGGATAAAATTGCCAGACTGTAATTTGTAAGGCAGAATGGAGTAAAGGAAATCTTTTGCCTAGTTTTACCATTGAACAAAGAATTCACTACCGTATGCTCTGAATTACCTTATTGACAAGATTTATTCTGTTCTAATAAAGGAATAGGTTTGGAACATCAGAAAGCAAGAAAAATATGATGAATATGAGTAATTACATTTTATTGAGGTTAATTACTTTAACCTTGGTTGAATCTGTCTGAAACATATAGATGGTTATAACATTGACACAAATAAGAAAGTTATTGAGGAATGTAGGAGTTCAGAAAATATAAGAAATTTTGACCAGAATGATAAACTATTTTCTTCAAAGGCAGACCTTTGGGTACAAAAAACCCCCCAAACCCCTCCAATCAGGCTTCTTGTTATTGGTTGATTGTTTACTATCTATTTTTTGCTTAGATTTGTTACCTGAAACAGGGACTGCCTAGTTCCAGCAAGGAGGTATTGGACATTATTACCATTGTCTTTTCCAAACTTAAAAATTGGAACTGTCAATCAGATTACTAACCCTAATACTGCTCCAAAATGCCTATATGAACATGATTGAAGCATTTATTCTTGTGAGTAAGATTCACAGGTTTGGATTGTTTCATGTTCTTGTGAAAAGGACTGCTGACCTTCAAACTCAATATAAAATACTTTTGTCTAAGTAACTTTTCAAAGATTTGACTATTTCTCAATACCTAGGTTCCATGAGAAACATTTCCCAGTTTTTTCAACCTCTTGAGATTTGCAGTTGTTAGCTGCTGTGCTTTTCATCATAAGTCTTAATCAATGTATCTCATCAACTGACAAAAGAAAAAAGAGATCTCTTCAGAAGAATCAAGGATCTCAAAATTGAAGTATGTGATTGATTTCATAATTGAATTCATAATTTCACGCAATGTAAATTTCCCCAGAGAAATTTCATTCGGAATATTACACTACAACACAAAAGATATATATTCAACTACTATTAAAACAACACAGAAATCACTTGTGTCCTGGAAATGGACTCTTCTGCAATCAATGATATGAGTGGTGGACTGTATGAAGGAGCTGTAACTGCACAGTCTTTAAGTAATCACTGATTGTAATCGGAAGATGAGAAAGCCATCCAATTAGCTTTAGGTAAGTTAAAGTTTGTATGAATGGCTTCTTTAACCAACAGAGAAAGTGTAGCAGCAGTCTGAGGCAGTAGGTTAAGGTGTTCCTGTATCAGAACTTATAAATAGAGTGAATTTTATAAAAATTAATAAGAAAAAAATTATCATGGAGAAAATATATGTGAATCCTCATTGTTGAGCTGACTCTAATAGCAAGTGTTTCAAAACAGAGAGTTGTTAAATCTATTAAATTGAGAAAATGTGTTCTAGGAGCACAAGAGTTACACATGCAATTCTGTCCTGAGGACCCATTGTACATGATAGTATAAGTTGTATAATTGATAGTATAACAGTCTGAGCATGCAACAGGAAATGGGCACAAGATCATTGTTCATCCTATTCCAAATTCACACTGAGGGACAACAGCTGGATAGCTGTACTTCTTGACTTACTACAGCCATAAGTGCATGGCATAATTTTTTGCCAAAAATAGCTCTGAGAGCTGGGGAAGGTTCTCAGTGGGAGCTGGGAGATGGTTCGGAGTACTGATGAGTACTAGCATTAGGAATAGAAATGCTCCGGTACTGCTAATCTCCAGCATTCAAGAGTCATGACTAAGGCTGCACAGAAATTATGAGACAGCATAAAATAATCAGATACAAACAAACAGGCAAACAGTTCATAGACAAGGGTAGAATTTTCATTAGCCCCCTGCCTGGGAATCTTTCAGGTTCACTGAGGCCATGTATTCTAGCTTATCTTGGCAGCTGCAGAAGCTAGAAATACTTTTTGAAGTGCAAGATTATGTTTTCATAGAGGCAACTGCTTCAATAGGTTCAGATATGAGCAATACAGAAGCATTAAAAAAACCCTGCAAGAAATGCTAACACCTACCTGATCATCTACCTGGTCACACTGCATGCAGGTGCCATCTCTGGTGCCCTCTGGTGTTAATGCCAGGCTCAAACAGCCCCTGCAGCCCAAGGGAATGGAGACTGGACAGCCCCATGCTTCTGAGGGAGCCCCATCTGGGTCACCATGCTCCTTCTAGCGACGGCTTTCAACTGTATGGAAACCATCCTTGGTTATGCTCTAGTTGGCAGGGTGAAAACTATGAGGTGAGCTTACCTCAGGAGCTGGGAGGGTGGTTGTGCCCTGCTATGTGCCCTGCCAATGAGAACTACCACTCCATGCCCTGACTGCCCACCCTGGTCACTCACACTCACTGGAGTCATTTCTATCTCTTGCAGTTGCTCTCACAAAGACCTTGCCACATCAGCCCCTCTAGTGAGAGCTGCCAGGTCCTGCTGAGACTCTGAGCTCTCTCTCAGGTTTCCCTGATTCTGGGAACCTCTCTCCTAGCTTCTTTGGGTGTTTTGCCCCAGAATTTGCCATAGCTGCTGCTGCTTTCACCACTGTGACACCACTTCTGTCTTTCTTTCTCTCTTTTTCTTTCTTTCTCTCATTTTCTTTCTCTCTCTCTTTCTCTTTTTTCTTTCTTTCTCTCTTTCTTTCTCTCTTTCTTTCTCTCT